>LFNC01000303.1:0-59068 GCA_001235845.1 Perkinsela sp. CCAP 1560/4 | reverse complement strand
CTCTTTCCCCGGCGGCCTGTTTGCCGGTAAAACGCTGGTTGTCCTCTTTCCCCGGCGGCCTGTTTGCCGGTAAAACGCTGGTTGTCCTCTTTCCCCGGCGGCCTGTTTGCCGGTAAAACGCTGGTTGTCCTCTTTCCCCGGCGGCCTGTTTGCCGGTAAAACGCTGGTTGTCCTCTTTCCCCGGCGGCCTGTTTGCCGGTAAAACGCTGGTTGTCCTCTTTCCCCGGCGGCCTGTTTGCCGGTAAAACGCTGGTTGTCCTCTTTCCCCGGCGGCCTGTTTGCCGGTAAAACGCTGGTTGTCCTCTTTCCCCGGCGGCCTGTTTGCCGGTAAAACGCTGGTTGTCCTCTTTCCCCGGCGGCCTGTTTGCCGGTAAAACGCTGGTTGTCCTCTTTCCCCGGCGGCCTGTTTGCCGGTAAAACGCTGGTTGTCCTCTTTCCCCGGCGGCCTGTTTGCCGGTAAAACGCTGGTTGTCCTCTTTCCCCGGCGGCCTGTTTGCCGGTAAAACGCTGGTTGTCCTCTTTCCCCGGCGGCCTGTTTGCCGGTAAAACGCTGGTTGTCCTCTTTCCCCGGCGGCCTGTTTGCCGGTAAAACGCTGGTTGTCCTCTTTCCCCGGCGGCCTGTTTGCCGGTAAAACGCTGGTTGTCCTCTTTCCCCGGCGGCCTGTTTGCCGGTAAAACGCTGGTTGTCCTCTTTCCCCGGCGGCCTGTTTGCCGGTAAAACGCTGGTTGTCCTCTTTCCCCGGCGGCCTGTTTGCCGGTAAAACGCTGGTTGTCCTCTTTCCCCGGCGGCCTGTTTGCCGGTAAAACGCTGGTTGTCCTCTTTCCCCGGCGGCCTGTTTGCCGGTAAAACGCTGGTTGTCCTCTTTCCCCGGCGGCCTGTTTGCCGGTAAAACGCTGGTTGTCCTCTTTCCCCGGCGGCCTGTTTGCCGGTAAAACGCTGGTTGTCCTCTTTCCCCGGCGGCCTGTTTGCCGGTAAAACGCTGGTTGTCCTCTTTCCCCGGCGGCCTGTTTGCCGGTAAAACGCTGGTTGTCCTCTTTCCCCGGCGGCCTGTTTGCCGGTAAAACGCTGGTTGTCCTCTTTCCCCGGCGGCCTGTTTGCCGGTAAAACGCTGGTTGTCCTCTTTCCCCGGCGGCCTGTTTGCCGGTAAAACGCTGGTTGTCCTCTTTCCCCGGCGGCCTGTTTGCCGGTAAAACGCTGGTTGTCCTCTTTCCCCGGCGGCCTGTTTGCCGGTAAAACGCTGGTTGTCCTCTTTCCCCGGCGGCCTGTTTGCCGGTAAAACGCTGGTTGTCCTCTTTCCCCGGCGGCCTGTTTGCCGGTAAAACGCTGGTTGTCCTCTTTCCCCGGCGGCCTGTTTGCCGGTAAAACGCTGGTTGTCCTCTTTCCCCGGCGGCCTGTTTGCCGGTAAAACGCTGGTTGTCCTCTTTCCCCGGCGGCCTGTTTGCCGGTAAAACGCTGGTTGTCCTCTTTCCCCGGCGGCCTGTTTGCCGGTAAAACGCTGGTTGTCCTCTTTCCCCGGCGGCCTGTTTGCCGGTAAAACGCTGGTTGTCCTCTTTCCCCGGCGGCCTGTTTGCCGGTAAAACGCTGGTTGTCCTCTTTCCCCGGCGGCCTGTTTGCCGGTAAAACGCTGGTTGTCCTCTTTCCCCGGCGGCCTGTTTGCCGGTAAAACGCTGGTTGTCCTCTTTCCCCGGCGGCCTGTTTGCCGGTAAAACGCTGGTTGTCCTCTTTCCCCGGCGGCCTGTTTGCCGGTAAAACGCTGGTTGTCCTCTTTCCCCGGCGGCCTGTTTGCCGGTAAAACGCTGGTTGTCCTCTTTCCCCGGCGGCCTGTTTGCCGGTAAAACGCTGGTTGTCCTCTTTCCCCGGCGGCCTGTTTGCCGGTAAAACGCTGGTTGTCCTCTTTCCCCGGCGGCCTGTTTGCCGGTAAAACGCTGGTTGTCCTCTTTCCCCGGCGGCCTGTTTGCCGGTAAAACGCTGGTTGTCCTCTTTCCCCGGCGGCCTGTTTGCCGGTAAAACGCTGGTTGTCCTCTTTCCCCGGCGGCCTGTTTGCCGGTAAAACGCTGGTTGTCCTCTTTCCCCGGCGGCCTGTTTGCCGGTAAAACGCTGGTTGTCCTCTTTCCCCGGCGGCCTGTTTGCCGGTAAAACGCTGGTTGTCCTCTTTCCCCGGCGGCCTGTTTGCCGGTAAAACGCTGGTTGTCCTCTTTCCCCGGCGGCCTGTTTGCCGGTAAAACGCTGGTTGTCCTCTTTCCCCGGCGGCCTGTTTGCCGGTAAAACGCTGGTTGTCCTCTTTCCCCGGCGGCCTGTTTGCCGGTAAAACGCTGGTTGTCCTCTTTCCCCGGCGGCCTGTTTGCCGGTAAAACGCTGGTTGTCCTCTTTCCCCGGCGGCCTGTTTGCCGGTAAAACGCTGGTTGTCCTCTTTCCCCGGCGGCCTGTTTGCCGGTAAAACGCTGGTTGTCCTCTTTCCCCGGCGGCCTGTTTGCCGGTAAAACGCTGGTTGTCCTCTTTCCCCGGCGGCCTGTTTGCCGGTAAAACGCTGGTTGTCCTCTTTCCCCGGCGGCCTGTTTGCCGGTAAAACGCTGGTTGTCCTCTTTCCCCGGCGGCCTGTTTGCCGGTAAAACGCTGGTTGTCCTCTTTCCCCGGCGGCCTGTTTGCCGGTAAAACGCTGGTTGTCCTCTTTCCCCGGCGGCCTGTTTGCCGGTAAAACGCTGGTTGTCCTCTTTCCCCGGCGGCCTGTTTGCCGGTAAAACGCTGGTTGTCCTCTTTCCCCGGCGGCCTGTTTGCCGGTAAAACGCTGGTTGTCCTCTTTCCCCGGCGGCCTGTTTGCCGGTAAAACGCTGGTTGTCCTCTTTCCCCGGCGGCCTGTTTGCCGGTAAAACGCTGGTTGTCCTCTTTCCCCGGCGGCCTGTTTGCCGGTAAAACGCTGGTTGTCCTCTTTCCCCGGCGGCCTGTTTGCCGGTAAAACGCTGGTTGTCCTCTTTCCCCGGCGGCCTGTTTGCCGGTAAAACGCTGGTTGTCCTCTTTCCCCGGCGGCCTGTTTGCCGGTAAAACGCTGGTTGTCCTCTTTCCCCGGCGGCCTGTTTGCCGGTAAAACGCTGGTTGTCCTCTTTCCCCGGCGGCCTGTTTGCCGGTAAAACGCTGGTTGTCCTCTTTCCCCGGCGGCCTGTTTGCCGGTAAAACGCTGGTTGTCCTCTTTCCCCGGCGGCCTGTTTGCCGGTAAAACGCTGGTTGTCCTCTTTCCCCGGCGGCCTGTTTGCCGGTAAAACGCTGGTTGTCCTCTTTCCCCGGCGGCCTGTTTGCCGGTAAAACGCTGGTTGTCCTCTTTCCCCGGCGGCCTGTTTGCCGGTAAAACGCTGGTTGTCCTCTTTCCCCGGCGGCCTGTTTGCCGGTAAAACGCTGGTTGTCCTCTTTCCCCGGCGGCCTGTTTGCCGGTAAAACGCTGGTTGTCCTCTTTCCCCGGCGGCCTGTTTGCCGGTAAAACGCTGGTTGTCCTCTTTCCCCGGCGGCCTGTTTGCCGGTAAAACGCTGGTTGTCCTTTTTCCCCGGCGGCCTGCTCGGCTGCGCTATTATTTGCTTGTTTGCTTGGTGTTCCTCGCCTGAGAGAATCACATGAGTGACTTTGTATAGATCGGATTTTGAGTGCAGCATGTCAAGAAATGAGACGTTATGTTTTTATACGCATTGCAAGCCTATCAGGGCAAATGACCCCGGCAACGATGAAGACGTTATTGATCCTGCGCATTACAGCGTATTTGTTTCCCGGGATGCGGTGTTTTGGTTATTGAGTGAGATCAACACCTTAGGAAAATTTGTTGTAGCCGGGCTGAACTCTGGCGGCGTATCCGGGAGACTGTCTACCGTTCAAGACCCACTAAAGTCATTCGGGAGAACACGGAAAATCTCCATATTGTTTTCAATTTTTCTTAGCAATGCGATCCAGTGAACGCAGTGAGATTATTCGCCGTCGCATCGACTTTCTTTAAAGTAGAAGGCAACCATTCTAAATGAAGTGATCCATTCAGCTTGAATCGTCGCGAGTCAACCGCTACCACTCCACCATCCGTGACTGTCACACTTTATTATTGTGCAATGTCGTTCGGTAATCAGCGTCTCCGCAAATCGCTTCTTTGTTCGTAATTTCCGCAATGACCATCTTGATCAATGCCTACTTCGACAGGGAGGCGTAGTCAAGTCGACCAAGTGAAGGGTTCAATGCGTTGAAGAAGAGCAATTCGAATGTCATCGATAAGTTTGAAATACAAAGGGGGGAAAGAATACTTTGACACACACCAGCTGGAATATGTCGACCACTACATATGATGACCGAGACAGTCAACTCAGAGCGCTCAATTTAATCATGACGCCCGCCGAAGTCACAACCAACGAGATAGGCAAGGTTTTACGATCGAGGCGTGATAAAGTTTATCTGGCATATGATTATCAGGATGTGATGCGCGAAGCTTACTGAGTCGGCATTTCTTATTTTTTGCAATCAGTGTGATACCTCTGATTGGCGGTGGAAGTCAGCTCAAGGGCACCACTGATTGTATTTGCTACCAAGGAAAGCCGTTTTGTTTGTGAGATCGATGGGTCTTAGCTGGTTGGATAAAAACCTGACATAGAAAAGGTTCTTTGGATATGTTCGCAAGTTGACACATCCGAAAGGCGAGCTTATGGTTGCAACCTACAAGAACGAGATCTCGTGTGAGGTGCGTAGCGCTGTGTACACTCGTGAATAACGAGAAATTCCACACTTGGTGGTAATGAGTAAATAGCAGACTTTCTTCACTTTCACAACTCGGAATAGTCACTTGCAGTGTTGTGCACTTTGTGCCTTCGTTCTTTGATGATCTGTGAATAAAAGCGGTCGATTGCAGCAGTTTGCCATTCAGGCGGAAAACGGTTTTCCCCCGATCGCCTGAGCATCAGCAGCTGTGATTGCGAGTGGCCAGATCACAAACTGCGGAAGATATCAAAATGGAATTATGCGATTTATTTCCACATAACAACAATTCGTTTAGTCGACCAAGTTTTGATCCGGCGGTGGAATGCTCGAAATGCCCTCAGTGTTATTTTCGACCCCTGAATGCAACATGACCATGTGCAACATTGAATTATTGATACAAGTCTAATAGAGAGCTCGTCAAAATGCATAAGGATGAGCTTTCAATTACCGGGGTTTCCCAATATGTCATTTCTCTTCTATATAAAGACATTCAAGCCTTCTTTATAATAAAATATGTAGATTCGCAGTTTCCGTATAAACGAGACCACTTCAAAGTATCTCAGTCGACATATCGCGTTCGTCATTGAACTTGATTCTTTGAAGATCCACCTTTACACGTTGATCGACCACTTTACTATCCAAACATACGACACTCACCCGCGCACACGGCTGGTAAAAATCTGCTATGGTGAGCCCGCAAGGCAATAGCGAATTACTAACGATGGCCTTTTTAATTTGGTTGCGCGCCATGCTTATCCGACACATCGAAGCAGGCAACCGTGTGAGGTTGACCGTTCCCGATATTTGATTTTCCTCCATGTTAAGCACCTCCAAACCGTTCGGAAGCGTGCGGAGCTCAATGGTACCCTGGATATCACTCATTTCAAATATGCAAATTTGGACATTTCGCGGAAGTCTTCGGGTATCGAGATTACGAATGTCGAAGCTCACGCCACGCATATCGAGATTTCGGATAGTTGGTGGAAGCCATTGTATCGAGCAGTTACTTGCATCTTTCGAATACCATGTGATTGATTCTATGATACCATCAGCATTGCATTCCACTCCATTCCATTGACAAACATTTGCAGCTTCCTCGTCTCTATCTATGAGAGCTAATTCACGAAGAACGTGAATCAATTTTCCCCTTTCAGCAGTCCCTGGACAGACAAACATTTTCATTGAACTCAATTGCAGTTCGCGGATGGAATCGCTGCATTCCTGGTCGAATGCATTCAAAATGCTGTTCGAAAGTGCACAGAGAAAGAACATTCGTTGATTTCACAAAAGAAAAGTGAAGAACAAGGGGAATTTCCGGAAACACTTCAAGCTTTGTTCAACATGCATGAACGCCTGTGGGATAGCGAGAAACAGTGTTCTTTCACAGGAGAGCTTATGTGATCGCTATCTCAACACGGGGTCAATATACGTAGAGTGTCACCAAGGTCTAAAGCCATTTCCCATGTGCACCCGAGAGTCAGGTGATATTCGGCGTGTCAAGACGACTTTGATGTGTTCAGCAGAGCGAGACACACCTCACAAAAGTTCCCGGGAAGGCAGGACACTTCTCCATGCAGCGCAGATCAAATACTTTAATATGCACCAAAGCTACAGTTAAGTCGGGAGACCCTAGGAAATCGCAATCGCGGCTCACGCTAGCATTCCATAGAAATATATGCATATGGAATGCAAAACCGTGAGTCCACACTCATTTGAGCAGGTCTCTTTATATTTGTTGAGCACGCGAAACACATTGAAGACGTGTGTTTGGCATCAAACCAACGAAGACGAAACACCTTACTAGTGTACGCCTCCTTGATTGCCTGACAAGCCAAACTGGTCTCCATACTGGGGTGACCTGCATCGCATCTTGAACCCGTCGGTGGACAAGTGTTGCCGTTTTTGCTCGGACCCCCATGCTCCATCCCCGCTCCGACCAAGCGCTGATACGCGCCGGAAGCGGGGCCGAACCACCGACCCAGTCGCGTGCCCTGAGTGCGCCGTGGTTCTCACTTCGCGCTCGACCGG
Source organism: Perkinsela sp. CCAP 1560/4 (assembly GCA_001235845.1). Lineage (NCBI taxonomy): Eukaryota > Euglenozoa > Kinetoplastea > Prokinetoplastida > Perkinselidae > Perkinsela > Perkinsela sp. CCAP 1560/4. The sequence goes on along the minus strand of LFNC01000303.1, from coordinate 52,322 downwards.
TGTCAATCATCTCATCACAACGCACGGTTATGACCACCAGGAGGCGTTCCGCCTGCTACAGCGTGCACCGTCTGCGCCACCGGGTGATCGGACGGCACCACAAAAGTGCCCGTACTGCCCGAGGATATGTCCAACGGTCGCAAGTGTGAACCGGCATGTCGTGGCGATGCACCGAGATGAAGCACGGATCAAGCGAGCGCGGCCCGCACGATCACATGTGCCATCTGTGTAGCTTTGCGAGCGGAACCAAAAGGGGTCTCACCTCCCATCTGCTTCGCACACACAACTTCGACCGACGCTTACCCAAACGTCATCGGTCAAGTGACTGTGAGGAGTCCGTGGAGCACCTCCTGTTCCACTGCCCCCGCTTCGCCGCTCTGCGGATGAGGCATGGCATCCGGCCACCAGGGGACGCCAAACAATGGTTTGAGCGGAGAGTTCCTGATTTCCTCCGGGAAGCCTTGCAACTCTTCGACGATGAATGGCTCCGTCGCGCCGGAGCTACGCCTTCTGCGATTTCACCTCTGCAGAAGCCTGCCACCGAGACACGTGTTTCGGCTTGTGCAAAATTTATCTTTTATAAATGTAAACCTATAATAAAAACTGCTGCGAACGCAGCGGTGGCCCTTTTTTTCTGCGCCTTCCGATCCCTCCAGAGGAGGGAAAGGGATTGAAACTTGAGCGACACGTGCTGTTGCGCTCTCAAAAACAACTAGGTTCCGGAGGCGACCATGCATAATCCGCTCCATCAGCTTTGCGATGGTGCTGGTCAGCGTGATGGGCCTATACGATTCCACCTTGCCGGCAGGTTTGCCGGGCTTCAGGAAGGGGACTATAGTTCCGCGCTTCCACTCGCGAGGGACGATCCCGCGCGAGAGAGACTGGTTGAACGTACGGAGGAGCGCTGTGCGCGCCGCCCTCGGTAGTTGCAACAGGGCCTCGTTGTATACGTCGTCCGGACCGCACGCTCAGTGACACTTAATGTACCGAAGCGCATCGACGAGTTCCTGCCGCGTTATAGCGCGGAACATACTGGTTGGGCGCAGTGGCGCTTGTGGCTCTTTGGCCTCCGGGTGTTTGACGGCCTTCTTCTTAAAGAAGGAAACAAGGTGGTTCGCCGCGGTTGTTAAGGGGACCTCACGGCCGCCCTCTACGACGAGGTTCGTCGGTGTCGGTCTTGCCGGCACGATATTCTGAAGCGTTCTCCACGTGGTGGAGTTTGCTGGCTTCATGTCCGCACACATATTTCCCCACTCCTTCTTACAGTGTAAGTCTAGGAGGTTCTTCCTCTCTTGCATTGCAGCAAGAAGCTGCCGTCGCTGGGTGGGGGTGGCGCCCTCTAACGGGCTCAAAAGTCTTTCGCATTTGCGGGTTGCATCCTCTAAGGCTGCAGACCAGCTGATGGGGATGTGTGAAGCCCCCTTGGGGACTACTTCCGCTGTCGCCTTTGCGATGCTCCGTGAAAGGAACTTCGCTTGTTGGTCAGGGGTGCCTTTTTTGGGGAACTGTTTACAGTCCTCTGTAACGCGGCAGCCGAATTATTTCCAATCCGCTCTGTCCCATGAGTAATAGGACCGTTTAGGCACTTGGCTCCCCAATGGCTCGGCGTCTCCGGTCACGATATCGCAAGTGATAAAGAAGTGATCGCTGTCAGGGTCAGGCTTGGCCTGCCATCTTCGGCCTATACAGCCGCGAGCGAGAGTGACGTCGGGCGCTGAGAGCTGCCCTCTTTGTATGGTTAAGCTCCGACGTGTCGGTTCACCGGTGTTCAGGATCGTATACGCCTGGTCGATGCAGAAATCGACGACATATGTGGATTCGGAGCCACGTATCTGTCCCAATCTTCGTGATGACAGTTAGTGTCAGCCCCAATTATATGGGTTCTCCTGTCATCCTGTGACAGTCTGCTGAGTGCCGCTGCACTAACTTTGTGTCCACGAGGGAAGTACGCCGAGGTGAAGTCGGAGAGTTCGTCTCCCACTTTCACACAGACGGTGGTGTGTTCTACCACTTCGGAGACCGACTGGGAGGTCAGAGAGCATTGTAGGGCATCTCTGACGAGGACGGCTACGCCTCCTCCTTTCGCATCACGGGCTACCGCGAAGCAATGAAAGCCGGGTATCGCTAGCCTGGAAGCTTCGTCTTCCGTCACGTGTAATTCCTGCAAGAGGACCACGTCAAGAGCAAGCATTTTGGCCTTGTGTAAAAAGCTAATCTTTTTTCCCAGGTGTGAGGCCTAAGATGTTTTGCTGGGCTACATGGAGGCTCGGCCCCGGATTCGGGTGCACGTCCCCAGCCCGCAAAAGCAGAGCAATCAGATTGATAGCTCTCACGGCACGCATGCGCGCGCTCTGTGGTTGCAGTTTTTGTTTCATCGCGGCCACTGACGCCGGTATTCCACAGCAGTGGTGGATGACATAAGCTCCTGCCGATACCCGATGCCACCCGGGCGGATCCCAGTAGTATCGGGTGGCGCCTGGCTTCCCCAACGACTGGGTACTAGTCCGACCCACCACGTAGAGGTGGCCATCCATCGGGTCGGCCTAAATGTCCACTTTGATCTATTGCACGGATGTTTTACTTGGCTTAACGAGCCCACTTGACTGACTGGAAATGAAATGTTTAAGCATTTCAATGGTGAGTGCAAGTTAGTCACATAGCATAGGACACAGGGCATCATAGAGGGACATTAGCATTGGAATCAAAGTGCCGAACGACAGCGTTACGTTTCAAGAGCAAGTGAAACTGTGCAGCTATCGCACTGTAGCATAGCTGTCAGTTTCTCATAGACATGTAAAAATGTATTGCATATATACATATTAAATTTTATGTGTACTAATGTGGTCACCCGCACGCGCAGGTATCGGCCTGTAAAATCCTTTCCGGGTCTACAAGAACCGCCACGTGTCGCTAGGATGAGGTGATATACTGAGGTAATGGCCTTCATTCCCGACCATTTATTAAGCTCCAGTATGTGCTCGCACCTTCCCCAGCAGATTCTTTATCAAATGCTCCAATGCGGTTGGATACGCTCTGATCCCCGTATTGCGTGGAACTGATTGTTACTGATGTGCAACCATTGGAGCGATGATCGGACAGTCCCAAGGTCAACAGTTCCTGCAAATTTGTTCGATTGCAGAAAGAGATGCGTTATCGATGGGGGCAATGCGAATAACTCAATCGATCCACTAAGCTGATTTTTTTTTTTTATAGCACATTTGCACGTGCCGTATGAGCATCAGAGCTCTTTCTCTTCTTGAGAGGCCGGGGGGTGCACCTGAAAGAGGGCGACGCCGCCGTTTTTTTCCTAGTGTGTAAACTAGGCTCACTTTTTGGGGGTTGTTTGTCGTCCTTCGCGCAAGCCATATTCCGTGCCTTTCTGCCAAGTGTCCGTAGGAATGATGTCACGGACGACGTTGCTCTGGCGAGACAACTTCTGGCTGCATTGAGGGTTGGCCCAGCGCGGTGGGCGGTGGTGGGGGGTGCAGTTGGAGGAGAGGATCCAGCCGGTGGATGGTCCTCTTTAGACTCTCGGTCAGGGAGCAGGTTGAACGCGTCCGCGAGGAATTCGGGAACGCGCCGCTCGAACCACTGTGTGGGATCCCCTGGTGGGCGGATGCCATGCTTGATACGCAGCGCGGCGAAGCGTGGGCAGTGGAAGAGCAGGTGTTCTACTGATTCCTCACAGTCGCTAGGCCGGTGGTTTTTCGGCACTCTCCGGTCAAAGTCGTGGGTACGGCGCAAATGCATCGTGAGTCCCCCTTTGGTGCCGCTCGCAAAGCTGCACAGATGGCACTGCTGTCGTTGTGGTGCGGAGGGCGTCGCAGGTTGGTCTGCTGGTCTTGCTCGCTTCACTCGTGCGGCGGCACGGTGCGCCTCCACCACATGCCGGTTGACACCTGCGACCGTAGGACACATCCGCGTGCAGTATGGGCACTGCTGTGGTGCATTTGGGGCGCGCGGTGGAGCAGGCGGCGCACGCTGGAGGAGACGAAGTGCTTCTTTGCGCTCATAGCCATGCGTCGAGATGAGGTGATTCACCCCTGTGGACCTCGACGTGAGGACAATGGAGCACTCAGGGCATGCCACCGGGTCGGTGGTGCGCCCGCGCTTTCGGCGCCTATCGACATTTGTTTGGAGAGGGGGTGTCGCGGGAGGATCAGAGCAAAAACGGCAACGCTTGTCCACCGACGGGTTGAGGATGCGATGCAGGTCACCCCAGTGCGGGGACCAGTTTGTACGAGCCTGGCTTGCCAGGCAATCGAGGAGGCGCACACCAGTAAGGTGTTTGGTCTTGGTTCGTTGGAGTCCAACGACTTGCCGACGATGCGTTTGGCGCGCCTCCAGCTGTGTCGAAGCTTCCGCTGCTATTTTTGCTTTGGCGATGCTCAGAGCATCCTTGTGCCAGAGGGCGTATCGCGTGGTGCATTCGTGTGCTGCNAGCTTGTCAGCGATGACGCGACGTAGGCCGGCATGGAGAGCCAGACTTTCCGAGCGAAAGCTCGAGCGCCCCGTACCACCGACCGATACCGTTTTGAATCGCTCTTTTCCCTGTTTGAATATGAGGGCTGCCCCGGCGACCGAAGATGTTTCTTTGGCGTAGGACCCGTCGGTCCAGATTTCGTAGTCAGCTGGATGGCGGTGAGCGACTGCTTCGCTTGAGGCTCTCTGCTTTAAGGCGTCGTCCATTTCTTTGGTTACGGCCTCGAGAGTCCAGGGACGGACAATGATCCGATGGTTGAGCGGCGGAGCATCGGCGAGCGGCTCCACGGATCCATACGCCTCCGTAATTTCCGTGTGGAGTTTGCCAATGTCGCTGGACGGCGGGAAGCATCGAGCGACAATGTCACCTTGAAAACCACCACGAAGAGAAGACAACAGGAAGAACTTGTAGGTGAAGAATTTCACCTGTTCAGCCGCAGAGGGCAGGTTTGCCTCGAGCAACGAATCATACGTGTTCGTTGTTGCAGGCAGTCCACATGCCAGTCGGGCGCCGCGCGCTTGAATGCTGTCCATGGTGGCCATGTCTGTAAGAGACGCTATGCCAAACCATACTGGACAAGCGTAGCACACATACGAAGAGACGAGTGCGAGATAGAAGCACCGTACCACGTCGCGTGATGCACCGAGCAGTGTGTTGGCCACGGCAGAGAGTCGTACCAGTGTCCGGAGGGTCTTGGCTTTCATGCTTTTCGTGTGGTAGCCAAATCCACGGTGCTTGTTGAACGTGACACCCAAGAGTTTTGGGGTGTCGTCACTTTCCAGTTCGGTACCGCGATAGCGAAGCACTGGCGCACTACGACGGCTGCGAAAATGGCACGCTTTTGTTTTGCTCACATTCACGTCCATAAAATGGGTGCGTGACCAGTGGCTAAGCATGTCCAGAGACTCGTTGAGGACTGACTCCCTACCGCGTCCGTGAGCCACGATCGTCAAGTCATCAGCATAGAAATAATGCTTTGCTTGCGAAAGGTTGAGCTCCTCGGACAGCCCCTCCATAAAAATATTAAAGAGGAGAGGCCCTAGGACCGTGCCTTGTGGGACACCGCACGTGAACGTTTCTGTACGTGAGTAGTGTCTGCTCCCCAAGCGGACGCGCACTTTGCGCCCGGTGAGGAAGCTCAGGATCCAACGAACGAGGTAGGGGTCCACGTTGTACTTTTGCAAACGTTTCAAGAGAAGATGGTGGTCCACCGAGTCGAAGGCCCTGCTGAAGTCCACAAAGACAGCGGACGTCTGCGATGTTTTACTGGCGCTCGTGGGCTGCACTTGTGTGCGCAGCCACAGCAGGACATCCGTGGTGCTCATCCCCGCGCGGAAACCAGCCTGGTGTACGGATGTGGCATGGTGCTTGAGGCGGCCATGGAGGATCCGCTCCATGAGCTTTGCGATGGCGCTGGTCAGAGTAACAGGACGATATGAGTCCACTCTGCCAGCGGGCTTTCCTGGCTTCAGAAAGGGGACGATCGTACCGCTCTTCCACGCGCGCGGGACAATTCCACGCGACAAGGATCTGTTAAACGTACGGAGGAGGGCCGTCCGGGCTAACTTCGGTAGCTGCAGGAGGGCCTCATTGTACACGTCGTCCGGGCCGCATGCTCGGTGACACTTCGTAAATCGAAGAGCATCGTGCAGCTCTTGTTCTGTAATGGCGCGGAGAAGGCTGGTTGGGCGGGGTGGCTTCCGTGCAACTTGGGCGGCTGGGTGCCTGCGGGCCTTTTTCTTGAAGAACCGGACAAGGTGGTTGGCGGCTGTTTTCAAGGGGACCTCACGGCCACCCTCAACGACAAGGTTCGTGGGCGTCGGCCTTGCGGAAATGACGTTTTGGAGCGTCTTCCACGTTGTGGAGTGTGTGGGCTTCATGTCAGCACACACCTTGCCCCATCTCTCTCGACAGTGTGTATCCAAGAGTTTTTTACGCTCCTGGGTGGCGGCGAGAATCTGTTGCCGTTGAGATGGAGTTGCTCCGTCGATGCAATTTAGCAGAGTGTCACACTTGCGTGTGGCATCTTCGAGCGCCGCTGACCAGCTGCTTGTAGTGGGTGGAACCCCTTTGGGGACTGCCTTTGCTGTCGCTTTTGCGATGCTCCGTGACAGGAACTTCGCCTGCTGATCCGGGGTCCCCTTTCTAGGAAATGTTTGGCAGTCCGCGGTGACAAGTCGGCGGAACTCTTGCCAGTCCGCTTTGCCCCATGAATAATGGGCGCGCTTGGGCACCTGGGTCCCCAATGGAGCTTCGTCGCCGACCACCAGATCAAAGCTGATAAGGAAGTGGTCGCTGTCTGGGTCGGGTTTGGCCTTCCAGCCGCGTGCGATACAGCCGCGCGCGAGAGTGACGTCCGGGGACGAGAGTTTGCCTTTCTGTATCGTCAAGTCCCGACGTGTCGGACACCCATCGTTGACGAGATTATACGCTTGGGCGACGGAGAAATCGAGGATGTGTCTCCCGCCGGCGTTGGCATGGGCATACGAGTCCCACATTGAGTGATGAGCGTTGGAGTCAGCCCCAATGATATGGGCTCTCCAGGAATCGTTCGATAGCTCGAGAATAGATGCGGGAGTGACCCTGTTAGCCCGGGGGAAGTATGCCGATGTGAAGTAGGCAATCTCATCCCCTGCTTTAACGCAGACGGTGATGTGTTCGACCGCTGCGGAGACCGAGTGGGCGCGCAAGACGCTGGATAGTGCGTCTCGCACGAGAACTGCTACGCCCCCACCTTTCGCATCGCGGGCAACCGAGTAGCAATGGAAGCCGGGCATCGCTAGCCGCGAAGCTTCGTCTTCCGTGATGCGCAACTCCTGTAGGAGAATGACATCGAGGTTTAGAATGTTTGCCTTGTGTAGAAGGCTGACTTTTTTCCCAGGTGTGAGGCCTAGGATGTTTTGCTGGGCTATACGGAGGATCGGCCCCGGATTCGGGTGCACGTCCCCAGCCCGTAGTAGAAGAGAAAGAGAATGAAATTTTCTTACGGCACGCATGCGCGCGCTCCGAGGCGGCCAAAGATAAACTTTGGTGGCCACTGACGCCAATGGTCCTCGGCAGTGGTAGACAGTTGAAGCTCCTGTCGCCACCCGGTACTGCCAGGGAGGATCCCAGCAGCAACGGGTGGCTCCTGGCTTCCCCCAAGACGGGGTACTGGTCCGACCCACCACGTAGAGGTGGCCATCCATCGGGTCGGCACTAAGCTGATTGTTGTTGATCGAGAGTTTCTCGAGGCCACAGGGGAGATGCCGCAGGTCAATCGAGCCCGTCAGGTTGTTATTAGAAATGCAGAGCATCTGCAGCAAGTCCGGCAGGGCAGTGAGGTCCACTTGCCCGGTAAAATTGTTCATTGCACAGTTCAACGTGCGGAGGGAATAAGGAAGCCGTGTAAGGTTGAGTGTTCCGGTGAAAGTGTTCCATGAGACATCAAATTCCGCTATACTCGACGGGAGAAATTGTAAGTCGAGTGTCCCTTCAATCATCAGTAGACTCCAGTCGATTGAGGTCAGTCGTCCTGCCGCGTCATGCTTAACATTGATCCACTTAAAGGCATCGCTAGCTTTGTCGTCCGGGTGCAAGGTGATTTGGGCGCTGTCCGGAATTTTACCAATGAGAAGCTCCATGAGGGTTTGTTGTGATAGACTTGAGTGGTCAACTCGACTGACAAATTCGTCCACTGTGTTTACAGCATAAACAAAAAACATTTGTAGGAACGTAAGAGGGAATATAGATAGATAGGTACATGTATATCAAGTTGTCGCAGAATGTTCTGATATAATGGTTCATCTGGAACCTCCAGAAGTGCCCAACGGAGCGAGAGTATGCGAAGAAACTCGCAGATTTCGAAAAAGTATCGCCGGTCGCGGCGAGTTATCTTGGCGCCATTTCTGCGAAGAACTGGTGTGTCTGGCCGCATGTAAACATTCATGCGTTACATGGCCATCGCACAAGCAACTACGTTGAGAGTTGTAGCTCTCTCATGTCGGAAATACGCGCGATGTCGCCACTGGATGCCCTAGACGATATGGCGTTCTACCAGATGTCACTGCATGAAAAGCAGTGCGAGGCAGCCGAGAAGCGGCTGGAAAGGGGTGAGATTCTCACAGAATATGGCCAAGAATTATATGACTTCAAGCGCCTTTTTGCCACCCAATTTTCGGTTCACATGTCGAGCGAACGGTATGGGTATGCTTTGTCATATAAGAGCGCCCATGCCATTCGATATGAAGTGGACATGTTCGAGATAACATGGTCGTGTCCATATCCCGGACAATACTTGATACCATGCCGCCACATCATAGCAGTCGCTCTGCATAAGCGTCTTCCGCACAACGAGTGGATCCGTAGATCATGCTCGAAATTCTTAATGAATGACTATTACAATAGTCTAAAAAACTCGAGCGTTCGGCTTGTTCCTCTCCAGAACGTACAGCCGGACGGGGTGACAGTTTGCCCTGAACGGAAGAAATCTCCCGGGCGGCCTTGGAAGTACCGCAGAAAAGAACGCGCGAAGACTAATAGCAATGTGCACATGGCGAAGAGGCCAGTAGGACGACCTCGAAGGAATAAACTAACAGAGCCGGAAGGAGTCATAATTCCTACCCAGGCGGGGAGTAAACCGACTGGACTCCCATCGCAAACCTCGGAAACTCTGCCCAAAGGAGTCACCGCTCTCATCAGCAAGAAGCCCAGTGGACGTCCCGGAAAAACAGGCAGGAATAACGATTATACATAAACAGCGATAAAGAATGACATATCATGAAAAATTCAGAGATAGGACAGCTTCAAATGCTGCTTTCTTTCGCATTTCGAAGGTCGTCCTTATATGCGTATCCCACTTCTCAACTTGAGTTTTTAGTAATGCTTTTAAGATAATGTCATCTTCCAAAAACACTAGGCCAGCGCACTTCGGATGGAATAAAGGCCTAGTATACTCTCATGCGTGTTGAGACAAGCTGACTGAGGGTGCAAAGAAAGTTGCGTGACGTCGTATTTCGAGAGGCAAATCTGTATTACTTACCTTAGTAGTACGAAATTATGACAAAAATTATTTAAGGGAAATGGACAAAAAAGGGTGCCTTCTTATTTTATCATCATAAAAGTGAACAGAAGCCTGCCGTCTTGATGCATTGCAGAGACTAGCTCTTATACACAGTTGTATAGCTCAGGGAGCGCCGTAGTTAGATTCAAAGGGAGACACTTATACTAATTTATCATAAAAAACGCTTTTTTCCAAGAAAGATTTTTGCGTTGTTCCGAAAAATTTTTGCTAGACCCTAACATACTTGTAGTGGACACGGCGTCTTGTGAAAAATGGTATAATATAACAAGACACACAGAAACACCATGATACTTCAGGATTGGGCTGAGAACCCCCTCGACAGTTAGTTCTTGAACTCTGGAGCTCACTAAACTGCCACTTATCCTCGAATGCCCACTGTCGGGAAATTTGTGAACCAAAGGCTCTTGGAGGGACCCCTGTGAGTAAGAATGAATAGTACTAGTATGTTCAAGAGAAATAAGTTAGATTCTGTTCTAAAAGATTGATTGGCCACCGCGTGCGTGGATATTTGTGAACATTCGCTTCGTTTGGAAATCTGACATTGCACTTGATTTTCACGTTGGATACGTACGTAATCATTGAAATGCTTTCATGTGTATCTGCACTATCCGCAGATTCCTCCCTTATGCGGTTCAATGTTGATCATTTACCGCAGCAAACTTTAATGGAATTATTCATTGCCGATATCAACGATCCCAGTAGAGTGATGTCGGGTCGGGAAGTCAATGAGAATGACGCTTGCACATGGATCGACGTCGAATGCGACCAAGGCATAGTGGTCAAAATCCTTTGGCAATTCAAATTCAATCGATGTAGTGGGCGGGTTGATTTCCGAAAACTCCCCAGAAAGCTTCGTTTCTTGAGCATATTTCACAATCAACTCGAAGGAACAATTGCGCTTGATGCACTTCCACATGGCTTGATCGTTCTTCAACTTGGAGAGAATAATTTCAATGGCAGCCTCCACCTTCGAGATCTCCCAGACGACATTGAACAAGCTTCCTTCTTTGAGAATAAACTAAGTGGAAGTCTAGACTTCACACACCTCCCAACCACACTTAAAGATCTTCAATTGTACCAGAATACATTCACTGGAAGCGTGGACATAAGCTGTCTCCCTGACGGGCTGCAATTTCTTCACATACAGGGAAATCAGTTGACGGGAAGACTCGATCTGACGAGGCTTCCGCAACATATGTTACATTTGGATGCATCGTCGAACCATTTCAGTGGCAGAGTTGAGCTCGAAAACCTTCCAATCACGATGCAGCGCCTGGCGCTCAATGACAACTATTTTTATGGGGAATTCGACCTTCGTGGTCTACCACTTGACATGACAGGAACAATTAACCTAGAGAGAAATACTTTGGAAGGAAGTGTGCGATTCAATAAGCACCTGCGAGTGAAAATACTTCTCGAAGGAAACAACTTGAATGTGTATTAAGTTATAACATGGAAATCGAATAAAGCTGAAGTCACCCGAAATTCCGCCAGCTCCCATTTTTTCGTACCGAAGTACTTTTCGCTGAAAGTTGTCAGTCAGTTTCTATCTGAAGACTCCTGTTTCATAAGCATTTTAGCGAGCCATATCGCCATCTTTTCGCTCCCCTTTCCGAGAAAGCTCGTCATGTCGTCCCTTTTTTCGCAAACTAACTAATACGTCTTTTCTTCGAAACATTTAACATCTTTCGAACTTGTATCTCCTTTGGTTGATCTATGATACTGCACATTGTCTTTGACCAGCTTTTCTGGTACGAAAAGTGAAAATGTGCATATTAGGCGCATTCTTATTAAGCTTAAAACTAAACTGAAAGGTGTGAGTCTGCCGATCGTCCAAAATGCATGTCATTTTCAAGCAAGTTGTCAGAATGAACATATACCTGATCGGAAGCATATTTTGCCCACGGAGCCATTTTGTGCACTTTGTAAGTTCGGTTTCCCCACATTGCATAAAATCATCATAGATGTTAACTGCAGATTCTTTCGCTTGTTTAAACGACGGAATCGGGCAATTCGACCAATCAACACTTTCACAGCAAAATCTTATGGAGCTTTTCACATTTTGGCGTGCTAGATTCGGAGACATCTGTGGAAGTCAATAAGATTCCACTCAAATGCCCACATGGAAAGGCGTAACGTGCAATGCTCACAAATAATTCGAAAGCTTTATATGAGTATGTAAATACCCAATTTCGGCTGGCGTAATAGGGTTTGAGCTTCTATGCAATATGAAGCAGCTAAATATGATTTGCAAGGCCTTTGGTGCTGATCCGATGGAAGGCCACCTCTTCGTAATGGTTTGGACCAGTATCCCGTCGTGGGGGAAGCCATGAGCCTTCCAAGCGCTTGTCGTGTTTCTGTTTTGACGCCGGCCCTATTGACGGCCGCCGCAAGGTGGTGGGTCAAGACCAGTACCTTAGTGTGGGGAGGTTCAGGAACCCGTCAGTTATTACCATGGGGGATCCACCTGGTGGTGAGATGAGAGCAACGTCAACCAAATCTGTGGAAGATGAAATTGGACCACAAGAATTGCGCTGAAAAATACGGAGTATGGTGCATACATGTCAAAAGGCACGTGCGAATTGATTCAAATGCACTGTCATAGAAAACCAATCTCAGTGGCACAGTGCGAGTTGTCACCGCTTGTCTTGATGGCAATGGCATACTCACCGTGGAACGCACGTAAACAGTTCAGTTTGATGCAGAAGCCATGAGAATTACATGTTTATTTGTTTTTTGAGTTGAGATGTCATACCCATAAAACTACAGTGCGTGCTCTCAATTGCAGTTTTCCACCGCATATCAGCTGACCGTCGATTTCACTAGCGTTCAACTCCTAAACCAAGAATTGTTGCACTGCCATTGGCAAAGCAGCCATATGTATACATTTCTGGGAACATTTCCCCCACGATTTGGTGGTCTACGTTGAAAAGGTCTACTGTATTGAATGGAACAACACTATGTGCGTAGTCGACGTCGTTCGAGATATTGAATACCAAACCATTGACCTTGAAAACTTTAACATCGATGCAGATCCACTGGGCATTGAATAGATTTGGCTAGTTTCTTGGTAGCAAAAATGCACCATACAAACCTGCCAAGGTAGTTAAGAAACGTCTTTGTCCTCCCACTCCGGTGTAATAATCCCTACTGACTAGTTGACTCTAAGATTCCCCTGTCATGCGTTCGCAATGTGACTCTCTGATGCAAAAATAAAAAAACAAAGCTACTTTTATGGTATTCTACCAAATTACATCGATTTACCACTGCTTGCACATTGGGGACAATTTTCCGATAAGGGTTAATCGTAGGGGATACAATGCAACGCCAAGATATCTTGTTGGTATCGTGGCAATGAGCGCTTTTTTTGTGCATGTAAGATAAACCCATATATTCTGCGACTGATCGATCAGTGAACTTGACAGGAATATTACGGTAGTGCTTTTTCATCTTTTCAGGGGAAAGATGCTTTTCAGCAATTCGTAACCCTGATGAAGAGTAGTAAGGCCTTTCGGCGGGCACGTGAAAGACATCGGTCCGGAAAGTGGTTCTCCGCGAGATTCACTTCCCTCATCGGGGCAGGGAGATTATCCAAGTCGAGGCTGCCTGTCAGGCTATTTTTTTATTTTTTTAATGCGCATGAGCGCATGCCGATCATGCATCAGCCTTTTCTTTCCGCTTGAGGGACCGGGGGGCGCACCCAAGAGGGGGCTCCATCGCCGTTGTAGCGGCAGTTCTTGTTCTAGGAATCCCGTATTGGGGATTTGTTGAGATCGTGCGCTTTGCACATGCCAAAGAGCTTGCTTCTCTGACGCGTTTCTTCGAGGAAGAACGAACGGAAGGCGTCACTCTGGCTAGCCGATCCCCGACAGTATTGACGGGTGGACCGGAGCGAAGGTTTTCTCCGATAGTAGGGCTGGCTGGCAGCCGTACGTCCTCGTACCCGAGGCTGGGGAGCAGATGTAAGGCTTCCAAGAGGAAGTCGGGCACTCGTCGCTCGAACCATTGTTGGCTGCCTCCTTGTGGCCGGATGCCGTGCTTTATCCGCAGAGCGGTTAAGCAAGTCAAGCTTTTGCAAGCGCTGCAGGAGCAGGTCGTGGTCCACTGAGTCGAAGGCCCTGCTAAAGTCCACAAAGACAGCGGACGTCCGTGGCGCTCATGCCCGCGCGGAAGCCAGCCTGGTTCTCGGATGTAAGTAGGTGCCGGAGGCGACCATGCATAATCCGCTCCATCAGCTTTGCGATGGTGCTGGCCAGCGTGATGGGCCTACACGATTCCACCTTGCCGGCAGGTTTGCCGGGCTTCAGGAAGGGGACTATAGTTCCACGCTTCCACTCGCGAGGGACGATCCCGCGCGAGAGAGACCGGTTGAACGTACGGAGGAGCGCTGTGCGCGCCGCCCTCGGTAGTTGCAACAGGGCATCGTTGTATACGCCGTCCGGACCGCACGCTCCGTGACACTTAATGTACCGAAGCGCATCGACGAGTTCCTGTCGCGTTATAGCGCGGAACATGCTGGTTGGGGCGCGAGAGTTTGGAAGGCTCCTGGCTCCCCCACGACGGGGTACTGGTCCGACCCACCACGTAGAGATGTCCATCCATCGGGTCGGCCTGTCAGGCTATTGCACGAGAGGTCGAGGAGGTCCATTTCTGCAAGCACGTCAGCGAACTTGATCGTTCGGCAAAGCAAGTGAAAAAGTAGCTAACAAAGGCCTTCACACGCTCGTGGGGCTTTTGCTGCATATACCCCAATGCAAACCATGCTGGTAGATGTGCTTACCTCTACACCATGGACAAGGCTTAGCAATGCCCTGCTGATACCAGGAGTATCAGGCCGCTGAGGTCAAAACTAGGTTGAAGATTGCTGGGGCGCAGTTGAGTCGAAGGAATCATCTAGCACCAATGGTGAGTATACTTACATCATGTATTCTAATACAAGAAAAGATCAAAACAGGGTACTTCTTTTGGGAAAAATGCCTGAGACTCCTTGAAAATAAAACGTGCCACATTTTTGCTTTGCTCAGTCGACGTGGCTGAAACTTGTGTGCAAGGCATATTGCACAGGTCAACCTTTATCTTATTCTTCATTCAGTATCCTATGGTATTGCTTGTTTGATGTATCTGCATCTGCTCTAGAAGAATAATACGTTTTCACTTACCACGTCAGGGTACATTACTTTCCCTAAGGCATTCCCAGTGAATATATAGCATTCTGCGTCCTTGGGGATGTTTCTTGCCTCGATGAAATCTTGCTTTAACCGGTTGTCGCTAAGATACATTCTTTTAAGGCCTGAAGGCAGATGTGTGATGTCAATTGTTCCATCAAACTTGTTGCCCGAAAGGCCTAGCGATACCAAAGAAGCTGGCAGTTGAGATAAATCAATACTTCCACAGAAGTAATTGTAATCTAACAAGAGTATCTCGAGAAGAGTCGATAAGGAGGGCCAGCATATCTCCCCACCGAAAAAATTGTCAATCAAATTGAGCTTCCGGAGTTTCATTGATAGATCATGTACAGGCAAGCTTCCATGCATGCTTTGTCGTTGCATTACAAAGGATTCAACTTGTGCAGGCATATAGTCGAGACTGACTGTGCCTCCCATCAGAAGAGGGGAGATTGCCCAGTCGACAGAAATGACCGTGTTGGAGGCATCACATGCTACACCCTTCCAATCGCATACGTCACAGAAATAACCTTCGAGCTTGAAGGCATTCGTGTTAAATACTCCGTCGAGCAGGACCTCCATGCACTGCTGATCCGTCATCGAATCTCTTCCAAAACGTCCGACATATGGCTCGCTGTCAATGCCTGCCAGAAGAACAATGGTAGGTTTTACAAATGATTCAATGTGCATTTCAAATATCCAGAAAGGGCTTTATTCATAAAAACGTGTACAGGACGCAGTCCATGGCGATTGGACTCTGGAAATGAACTGAATAGGTTTAGATATTAGAAATGTCATGCCTGGTACTATGCACACTGAAACATTCGAATGGATGATACAATCATGTAGATGAAAGAAGGAGAACGCATGTGTTTCGTTGAGATCCCGTATAACCAATGGAGTGCCGTATAAATAACAAAGGCTATGACCTATATACCGACATTCGTCTAGTGCATACCAGGCCGCAGGGCGGACCCTCATGGGAGCACTGCGATTAGACAACCGTTAAATAGCTACAAGATGGTAAGCAGCTAAAATTCACATTTTCCAAGACAATCGCAGCACAAAGGTAACCTAATAAGGCATACCCTGTGTTAGTAGCCGATTCTTCTGAGGCGACTGGCTGAGAGGCGGGTCCACTTTCTCTGTCGGTTACGCACCACATGCGACGTATTATCAGAGTAGAATATACTGGCTTTCTTTTGTTGCATGTAATAGGGCTTATTTGGCCGATAACAAAATGGGCATTCGGTGGACTGTACACACCGCCGATTCGTTCGCGTGACCCATACATCATTTGATGAGTATCTCTTATTGCATCCTTTGCAATGAAAGTTGCCGCTCACTTTGTCCACGTGTTTCACTTTCTTATTCGTGCGTGGTGGGGATGGTAACAGTGAGAATGGGCTCATCCTTTCTTTGTCTAAGAAGATTAAATTTCTCTTGGCCCTTCTTGCAATTTCTTCATGACTATATTCGCAACTTTCCTGCGTTTGTTGGTTTTCATTCCTTGATTCCGATTCAACGTAAAACGGCGAGGAAGTTCTTTCGAACTTTATCTTTGGTGGACTGAATTCCCTTTTGTTAGTTGAGGTTCCATCCAGTCTAAGTTTTCTTAGGATTTTTGCTTTCCCTATTTTCGCTACTGATGACAGGTTTCCTCCAAATTTCATATGAAATAGGTAAGATTGCTAACCCTAATGTCTCCCATTAGAATGGTGAATTACAAGCAGAAATTTCGAAATCACTCTACGCTACTGAACGAAATCAGCAAGGTACGTCATCTTGACACACTTTCGAAACGACTCCATGATATGAGAACATCGTTTGGGATTCATGGTTGTTTGCATGCAGCTTTCGTACATACATGAAAATGGCCTGCATTGTGGACACGCCTCACCTTTATATTCTCCTCTCATTTGGAAAAACCTGTTCTCTTCGCGTATACCTCGCCAGCTCTCGATGCATTCACTAAAATTTGTTTCCTCTTTGAGACATAGCTCTTTATCGTTTTTGCTGTAAGGTAGGGCAGATACGCATAGTGTCCAATCAGAAGCTTGCTGTGAACAGATGTTGCTATCAGTACATGAGGAACCTGGCTTCATCTCAAAATCAAACAAAAGCTGATAGCTTGTTAGTATAAATAATTTATACTAAGTGGTGTGTCCTTACTCGATCAAGAAAAGTAGCATGCCTCGCTTATAGAAATAGCTCCAGCTTTTGATGAGCTATAAGATACTATGATAATCTGAACTAATATAGTGTGATACACAAAAGCTAGGGGTAGTTAGCATGAAGCTAGTCATATTCCTTCCCTGATGGGATTTCTCTGAGTGTGTGTTTTGTGAAGTATGACTTTGATTAAAAAATTGACATGTCAGAAAGCAATACCAATGAGTGTTTAAAGACCTACATGATGTGTAGCTCTAAGCTCATTAATCTGATGATGATAAGGTTACAAAATTATTTCCGTCATGCTCTGAAAACACTTTGGCCTACAAAGGCGGCCGATCCGTTCGTCGGCACTAAACTGTCGAAAAATGGGCCAGTGGCCTTGCCCAAGAACCATGCTTTACTTTTCGGTAATGTCGATGGCGAGCACAGAGGGCCTGATGCAGCGCGCTTGATCGATCCACCTATTAAGCGAGTCGACGAGTTATTCTGGCTTCGTGATGACTCTCGAAGCGATGAGACTGTCTTGGCGCATATCAATGAAGAGAATAAGTTCACCCAACAAAAAACTAGGCATCTGATCGAGTTGCAAGAGCGAATATACAGAGAACATGTAACTCGTCTACAAGAAGACGAAGACTCTGTTCCTTTTCAATACTATGCCAAATCAAAGTTCTTATACTTCGTTCGACAACGTAAAGGATGTCCGTATGAAATTTATTGCAGAGTGCCGCTTGATCAGTTTGACTTCGATGAATTAAGCAGACAGGCCATTCAACAAACGCAAGAAGAAAACTCTTTGAGTCCTCATATTTCAGCAGGGGAAGTCATTCTCGATGTGAATGCGCTTGCTTCATCAAGAAAAGCTGAGTTCTGCTCGATTGGGTTGTTTCTTCCCCATCCGTCCAACGACGAAATCTATGCATACAGCGTAGACCTTGTTGGGGCAGAAAACTACGATATACATTTTACTGGAGCTGACTGGGCCCCTATACTAGCAACTACAGGTGACTTTGTCTGGAGTTCGAGTGGAGCGTACCTATTCTATGTTACGAAGGATGACGCCCATAGGCCTTGTCAAGTATGGGCACATCGCAATGGAGCCGAATCTGAATGTGATACATGCATTTTCGAAGAATCCGATGAGCTCTATGAGGTTGTTATCGACATCTCTCGTTGCAGATCTTACCTTGCGATACACTCAGCTAGTACAGAAACCAATGAAATTCACTTGCTTAGTTTGGGCGCTATAGAGGAAAGAGCTTTTGAAAAACACGCAATCGTCAAAGATTTGATGTGTATCCGTAAGAGAGAGTATGGGCACAAATATACCGCGGAAGTCCATCCATCCGGACACCTGTATATTTTGACAAATCAAAATGGTGCGAATAATCAACTCATTCGTTGCTCACTGTCTGCTGATTCGTCTCAAAAAAGCCTTTTCGATGACTCTACTTTCTGTGAAACTCTGGTATCTCATGACCCTGAGCGTTATTTGGAAGACGTTGAGCTCTTTCAAGAATATATTGTCCTGCTTGGACGTGAGAGTGGCTTGAGCCAAATATGGACAATCTCTTTAGAAAACAGTTCATTCGCGCTCACACGTGTCGACATGCCTGATGCCTTGTACTCAGTTGTGCTTTCACCAACAAACCATATTTTTGACACCAAGTGGATACGAATAACCTACTCGACGCCACAGACGCCGCAAATTGAGATGAACCTTCATCTTGCAACACATGACCGAATAACTCTTGATCAAGAGAAAGTCAAAGGTTATAATCCAGATGACTATGAAGTCAGAAAGTGCGTCGCACGATCGTTCGACGATACACCAGTCAACATCAGCATGATTATGAAGAAAGGCACCAAACGCGATTCTAGCAATGGATTGTTTCTCTACGGCTACGGGTCCTACGGCGCGTGCACAGAACCCCGTTTCCGAAGAACCTGGATACCATATCTCGAAAGAGGAATGATATGTTGCATAGCGCATATTCGCGGGGGGTCTGAAAACGGGTACCTCTGGTACGAGCAGGGAGGAAAGTACTTGACAAAGAGAAATACGTTCATGGATTTTATCTCCTGCGCGGAATATTTGATCCAGGAACGTTGGACGGACCCCAGTAAGCTTGCTATTGAGGGGCGTTCGGCCGGTGGCCTTCTCATTGGCGCTGTAGTCAATATGCGCCCTGATCTATTTCAGGTTGCTGTCGCATCCGTTCCTTTCGTCGATGTCATGGCGTCGATGTGCGATGCGTCTATTCCGCTCACGGCAGGCGAATGGGAAGAATGGGGAAACCCGAACGAGTACCGCTTCTATGACTACATGCTGTCGTATTCTCCGATGGACAACGTTCGGCCGCAAAAGTACCCTCACCTACTCATATTAGCAGGCCTGCACGACCAGCGAGTACAGTTCTGGGAGCCGATTAAGTGGGCGTCAAAAATTCGATCTCTCACAACGGGTGACAAAGATGTGATTGTCAAAGTTGATATGAACGCAGGGCATTTTAGTGCATCGGATCGATACAGAATGCTCAATGAGATTGCGTTTGAGCAGTCGTATATCATCTCAAAGGTTCTGGCGGAGTGAAATTGGCAAGAAAATCTTCTTTTTTTGGATATATTTTTTCTGCATCGTTCACTATTTTCTGACCCTTTTTGGCTCTTGTCATACGAACATTCCATATGCACGATGAGAGGTCTGATGACAGTTATAGCGATGTCATAGATCGCATTAGTGGTGTGATTCAGAATTCATTGAAGGGCGAATCGGGTGGTGATAATGCGGCCACCAGCGGTTGCACGAGCGAATTCACCTACCCGCGGATAATTCTTATCAATGGACCTGCCGGGTGCGGAAAAACACACATCCTTCGAGCGGCTGTACGACTTGTCGCAAAGCGCATGTATGGTGATGGGACCGATGAGCGACTGCTGCAGCAAGTAGAATCTCTCGATATTTTTCGTGGATGCTTTCCCTGGACAAGCGGCTCGCGGATAGACCACACGAAGGAGGAGAATGCAAAAGTCTACCTGCTAGAGAGTATTGATGCGGTGCTCGACGCAGAGTCAGATGCCCGTATCGTTCAATCGAATACTTGCAATAAGACCTCTATCCATCAAGACGGAAACAGCGCACCAAGGCCAATCCTTGGCGATGCTGAACTTGATGGCGAAACGTATGTTCTTCTCAGGCTTGTCTCCGCCTTAAACTCATTCGCCTACCATTCTGGCTGTCTCGTATTCACCGCTCGCGATATCACTCGTATCCACCCGTGGATTCGATCAAAGCTTCACCGTGTGCTCACGATCCCTGTCCTGGAAGGCGTTGCGATCGATAATATGTTCATTCAGCTTCTTACCGAGAAGATAAAACCGACGAGGGGAAAAGGCCATCCAATCACTGCGGGCGGTGCCTTGAAGGCCATCAGAGACCACGCCACAAGCTTTGTTGCTTTTCTCGAAGAATCCAAGCCAAACTTTACAGGCCGGGCTTCCTGTGGACTTATCAAACACCTCGCGTGGACATTGCTGAATGCGCTTGCGTACCAGCTTGCATCCGGAAATTCTCACGAGCGCAACTCTGCACTTTTGCGAAAATTGAAAGATACAAAATGCAGCTCGGAGATGGGAATCGACGCAAGAGAAGTGCGTCAAATTCCAAATGTGCGCTGGGGTGATATCGTCGGACATTCCGAAGCACAAAAGGTGTTACATGAACTCATTAGAGCCTCTCTTCGCACGGGCCATTTCTCCCCGCACGAGATACAGCCAGCGTGTGGTTCCGCTTCCCCCGACATTGACAAACACATTCTGTTCTACGGTCTTCCAGGAACAGGCAAGACTATGCTGGCGAAAGCCACAGCCGCTGCCTTTGGTGCCTCGTTTCTCGAATTGCGTTTGGCGGATATCGTGTGTGCTCCGGTGGGGGCCCCAGAGGCACGACTCTCTGCGCTTTTTCGCTCAGCGCGAAAGTGTTTGCCAAGCATCATATTCATCGATGAGATTGAGTGCTTTCTATCGAGGCACATTGAAGCTGGGAATGCGACTGTCCAGGCGTTGACGGAGCTTTTCTTCCTGGAGATAGATCAAGTGAATTTTCACCAGGAGCCAATTTGCATTATTGCCGCGACGAACGCCCCCCACCGAGTCGACAGGCGGCTACTGCAGAACGGGAGAATAGGCAGGGCAATACATGTGCTTCCGCCCATGGTAGATGAAATTATGGTGTATTGTGAAAACAGATCTTCACATGGGATATCGCAGGATGGAATTGCCAAAGTCATCGATTGCGTATCTGAGCATTTTCAGAATGCCGCTGAAAAAGACACTGATGCGTGTTTGGGTATGCCATTTCTTAAAGGGTTCACTGGATACACTCTCCCGGACATTGACTCCTTGCTTTCCACCATACATTCGATAGACACGTATGGCGAATTTATGGAGCAATCATCGGGGACGGCCAATACGGATAAACCCTCTGTGAATGAAACACCGATGCGCGTCACTCGTAGGGAAATTATTCAGCGTGCGATGGAAACAGCCCCCCCTTCGTTCACGCCCGGTAGTCTGCGCTTGCTCGTGCAGTGGGAAAAAGATACCTCCATGTAGTCCCCAATGGGGGTCAGAGTATTCTGTGTATGTGCATCGAGACATAAGTGAAAGTTCCCTTTGACGCGCAAGTTTACTGCGTCGTTCATTTCATTCGTTTTGTCCTGTCACGAATGTACTTTCGGGAAGCCACGGCTCGCGATCTTATTGACATCCAATGCGCCAACATAAAGTGCCTGCCAGAGAACTACCACCTCAAGTTTTTTTTCTATCATTACCTGAGCTGGCCGAGTTTAATACAGGTTCAAGTTGATTTCGCAGGAAAAATAACAGGGTACGTCCTTGCGAAAATGGATGACTTCGAAGAAGACCAAATGAAGCGGATCGATCGGCATGAGCGCGGAAAAGGCCTCGATCGCAACGAATCAAGCGCCATGCCTATTCACAATGGGAGGGAAAGCTTGGGGCATATTGTGAGCCTCGCTGTGTATCCCGGATATCGGAAATTGGGGGTGGCTGCGGAGCTCATGCTCCTCGTCGAGAGAAACATGCGAGCACTCTATAAAACGGGATACATTTCCCTGCAAGTTCGGAGGAGCAACACTGCCGCCCTTGCGCTCTACACGAAAAAGCTCGGCTTTTGGATTCTCGGTGTTGACTCAGGCTATTACGGAAATGGCGAAGACGCTTTGGAGATGATTAAACGACTGCCGGGAGGAAAATAAATAATTTCCGTCCACACGGTTAGGTCAACCATAAAGCACTCGCTTCTTTTCATTTTCTCCGATGGATTGATTTCATGCATCGCTTTCATGTGCCTATTTATACCTCACACATTCGTATCAACTCTAATGTGAAAACCGCGCATGCTGCCCGGGGTAAAATGCGACACTCTGTCATGGAGTGGACATGACTACTATGGCCTGTGCATCGAAGAATTGGGGCGAACTTTGTATGCTGATAATTCGCCGTGTGGGATTATTTCTCAACATGTTACCTTTTATGGGTTTCCGCCCATGGGTGAAGAAGCACCTGTTCGTTCCGCTGTACATATTGCCTGCGGGGACAGTTGGTGTTCATCACATCGTCAATAAGCTGTTCCTCGACGTAGATCAATAGTATAGTAAATCTCTTGGAGTGAAAGGCTACCTTGGTGTGAGGCACACTTTTTACCACGTGAGCTTCCATCTGCTCCACGGTTCGTATTCAATGTTTTCATGTTGCCCACATGATGCGAGCACGACATTCCATTCGTAGACCGACCCTTGGAATCTAACATCCTGTCTGAACTATTTTGAGTTAACACGAACGCCTTCAGTCAATAAAGAAGAATTCGGAAGATAAGTCAGATCAACATGGGCCCCTTCGAGTCGGCACAGTGAGTTCAGCAGTAATGAAAAATCGGATCCGTGGTGTCTGTTGACTCACTGGGATTGTATGGTCTATCTCGAAGTGGCCCACAATGCCGTCGGTGGGATGATCAACGAGCAGACCGGTCGCTTTAACTTCCATAACCTCTCCGCAGCAAATCAAACAGCTATTCTCAAGAGGAACAAATTCACCGCTGACCCCATCTCTCTGTGGTGGGTTGGACCAGTAGCCACTTTGTGGTAAAGCTAGGGGCCGTCCAAGCTCTCGTCGATTCTCTGTCTTTGAGCCGACGTTGAAGACCCGATCGCGCTGACAAGACTTGCTGAATCACTATGCGAACTTCGACTGAGCAAGAATGCATTACACCTTGCGCTTACCGGCACCCTCAGCTTCGACTACTGGTCAGCGAATTTGGTTCTCATCAAAATTTCTGGAAACAATCTTCGTGGCGCAGTGCGTATGCGGCGATTCGGTGGTGGGACGAAATGACGAACTCAGTCGAGTCAAGGCAAGTTAAAACTCTATTGGGAAAAATCAAGAATGGAAATAATTTGATGTTATTAAAGCGTTAATATGAAAATTTAGTACACGGCAAAATGGTTGTATTACTTTGCTTTCAAGGCGATAAAATCTATCTCGCCGTATTCTTCTCTTGTATACCTCCAAAGTTACACACGTCATTTTGCCGACGATGAATGTGACTAAAAATAACACTGACGTCTCCCAGAGATTCATTCTTTTTTTTCTGCTTTCCCCGCAAAACACAAAAACACAAGCGTGTAGAAGGAAAAACAGGATATATAAAGAATAGCAAGAAATTAAACTCGATGATTATCAGGGTTCTTGAACCATTGTCTAGGGTGCTCCTAATAAATAGGTATTGAGAATACCTGCTGTACTGTAGTAGTCATTCTAAATTAATCCGGGAAGATTCGTCAAGTCTACGTGCTGTTAAGTTGGTAGAAGAAGTTGGCTGCTAACCAAGGCTTCGAAGAAGCCTTCGCGCGCCCGTGGGCTATTTCAGCATATACCACAATGCAAACCATGCTAGCCACTCACGTCAGTGTGTCACGCCGCGGTAGTGGTAGATGTGTCTATCTGAATCCCAGGGACAAGGAGTAGCAATGCCCTGCTGATCCCAGTAGTATCAGGCCGCCCAGGTCGTTCCCCAAAGCAGCGGGTTGTTAAGTTGGTTACTAGAGATAGTGAGCACTCATATTTTCATCGCATAGAGAGTGACAATCCCGACGGACACAGACAGAAAGCTCAAATCGAAAGACCGTCTGAGTGTTATCAGCCATAGATGAATCTTATAAAGTCTAGAAGGAATGCACAGTCTGTACATGGGGGACCATGAAAGCACAATTACGAGAGCTTGAAATGTACCGTGGAATTTAAATTGTGCTTCCACGAATAACGAATTGCTCATATGTTGAGAATCTCAATATTCGATACGGATTATATGGAGCACAAAGTACGTTTACCGATGACTCGAACCATGCATGAAATCTTATCATGACCAAAGTCGGTGTTGTGGGAAAAAACGTACCTACTGGAGTTTCCCAAGGCGTTGGTAGAGCGATGCATCCCGGGCGTACGAGGGAACACAAACGTGAAATCGATCTGCTATCTGGTGAGATAGGAAGCGGCCTCCCAAAAAATGCACTCCAGGGAAATATTGTGCACAAAGCTTTGGAAGAGTCAGCGAGATCAACCCATACGGCATAAGCGTGAGAGATGTGTCACAACCCCTCGAGGGAGATGGAGGGCCTGAATCGACATCCCAACCCGATGGAACATCAATCGAGAAGAGGAGAGGTCCAGGCTTCGCTTTTGAAGGGCAAGGTAGAGATGGGGTGCGCTGAGAGAATTGGAGTTCTGTGTGCATATGGGATGTCTTTGGACTATAGAGTTCATCCGTCGAGTACCCGCACTGAGAGTTGCACGCCGAAGCGATTGTTCGGAGAATCGCCGCGAAGGGATCTTTTATACTTCCCGTGGAACCGAATCCGAAAATCGCGTCTATAACAACGTCATATGTTACAATCGGTTTGGGTGGTTGAACTGGATCCTCGTGAATACAACCCACACCACCGTGCTCTGAGAAAAAGTCCTGTAGCTCGTTGACATCGTCTTCCGATCGAGCGAGGGTAAATTGCTTGAGCTGTTGAAGCAACGACGAAAATAGAGGAGAGGGATTTTTCTTAGGATACCAGATATCGACCACATGGCCACTCTGCGCGAGGTGTCTAGCTGCCACGAGGCCATCTCCTCCGTTATTCCCCGGGCCACATACTATAAGCATGCGGAAGCTTCGTCGGTGGTCGACAGGAGTGGGCCAAAAGATGTTCCACGTGTAATTTCGAACCCGCTGCGGAATCGAAGTCTCTCTTGAATCCACTGGAGCGAGCACATGTGTACATTCTGCGAGGACCGATGACGCCACAGAGAGACCTGCGAGCTCCATGAGCTGCTCAAGGCTGTAGGCGCATTCGGGCCCCATCAAATATTCATCGACTCTGCGTGCCGTAGTCTGCGAGATGATGGATACCCTCCGCATGAAGATCAATACAAGTGTCTATGAATGTGTACAAACTTGGATAATACGAAACAGATTTGAGTTTTGATTGCAACATCGGATGAATGGAAAAGAGAAGATATGCTACACTTTTCGTTCACTCACCTTTGGTATCGAAAAACAATTCAATCTTGTTGACGATGGCTGTCACCGGCCCATCAGGTGAAAATGGTATCGATCCAACTTGTGAGTAGTTTGGTCTCGACCACTTTATGTTCATCGGAATGCTTCCAAGAAATGGAATATCTCTCCTTTTCGCCAAAGCCTCGGCCGGCGACTGTGGTGTGTGTTCGGTACCTGCATTAGAGAATATTGGCCACCCATGCTGACAATGCGGGCACATATACATTCCGCTCATGTTTTCAATCAATCCGACGATTTCGGGGCACCCGTCTGTTCCGATAGTTTTGCAAAATGAGATCATCTTGGCGACATCATCGGTCGCGACGAGCTGCGGTGTGGTCACGATGACGCACCCCACGGTGAATCGGTTTTTGGGGTCGACTTCCGCCCTCCACTGCTTGTAGCTAGAAAGGAGTTGAAACAGCGTCAGATGTTCATCACTCGTGCCTGGAGGGGAGTCGACAATAAGATACTCGACGCCATCGTCGACCCTATCCCAAGCGACCTTCCGGAACAGTTCATTGATCATTGCGTCTTTTCGGGCGCCCCTCCAGATAACTGCGTCAGACTCGCTTCCCAAAAGAAGCGCCATAGATACAAAGTAAATTTGGCCATGTTCACTTCCGCCATTTGCCCGCGATGGCATCCAAACTTCTTCTTCACTGCCATCTGGCAAAGAAATCATCGCCGAGCTGACTTCCCCACCACGCGTGCTCAACAAATTCGGAATATCTGGTCCGCAGAGGTCGACGTCAATAATGCCGACGCGTCTGAGCCCCGTTGCATCTGAATGGGCAAGGTATGTGGCAACTTGAGTTGCAACAGTGCTCTTGCCGACTCCTCCCTTTCCACTCAAAACGACTAAGATTTTCTGTATTTTTGATAGTCTCCGGTGAAGAAGTTCCATCGAATCGGCGTCGTATGACATAGCGAAGAGAGAAAGATAATATCAATGAAGAATGTACACAAATAGTACAAATTATCGAAAGAATCGCCGAGGAAAGGTCAGTTGCCGGTTCACTTATTCTACAGAGATGTTCTCATTTCCATCAAGGGCACATCGAGTATATGACGGCATTCGTGCAGTTCCACTGAGTGTTGTCCATTGACCCCAGGCAATGCAACGCATTCGGCCAATGGCCCAAATTATAATCGTTCCAGAAATTGCACTGTGGGAACGGAGAATTTCTTCCATTGAATCCGGAAGCCTCTTTACGTCCAGTGATCATTTGAAGTGATTTTTCGAAAGGTTGAGGTTCTTCAACACTTTCTGAGGCGAATTCACATCGATAGTTTCACTCAACTGTTTCGACCGATCTGCAAGTATTCCTGTCTTTTTGACATGTCGATTCGGCAAGGGGGTGGGGTGGCGAGCTCAATGTTACCATTCGGCCTATTCCATGTCTCAATATTCTCATGCAAGTCAGTGAACTCTAGTGATTCACGAAGGGAGTTCAATGACAAGTTTTTTACACAGCTCGGGAGAAACTCAAAATCGATGGTGCCGCTTTGGAACTTCAGTGACCATTGAAACCTCTCGGCTTCTCCGTCCTCGTTGAATACTACATTATCTATCTATTATAGTTTCATTAAAGTTTGTTGGGAAATCGTTCATTTTGAAAGATATGCTGCAAATACTAAAATATCCTCAAAAATAGACTACAAGGAAACGACACTGCAGGAAACTCCAGACTGACTTGCAAAAGTTCGTTGATACCCCGAAGACCTAAATGGCTTTTTACAAACACTACTTCACCTCCATTATCGAGCTCCAGGCCTTGTACATATCAAGGACAGTTGACTGGCTTCCATGCAGCTCCTCGAACTCCATCCATACCATCCAAAACTGATCGCTCTTCTGGAAAGTCTTTAAACGAGGGATCCAATCTGCCGTCGAAGACAGAGCTTGCCGAGCCGATGAAAAGCGGAGTTGGGCACAGGCCTCATTCCTTTGTAATCTCGCCAACCCGGCTATAAAGTTAAAAACTTCTGCGGACACATTATGACTCTCTGTGGTGATGTTTTCCGGAGATGAAGCGAAAACTTCCGTGACGTCATCGCGCAGCCTCTGGAGAACGTCCTCGATTTGACCCTCGTAGGTGTTCTTTCGGAGGAAGAGAACGCACTCCCTCAAAATAGACTCACAGGCCTGACGTGCGATCTCGTCAAATCCCGAAAGAAGGCCGACAGCGAGATCCAATCGGAGAAAAGCAACGTAAATCTGTGCGCACGCATGACTATCCCTCTCTAGCGCATGCACAAAAACTCCCATGAGATTCCGGAGACAGAGCAGCCGATGGGTGTCGTACTTTTCAAGAAGCTTTGTGACTGGAAACAGTGCACTGCTCTCCGCGAGGCTACATGGCGAGAGCAAATCAAGTTTCAAAAAGTCGATCCCTTGACTCGTCAAAAACTGCTGTGCCAATTGACCAGCTCTGCGGATCGGTAGTCGACCATCTACACTGTGAATAATGTACCGATGCCATAATTCCAATGAATGCGGAAATGTTCGCACAGCGGCGCCAAGTACTCTGGCCACCTTGTCACCGAATAAATCCCTATGCTCCACGAGATACTGCGCGTAGGTGAGGATATCAACTTCTCCCGCGAGGCCAAGCTGTATCATTCTGTCATAGACCAGAGCGGTCGAATCTGGCGTTGAATGCCTCCGACACACCCCGATGTACAATTCCCACACTGGCTTGTATTTCCAGGATTGCTGCACGATGGAAAGATTCGAGGTCAGCGCACTCACTGCATCGGCATTTGTGGCCGTCAGATGGCGTAATAATCGAATCGCATTTTTCCACTCGCTCTGACGGAGCAGAAATTCGACGTACTGTTGAATGAAAGTGACGAAAGCTCCATTGCTGCAAAATTCAACCTCAACCAAACCAGTTTCGTACACGTGACGGGCCGAGGAGATTTCGTCCCGAATCTCATACCAATAGGCGAACCGGATCCACAGTATTTCACAATGGGGGGTTTTCTTCGTCGCCAGGAGTGCGCGTTGGAATTCCTCGATACATCGGCTGGTGTCTTTTTCGAGGGTTTTCAGCCACCGCTGTAAGAAGCAGATGTTATCTGGATACTTTCTCAGAATGGATAGTGTTCGCAGGGTGGGTTGCTCCGACGCAAACTTTTCATAGGCATCTATGAGGGCCTCGCTCGGCGTCGATGCCAAATCGCTGTGCTGAAAGTTAATATACTTCTCAAACAGCAATGGATAGAAATCATAGTCGCATGATCGAAGCTCTGAATGGAAAAGGTCACGAGCCGCTGTGTGCAGTTTGCTTCTGATGAGAAAGTTGGCAACCCCCACGTAGATTGAGGAGAGCCGCTCACTGTCTCCGGTGCTTCGGTTCTTCTCGTGCTGTAAATATCCAACAACCGTATCAGGATCGAGATCGTCGCTGCTATACTTTGATAGAAAATCAAGAGGGTCCTGTCCAATGCAACTCGCATGGTCAACCAAGACACAGAAGGCATTCGTTATGTTTCCCTGTTTCATGTGCTCTGCCCAAAGTAATTTCGAATATTTGGCGCAATGCGCCGTCGCACGTTGGAAAACATATATTCGCATATCGGCGGGTAGAAATTCGTTCGATTTCACGGCATCGCAGTATTTTCCCCATAGAAATGTATGTTGTTTCGTGGGAAAACGCTCAAATGCCTTTTCGAACGCTTTGCGGGCGGTGAAAAACTCCCCAGCAGATAGACACACATTTGCCACGGCTATCCACATTCCTGGGAACTGTTGGAATATTGCAAGGCCTTGTTCGACACGGCACATATGTTCTGCCAGAGTCGTCTCACCCCGGCCGACACCTTCCATGACGTGCGCAAAATATTTCATCCACAGAGCAAAGGAATCTGGTCTGTCCTGAAGCGCTTGGTGAAACAGCGCTGTTTGCTCAGCATATTCGTCGTGGGCCTTCGACTGTGCGATGCGCGAAAGCCACTCCTTGAATGATATCGCCGGCGGAGACGATTGTTGACTTTTGATGCGTGTTTCGATAATCGAGTCAATCTGAAGCTCTTTCTTTATCATTGGGTACAATGAGTGTGATAAATACGCGTGGAAAAACTATTTTCAAGAAAACAAAAAAAGTAAATCTGTCCAACGAGACCATTTTTGACCAGTTCCGTGATCGACACCTACTCGTATTCTGGCCACTCCACATCACAACAAGTGAACATCTGCGACACCGTGATATCTATTCTTCGTATAGGACTTTATCCGTCGAACTGCGTGGACGACAAATCGCACAGATTTGGAACTTTCGACGAAATCCCGTGCCACCGCATCTGCTGGAACTTCGTCCTTATGGAATATGAAGTGATAGTGAAGAATTGCCCGAGGCTTTGTCTCATCGATAGTATCTCGCTTCTTCGCAAACTCCAGCGCCCTCGGAATGAACTGCTTTGTCTCGGGCAGATAGCCCATGAGTATTCGATCACACTTTCCGATATACTCATCGCCGACATCTCTGTTATCACCGTTCACGAGCTTGTGGGGACAGGCCGTTTGTTTGTATCGCGAAAAATTCAAAGAGAGGAAGTTGAAGCTATCCGTATTCTTTTCGATGGCCACGAGAAAAGATGGCCTTGTGGGAGTTCTTTTTTTCGCACTTTTTCTGCTGAGGCGATTTGTTGCCAATGGGAGCGAAAAGTAGCCAATACCGGCAAACATGTCCAGCACAAACTCATTCTCCCCTGTGACAACCGAGCCGAATCGTGATCTCTCGTTGACGTTGCCGCTTGAAAACATCACCTGGAGTGGGTCGAAGCAGTATGTGATTCCACTCTCACGGTGCTGAACTAACGTTTCGTTCTTTTTGTCATCATCACATCTCTTCCACAGAATGCGAGCTTGTTCGGGTACCCTGAGTTCTCCGGCTGAGGGAGCCGAACTGATAATCACATCTATGCGATGCCTTTTCGCAAGGAGACAAGCAATGTCTTCGGTGATTTCTTGCCCATTGGACTGTATTATCAGTACATGGCCGTATTTTTCGTATTTTCTTGGGACTTCCGTCGGCACGCCTTCCCGATTGCGAGACTCACTCGGGCAAACCGGCACCATTTCAGCTCTCAGTATCTCAGTTTCAGACAAAGCCATTGCATTCAACTCATATTTGAGGTGTATGATATGAAAATAGTGTAGAGAGCTTCATAATATGACATTATCCCCGCGATGTGGTGAAATATAGTGTGTTGAAAGCAAATATTAGCAAAAAGTACATTGCATACTTTTCTCACATCCGAGAAGAATCGGAAGACGAAACTTTCAAGTAGAACGCCATGTATACTTCAGCGCTATCAACCGCATCCTCGGAGCAGACAACGTAGCTTGTGTCACTGCAATAATACCACTTGGTATCTCGGCGAACAAAGCACGTAAAGTGACCATCTCCTGTTTCCACACCTTCATGCACAACTATTCCTTGCAGAAAGTACTGACTGCTCCGGTGATCGTTTTGCGACGAATCCTCGCTCAATCGGAATGGGCGGAAAGTGAACGGAAGGGGGATTTTTGAGGTGATTTTCTTTTTGATCAGTTTCCCACAGGAAACACTCGAAGCGCAGCGGTCGAAATGCAGGACAAGGACCTCAGGCCATTGAATGAATAAGTTCGTATCGGTTGCATGTCTCTCACTCATGGAATCTCCCGTTTTTTCGATTTCAGTGGACAAAATTGGGAATTTTGTGTTAAAAAGGGAGCAAAACATTCTATCGAAAAGCTCCGGTCGATTTATATTTTTTCGATTCAACTTGAGGCTATCTTTGACAACAGGAAGCCAGCACCCAGATGGAAGTGAAATAGTATACGACACCCTCCCGAAGAATACGCCCCGAAACATGCGCTGAATTCTCTCGACGGAGCGAAAGAGCACTTTCGATGAGCGATCGAGAATGTGCGCACAGTCAAGAAATAGGAAAAAACAGAAAAGCGACGCCGCATCCCGCATTCTTTCCGGTCGGGCCTGCGATAACTTTACTCCGCGTGATGTGAGGTCAACTGCCGGATCTGTGTCACTACTACTCTCGAGTGGCCTCTGGAGAAGAATCGGCGGAATTTTCAGCGCCGTCTTTTCGGCCGCTTGTAGCTTGTGAAGGCACACAAGAAAGGCAGCCGCTCTTTTTCGAACATAGTCATCAAAGGAAACATCAGTGATATTCGCCTCGTACAGCGCGTTGTGTATCGTGGCGTTTTCCTTGAAGGTGCTTCCCATTACAGCGTCGTCAGTGAGGTCGAGAACTTCCCGACAAGACTTTGCTATTTGTGCTGAGGAAACGCTCACTGCGATGCATTGCAGCACGGCAGCGTATGAGCATAATGCACTGTGGTTTATGACGCTTCTCGGTGCTCCCTTCGTATATAGCTCGACGGGCATATGAAAGCACGGATACTTGACCGTACTTTTATCACTCACGCTGCACATCATCGACCGTCGATCCTTGTGTTTCTGCATATGAGATAGGCAGAGAAGCCGACCACACCGCACACATGCGACGCATTTTGATATCCTCCCTTCCTGGGAGAGTGGTAGTCTGCATTCAGCGCACGCTTGCATTGAGTGGAACTGTACATGGGAAACCCTTACATTGCCAACAAAAACGACCGATTTGTAAGTAGAGAGTTACAATAACTTTGAATTTTGAAAAGTATGAAAAATAATGAGAGTTGGGATTTGAATCATCTCACGTCCCTTCGTGTATAGCTGAGCACTGTGCTCATTAAAGCGCGACCCAACCGAAAACGCACAGCTGAATACTGCCGGAGGGGCACGAATGTCAACAAAAGCTCACGTTCGAAGTTGCTCGACAACCGATATAATCTGCTTTCTTTTTGTCGATTCGTTCGCCTTTCCACGTTGGATAGCGTGCCAAATCTCTGCGTATATTTGCACGATGCAGGCGAGCGTACAAAACATCACCACCCGAGACAAACCGACACGCCTGATGTGCATCGTACAATAGACTCGCAGAGATGCCAATAACACTGTATAATACCCTACTAGTATTCGATTGAAGATGGCACGTGGGGAGAAGGGTGTAGCACACGCTTGTCTTCTCATCTGCCTATTCTCATGAAGAAATAACGCCCGTTTCGCGTATGCATAGAATCGCAGGTCCTGAGTAGCCATCATTTTTCGTACAAATTTCCCATCTTCTCCGTATCGCCGGAGGTAGCGGTACAGGGTTCGGTTCAGCCTCTGAGCGCCTTCATGCGAAAACTGGTTTGAAACTTCTTTCATTCGGGTCCATTTCAAATCCCAAAGGGAGGGAAATACAAAAGTTCAATCTATTCATAGCTATACTATTTATGCACACTCCGGCGTGCCAATGATTGAAAACAAATCACACCACAATAGTTACCCTCCAGTGCGTCTTTCAAAAAACGAGTAAAAACGTCCCATATGGAAGATATACAATGCGTGCATCAGTGAAGGATCCGAGAGACGCTCCAACTCTGTTTGGCTGTTATAATAATGTGCCATGTAAAAGTGCAATTTGGCATTTGAAAACCTGACCGACGAATATAAGCATTCCAAATTATTTGATTTATCAACCGGTCGACTTGCGATTTCACGTTTCCGCCAATCGAGCGCCTTGCACAGAGATTCGATGGATGGTGCGTATTCTCGTGATTTCACGTGCGTACGCTGTACACTCGACCTGACGAAAGTGATAATGGCTTTTGTCAGAAGATACGATCGACAGTGCGCAGCACCGATTTCCCCAAGCGCATTGTCTTCGTGTCGAAGGGACCATAGTAATGACTGAAACACCCGTAGACCGATTTCCCACGGAAGACCAAGCTCGAAGATGCTGCCACTCATGAATGTTTGCATTCGCACGAGTTCAGCGTGGTATCTTGTACCTTTAGGTGGCTTCTGAAACTCCACGAGCTGGTGAAATCTGCTCAAAAGCTGGAGCGCCAATACCCAATGCGTTGTGTCGTTCTGTCGATTGAGCGCATCTGCAATATCAGCGAAGCTCGTGCCAAATAGTCTTTGAATGTCAGTCGTGCTATGGGAATGCCGTGGACTGTTCTTTCGCCCGATCGAATGTGACGGTGCGTGCGATACAAACCGAAGCGTCTTCAAAAAAAGATTGTAAACGTGTACTCCTTGCGTAAATGTGTGGACGGCCGCCACCCAGACGCCTTTCAGGGAACAGCCCTTTGTGACATAGCGATAAAGAGATAGGACAAGTTTTAGCGGAAACTCGATGTCTTGCTCGCTTTGGTTGCTCTCGTGTTTTATAGCTAAGGAGTTCAATTCCTGTCGAACCATTGGATAGACATAGGCATTCAAGACGAAAATCGACATCCTCCAATCCGGAAGGTCGAAGAGACATCGCAGGAGTGGCCGACTCGTACGTGCGATTTCGTGCATATTCGTGCTGACCCTTGGCAGGTTCAGAAAAGGTGGAACGGTAAATGGGCTGGCAGTGAAGGACGCCGAGTGATAGCTCGAAAATAACGCCAAACTTTCCCTCCACAGCTGATTCCGGCGAAGTATGTTAAGCACACCTGTGATATTTGTTGTGTTCGCGAGTGAAACGTGAAATCGTCGCTCTTCAAATGTGCTCTGCAGCGAAATTCCAGAAAATGTAAAAGCCAACTGATGGCGCTTCTTATCTTCCGGATCTCTTACTCGAGATAAACTGCATATTCGGAGCACATTATCCCAGTTTTGCGGGGCATACCGCGCGATTATATAGCACAATCTCCCATAGAAATCGTGAAAAAGTCGATACTGGCAAAATATGCCCTCGATTGGCTCATGATAATAGCTCACGCTGTGTGACTTGTCCTTCGTCGCGTTATGATGTGGGACACTATAAAGGATCGCTAAGGCAGCCAGCCAAGTGCTCGTTTTCCATTGGGTCGCCTTTTCAGGGCCACTGGGAGTGTTCGCGGTGCGACGAGCGATATTTGGTTGCATTGGGAAAAGCATTTTTTGAAAATCACTTCGGTCGGCGTCCGCTTCCATTTTGTTTTTCGGTGCGTCCTCAGGGGTGGAAGTTGTCAGTCTCAAGAGAAGTGTGCATGCGGAGTATATTTCATCTTTCAGTTCCTTGTCAACGCTGTACTGTCGATCGTCGACCTGGAGCCGTTTGTTCGCAAAGAACGCGTCGATATCCCGCTGATTCTCCACGGCGGAAATAGAGTGCGTCTCGCTTGCCAAGTGCGATATGCGGATGACTCGCTCAGCTGCAGCGGGGGTTCGAACCAGGCAATCTTCGTGTAGCTCACTGCACCCCCCAGCATCGAGATGAGGCATATTTTTCTGCACCAACGACTGGCGTCGAGCGATGAACCACAGCGATAAGCTTTCTCGAAGAATCGAAAGCGCCCCACTCCAGGATGCCCGACAATGGCGTGTGGCTCTCCAATGCAGAATTTCGGAGAAAAGTGAACGAACGAGAAACCGTGAAAAGCCGATCTCTGAAATGCTTCCACCGCCAGTTTCCGGGGAAGTTTCTGAAATCGAACTGGTTTGCGGTTCGCACGCGGTGAGTGACGTGAACACAACGCGAAGCGCAATGACAGTACTCGACGATGAAGTACACCATTGGATACACTTTTGCAGCGGAAGCCACAGGGGAATTCGACATTCCTTCAACAGTGAGGAAAAGAAAGTCGCGTTGTTGACGTGCGCGTAGTCGTCGATGTCTTCGTCCATGCTGTCGATAGAACTATTGAGATCTCGCTCCTGTACGCCGCCCGAAAGCCTCTCTTTCTCTCTGTGTTTGTATGGATTCCAGCAAAAATGTACCAAAATCCCGTGTGGGATACTTTGTCGAATAAAATCCACCAGCTTCACCCACACCTTTTCACTGGCAGTCGTCAACGGATGGAGAATCGCAATGGTGGTGAGATGCCGAGCGAGGCTACCCAAAAAAATCAAAAGATCTCTGTTGAGCGGATGTTTTAGTATGTGTGACAGTGTCTGCACATTCGGCCCCTCCTGGTGTTTGCTTGCGTGCGCACAATTGTAAAAGCTCTGGACACTTCGAAGCAAGAGGCCGTACTTGTGGAAAAATACCTTGGCGGCAACAAGGAAATCGTTCTCGGTTGTGGCGAAACTGTGCAAATGCCGTGGAGAAGCCAGTGTCATCGCCTCTATAAAGTGTTCGCGGAGCTGTCCATCCTCGGTGCGCATACGCTGAATGACGGATGGGTCCGAATGGGCCGAAACGAGTTGCAGCAAGTGCTCCCACCGGCTAAACTGTGCACATTTCTTGAGAATGGCCTTCCATTCGTCATGCAAAAGGTGAGACGCATCAAGTATGGTTGTGCCCTTTTCGGCAAGCGGTCCGCGGCCTTTGGAGAAAAGCGCAGCTTGGAAGGCGACGGCGTCCGGACATGATCCGATAATCGTATGCAAAGCTTGGTTTCGCAGTGTCCCTTTGATGAACTGTCCGAGTGATTTGCCGTGGTTGAGCGTCACTCGCAAGCAGCTCAACCACTTTCCCTCTGTGATGGAATTGTGTAACGCAATCGCAAGCGTTTCTCTGGAGTGTATATCGTGCCAACACGCATGATAGAGCTTGACGACAATGTCAGGTCGCCTGTCGTTGAAGCATCGAAAAAGCGCAAGAAAAAAACGCTCGTTGAATGGCGGTCGATTGCTTTTGTATGCGGCGTATTTTTCGAGGCCAACCACCCAGGGTGACGCTGTCGAGTATCGGATCGGCCACACAACGTGCTCCTCGGTGTCAGTGGAAATCTTCACTGCCGTCGATTCATCCACCGGCGGAAAGAGAATCGGATGTGGAAAATCTGACAACAATTCTCTGTGTGGAATCACATCAGTGACCCACGCTGGATGTATTCGAGCGATCAACGCCGCCTTCGCCGTGGCATGGGCGGACCTTAATAGGCTTTTGTGAAGCAGATCGATGTAGTGAGAGCGAACGACGAATCGACGATTTGTTCCATTGGCCAACGCGAGAGACATCAATCCAAGCCCGATATACCACGGCACGGAGGCGTTCTCGAGCGGATGAAGAATCGTCGCCACATGACACTGCTTGAAGTTCTCCAGGCACACGGCGATGGCATGTGGCCATTGGTTCGCTGTTTTGGAGCATAATCCTCGCACCAAATTGAAAAGCTTGTTTCCGGACAATGAGACCCGTCGAGCAAACCGGGCGACTATGCCACGCGAGTCGAAAAGGCCTTCCCCGGCCATGAAGAGCACAATTGACTTCGTTATGGACCATTTCCGTGCGACGTATGTGAGGACAAGGCCAGTCAGAAAGCAGCGAGTGAGCGCGTATCGCTGTGTCTGCTTACGAAGGATTCCCCGCTGTGACTCGCGACGGTCCACATTGCGACCAGTACGGCCAGTCGGAAAGAGAAACAGCGTCCCCGCATGGTAGTGCTGGACAAGTCTGGTCAGCACGTGGATAGCCGTCGTCCAGCAGTGCTTCGTGCTTGCGATCATGT
Source organism: Perkinsela sp. CCAP 1560/4 (assembly GCA_001235845.1). Taxonomy (NCBI): domain Eukaryota; phylum Euglenozoa; class Kinetoplastea; order Prokinetoplastida; family Perkinselidae; genus Perkinsela; species Perkinsela sp. CCAP 1560/4. The sequence goes on along the minus strand of LFNC01000303.1, from coordinate 15,344 downwards.
CAATCGGGCGCATTCCCATCACACAGAGAAGGGCGATGCGCCAGTCAACTGTGTGGAGAGGCGACCGTCGCAGGCATTTGATTATCGGCGCCCGGAAGTCAAGCAGCGGGCGGAGATTTACTCCTTCTATCGCCCCAAGTGAGGGAAGCGAGAGATTCGCCGGTAAAGATTTATGCTCCTCTTCAAGATTAGAAGCCAGCCATGTCTCTGAAAGATGGTATGTTGTCGTGATTGAACGTGCAAGCAAACGCAGTGCGGTCACACCGAATTGCATTCGCTGCAGAAACCGTACCGCGGGAGCCACCAAGTCAACGTAGAGACAATTCACCCTCGCGAGTATGACGAATGTCCTGAGCAGGGTCAGGACACGCCGGGGAAGCGCTGATGTTGATGCGATCAGCGGAGTCAAATAGTCGATCTGGAGAAATGAAAGCGCTGGGGGCACATGAGATGAAGAGGATTTCTGCGTCAGGGCTTCATACTCGATCCACACTGCTTGAAATACCGCCGATGGGAGAGACCGGCTTCCCATATTGATCACTGATTCCTCATCAATGAGAAACTGCACCAGCCGAGCACTCAGTGCGGGATGCGCGCGGCAATTCCGGAATACTATCCGCACCCACTCCCTGTGATTCATACACGTCTGGAGGTAATACTCGGCGGTCGCCTGAATTCGCAGGCCCTCATGGGCTATGTACATCATTGACGGATACTGTAGCCGCTGTCTATCGCGCCTGTCTTCCGGCCTACATACTCGACTTTCCTCGCTCGTCCGCTGGGGGAATCTGCTAGATGGCTTGTGCGTTGGCTTCCCAAGGAACAAGTCAATTGAGTCCTCGCCCAGGGAGAAAAGGTATCGAGTCACGCGAAGGATCGCGGAAATACGCAGTCGTGGCGCGAGTTGAAGTCGGAAGGCGACGTGCCCAAGACCCTGCGAAATACTTCGGAGCTCGTCAAGAACTTTATGCGCTTGAAGTGATGCACCGGCGTCTTCGCCACAGGAAAAGGCAGAAATATCTGCCCGTAGAATTCCAAAGAGAACGCGGCATACGGTCTGTGCGTCTGTCTGGGAGCAAATAAAGTTGGATAAGAGACAAGGGAGCTCATACGAGAAGACCCGCAAATGGGCCCATGATGCTGCATCTGACAGCTGCTTCACTCGAGACAATGGATCTGCAATCATGGACTGTTGCGTATGGCGTGCCATGCCGAGCGGAAATGAGCCATAGCAATTGAAAATCGTGGAATGGCTGGTAGTAAAGGGACATCGCAAAGGCTCGGACAGGTCGAACATATTCCCAGAGGCACATTTTTGGGATATACTCAGCTCTCCTTCGAGGTCGCTGTGGAGAAATTCATGCTCCCACTCCCAGCTTTGTGCTTTTGTCCAAGCGAGAAATGCTGTCACTGCTGTTTGCCAGGAGGAAGTTACCCGCTTCGCGTTCGTCTTGTCCCCCTGTTTGTGCCGGCTGAGCAATATATGAGAGGGATTATCAGTGCAGTGTTTTTCGGGACCTTTCTGAGATTTTTTGTCACCTGTGCGAATCACACGAGAGGCGTAATTCTTTCTCGATTCCATAATGGCTTGAACATGAAAATTCAAGCCAAAAATCGACGAAACGCGAAAGTCCACAGCTTCTCGATGGCTCTTTTGCTTGAAATCTGATTTGGCCCCAGAAAACTGTCCTGGAATACCACTCGAACGCGAATGAGAATTCGAGGAAGGTGCCAAGATGAGATCTTCGAGGCCCTGCCATATGCTGAGTTCATTCAGCACTTTCATCTCGGTCTGAGGTATTTTGACGAGCGATTTCTTGACTGACCACATAATGAGACGTGCTTCACTCTGCGTCGCATGCCAGAGAAGTTGCAAAACTTGGTTACAATAGTCTCTGGGCAGCGCTGTCTGCGGGCTGCCTATCTGTACCATATACCACCACCACCAGACTGGCGTGATACTCGCCCCGACGCCAGCGTGAAACTTACACTGAAAGCGTGTGGACATGAGAGATTTGAGAACGAGCATGTAATACGCTGGCCCGCCTCGAGTGGTCGAGTTTCCCCGATAGCTTTCAGCTGTCGATGTCTGACCACGTGCGAAATTATCAAGCATGCAGTGCGTTTCCTGTGCATGTCCAGCTTGTGGATTCGCACGCAATTGCACGAACGCGGAGAAGTGGCTCATGACCACCTCCCATGAAGGATTGAACGCGAGTGTGGGAACTTGATTTTCGGCTGCTGGTCCGCCTGGCCCTCGAATGCTCATTTCCGATAGTGCGGTAGCGTCACTCACTGACTCACCTTCGTCAATTTCATTGGTGTTGATGGTTTCTTCATTTTCTTCGGAATCAACAAAACTCGAATCCTGTTCGAGAATAATCGGATTCGTATTTTGGATTCCGTACCAGGGGAGCGGGTCCCGTGTGCGAAAAGCTGGGTGGCAAGGCTTTGCGTTCGCCACTATGAGATGTGCAAAGCTTTTACCAGAGGCCAGCGGTCTTTCTGGGCTGGTGAGCATTTTCCCTCGCAAAGACTCTTGTCGCATGAATGTCACCAGGAAATCATGACTGTCCCAATGACAAAAATTGCGAAGGAACACAAAATACGCGCCAAAAAGCTTCAACCCACGCGGCGAATGCGCCAGAAGGGAGTGCATAAACTGGCTGATTCGCAGTCGTTTCATGAGTTGCTTCAACAGACCCCGAACCGAATGCGATTCACTGTATCCAACCGCGATTGACTGCGGTAATGTTATCGATCGAATGATATAGTGGATAGATACTGTCGTGAGCGGAGCAGACCTCGACAGAAAATGCTCGGCGGTGCCGCTAATGGGCATGGTTGATTGTTTCAGCGCACTCCCCCAATCGTGTGCCTTTGGAAATGCCGAAAGCGCCGCGCGAAGAAGTCTCTTTCGGTAGAGCAGGTCGACTAAGTGCCCATGCCGTCGAGCATCGTGATTCTGTAGCCAAACATCGACCGCCACTCTCCAGTGTGCACCAAGTGATAGAAACTTTGTGAGCAGAAAGCAGTCCCCACTCTCAGTTTTGGTTTTGCCCAGAAGGCCAATTATCTGGTTATCATTCAGACGACTCACCAGCAGTGGATCCAGGCGTATGTCATCGAACAGGGATTCTGGAAACACGAGTGTATCTAATATCCACTTGGGCACACCGGGGATACAAAACAGGAGGGCGCTGGAGTACGGAGAGAGGTACAATGGGGGACGGCTCTGCGGCCACATTTTTCGGGACTGTCCCCAGCGGTGCAGTATAGTGAGCGCCTCGTACCACAAGCACGATTTGGTTTCTTTCCTTTCTCTCAGCGTTGTTACCTTTTGTAAGACAAACTGCAGCAAATCATTCTCGAGCTCGTGATGTTTGAAGCGATTGAGAGCACTTTTTCCTTCCCCGAAAAATGACCCCGGACGAGCCCTGTGGCGCTGCCTGAAGATACTCTGCAGAATCCAGTGCGTGTCTGTCAGTGTTTTTTTCGACTGGGAAATGACGAAGGCGTGCTCCCAAAGCCTTCTGTTGATCATGATAGAAGCGATCTGTTTCCGTGCAAAGCGGGGGATGTCTGCGCAATAACGGGTGATCTTCCATATCAGTTTCATAGACTGAAACTCCGGCAGAGCGCAATTTGCCCTGGATGAAGTCAATACAGAAAGACATAGCTTCCACGATCGCAGACTGGGTTGGTTTCGCCAGAGATAGCTTAAGGTTTCCATTGACAATTGCCACGACGAGGAGGAAGCGAGAATCATCTTCCATTCCATGGCATTGGCTTGATTGTCGCTTTCTCGATCTGCGCACACATGCGTGGAGTCATTCTGAATTCGCCGTGCTTCTATGGAGTGGTCGATAGAGGTCACGAGCCGAATGCCCGCTTTCCACGAAAAGCAACCTTGTCTGAGCAAGAATTTCGTAACGGATTCATAGTGTCTGTGACGAGTGGCAATATCTGGAAAGCATTGGCCATACAAATCCGAAATCTCTTTCTTTCCACGTGATGCAAGGAAGTATAGGCAACATAACAAAGCTGTTCGAGACAAAAGCTTCGCGAATCGATTTGACCGATAATAAAGCTGCATCACCGTCTCTGCAATCGCATGATGGGATATGTTCGATTCTTTACTATGGTCTTCAAAAATTGTCCGTACAACTTCGTCTTCGCAGTCAACAAGATGCCGCACATCGGCTCTCTCAGCCTTCTGGGATGTTCGTAAGTGCTCGATTGTGAGCAAAAATATGAGTCTCGACAAGCTCGTTGTGCTGTACACTGCCTGCCGCAAAGAAGGAATTCCGAAGACGCCAAAAAAACTTTCGAGCGAGCAGAAGGCTTGAATGCTCTCGAGCCACATACTCCGCGCTTCGTTTTTTTCTTTCCGAACCTGAAGGGAATGACGCTCCGAGGTGGAAATATCATTGTCTGACAGCAGTACGCACTCTCCGTGCTCATCACTTTGAGAAGAATATACATGGCCATCCAAATTAAGGGCCGAAGCCGCTTCTAATCTCTCTTTCGCTGGTTCACAATGCCTCATGGCGTTCTCCAATTCGAAAACAGTACGGTTCACGAGGACTTCGACTTTTTCCACTGAGAAAATTGATTTAACAAAGGTCTCACTGGTAATAAATGGCACGTTGGAGGTATTTCTTTGGGTTTCACCGCGACCGTTGTATACGCCCACAGATAACTCAGCCACTGCAGGTTGTGCTTTCTGTATCTGTACAAAAATATCCAGCAGGATTTGGAAAACTGGCTTGTAGATGTAATTGTATGCTCTGAAACCTTCGAGGGCTGATGTGCTTAAGGACTGATACGTCTGAAGATAACGTTGGCAAGGTTCATGACAGGAATCCTCACTGTAAAAAGTAACATTTCTCGAGCTTTCGTTTGCAACAAGAATATCATCGACTAACCACCGACCAAGAGGTAGGAAAAATTGAGCTGGTATTGAGCGATCCTGAGGCGACCTGAGGGGAAGGTGGTGTCTCGGCGTCGTTTCTGTGAGAGCAGCTGAATCATTTGTGTTTTCTAATCGAAGTGATCGAAGGGCCATGTAGATCTTTTCTTTGAAGAATTCTAGTAGCCGTTTTGAGTCCTTGTCAAGCTTCATTCCAGCCTCCTTGGGAGGTAATTCTGTTATCAGCTCTGCCGGAAATGTCAATTTGACTGTTGGCGAATCAGACTCCTGTCGTAAAGATGGTGATCCCCGTGTTATTGAATCACCTTCTTCCTTTAGCCTCGGAGTTTTCTCGAAGAGAAACTCACATATCCTATTCTGAAAGTTGGCCTCAATAATCATTCCCGAATCAGCATCTTTTGTGCATGATCTGACAGCTCTCTCCGACTGGCAAAAATGGTCGAAATAACTAGACACACCCTTTCTATTGTGATCATCCGCTGGAGAGGAGACTAAAGTTATTTCACTGGGCCAAGATTTTTGTGTTTTCCGGATGGCTCCAAGAAACCGATGCTGCAAATAGGGAAATCGAAGCATGGGCTGCATGCTTTTTGCTTCCAACCTTGGTCTTGAATCCGTAAGTGCACTTTGGCTAACGACTTTGTCATTAATCTTCTCTTGACAACTTGAATAAACTCTCTTACGCAATTCTGTGTAACTCCGATAAACGGATTGTCGATGAAGTAGGACAGGACTGTGGGGAGACAGTTGTAAATTTCGTTGCAAGGCTTCAATAGCACGCTTTCTGCTTTCACTCCCCCGTGAATGTATTGCTTCAACAGGCTTTCCGGTTAAGTGACAGTTTTCGGTGTGTCTGAGAAAACAAAAGGCTTGCCGAACCTGGTTCAAAATCCCCGATTCTACACAATTTCCCTGGCTCTGTCCAGCAGCTTCGAGAGATATTAACAAGGCAGCTAATGAATCTAACCACGAATTCGAAAAGGACCAAAGATTCTCGTGAAAAAATTCTGGGCGCAACTTTCGAATAAGGTTTGGGTTGTTGATGTGCTCTTTCATTGTACAAAGAAACCTATGCGACCCCTGCGATGCTCTAGCGCTGTTCCTTCCTTGAGTTGTGAGAAACGAGTTAGGACAATAATAGCTTCGAGGTGGAGGAGAACTTAGCGCTTCTTTGTTCACTTTCACCCGCGGTTCAATGTCTTGGGTACTCTGCTCGTTGAATTGTGAAAATTCCGGAGTTCTTCGCACTAGCCCCCGAACAGTCTGAGGGTCGATAAAGCTCAAATATGCAGCAAACCCCACCTCTGATAAATCTGATTCATCGCGGTACGATGAGGTAACATGGTCGATTCTACTTCTGACAGGGTTCTGTACATTAGAGCGCGGTGCTTCTTTCGGTTTTCGAAGCTGGTAGGATCTGTCTTGTAAACTTTCCCTATCTTTCTCGTAAAAAACTTGTGAGGCCACTCTTGGCGCAATGTAACCCCTTGTGACAGCACACTTGACTAGATCAGGCCGAATTTGGTTCAAAGCATTAGTCTGCGTATCACCATCTCCGTTCTTTGATTTCCATAAATAGTAGCGGCGACTTGCTTTTATATAATACACGGAGTGATACTGATGGCGCGGGAGATAAACTCTGGAAAAGGACATTGCCAAAATAAACAACGTAGTTCCTTGCAGCTCACAGCGAAGACGCAGTGCATTCCCGAGTAGAAAACAAGCTTATTTGGAGACAGTAATCGAGTCGGCTTAGTTAAGTACTTAAATGTGATGTAGTTTACTCCTTTTCTACTCAATTAGAAGCTATAGTCAGTTCTAATTTTTCTGGCTATATAGACAACAGACGGTAAATAGCATGGAACTGAAACTCTTACGCTATTCCTCAAACTGTTTTATATCCTTGCTTGAGAGAGAACTCTATTACAAATGAACTTACAAAAGAAAGCGTCTGCTAAGTTATCGCCAATTAAAAAGCTTTTGATCGCCAACCGTGGGGAAATTGCTGCAAGGATTGCAAAAACAGCGAAACAATTGGGGATCACAACAGCGTCGGTTTATACATTCGATGACAAAGAAAGCAGCCACACTATTACATCAGACGAGTCTTACCTAATCGGCTCTAATTCAGAAGCATCCTCTTATATGAACGCGATGGCTCTCATAAAGATTGCCAAGACGTGCGAAGCTGACGCTATACATCCTGGGTATGGCTATCTTAGTGAGAGCGGGAGCTTCGCGAAAATGGTGGAAGAAAGTAATCTGAATTTCGTTGGTCCTCCATCTGGTGTTGTGAGCTTGATGGGGGATAAATTGGCATGTAATTCATTGATGAAGAAAATGAATATTCCACTCCTTGAAGGCTATTGTGATACGAAGCAAGACGACGAGTCATTAAAAAGGGCAGCACGAAAAGTTGGTTTTCCCTTGGTTATTAAGCCTGCATTAGGAGGAGGTGGAAAGGGAATCACACTTGTCCGTGGCGAGGAATGCTTCTCAGCTCTACTTGCAAAAGCGAAGCGCGAGTCCTTGAGTTGCTTTGGTGACTCACATGTCATATTAGAGAGGTATGTACATAGGTTTAAGCATATTGAATGCCAAATTGCTTGCGACAAACATGGGCACATCCTTCATCTAAGCCACAGAGATTGTTCTATTCAGCGAAGGTTTCAGAAGATAATTGAGGAGGCACCTGCTGTATTGCCAATGTCGGTAGAACGTGCCATGCAAAGAATTGCTGCCAAAATCGCAAAGCGCGTTCAGTATGTAGGAGTTGGCACCGTGGAGTTCATTCTGGATTGTGCTAAACAGAAATTCTATTTCATGGAGATGAACACGCGACTTCAGGTTGAACATCCAGTTACCGAATCGATAATTCAATTGAACGGGAAGCCTTTGGATTTAGTATGCCTGCAGTTGTCTATCGCAATGGGTTTGTCAATACAAGGGTATGGTAAACGGTTGAAAGTTGCTGGTCATGCCATAGAAGCCCGTGTGTATGCTGAAAATCCTTCTAGCGGTTTCGTTCCGCAATCTGGTAGAGTTCATTTTTTGAAGGCAGATTCTACTCTCCCGCAAATCAGAATCGATTCAGTGATAAAGACCGGTGATCGAGTGTTCTCCGAACATGATCCAATGATTGCCAAGGTTATTGCAAGAGGCGGAAGCAGAAGGGAAACCATACGTTCACTTCTCCAAGCAGTAGAGACGTACACTGTTATTGGAATAGAGAATAATCTTTCTTTTCTAAGACGTTGTCTCTCAATAAGAGACTTCCAAATGGGAAACTTCGATTCGAACTTCGTCAAAAGTCATTCCAAAGAGCTGATGAGGCCAATTGAATCTTTCTGGAAGTACAATGCTCTCGCTGCAATGGTCATTAGTACATGGTGCCATAAGGGAGGCACGTCGAATATGTACCAAGCCTTAAGAAACTTTCGAGTCAACACATCGTTTTCGCATGAATACAAATACTACTCACCATTTCTCCAAGAAGAGATAACATTTTGGATCGAAAAGGCTTCTTACCCAATGCGGTTAGATCAGAATTTGCCAATGTTGTCATATAAGATAACCGCAAAATTCGAAAACGCGATATCAGGAAGTACCTCAGTGGCAGATTCGAAAACATTTTTGGTCGCAATCATATCTTCCAAATCATCAAGCACCTCTGAAGACTTGTCCTCCGAATGTGCCAAGGCGAGCTACGAAGTGATTATTGATGAATCAGAAAAAGTTTCTTTCAGGTCTTTTGTTTACATGGAAACAGAAACACGGAAGGTATCTCTTCTTTTTCTTGATGGTAGCGTCCATTCGCTACAGAGCACTGTGAAAGCTCTCCCACTGCAAGAATGTTCAGAAGATCCAAAGAAGGAAAGCAAAGTCAGATCCCCAATATCTGGAAGAGTCGCAAGACTTTGTGTTTCAAGTGGATCAACTGTTCGTTGTGGAGATGTCTTGCTTTACATGCACGCCATGAAGATGGAACATGAGGTTCGATCAAAATCGGATGGTGTCATTCGATACTTTGTCAAGGAGAATGAAGCTGTTTCGTCTAATAGTTTAATTGCTTCCATAGTCCCGGAAAAGTCGATCTAAGAGATGCTTTTGAGAACTTGATTTTAGGGAGAGTATACTGTCCCAGTGATTAACTGTGGAGAGTTGCTAACCAAGGCTTCGAAGAAGCCTTCGCACGTTCGCGATCGAATTTATGCAGAACAATACAAAGGTTACGTTTGTCTGGACGTTTCATTCACAGATTGTTGGATTTCCGGCGAAAACACTCGAATGGGCAGGCATGCTTCCATTTCTTGATATAGTGCTATCATTTTACTATTATTGAAATCGTGAAGCGAAGATTCTTCTATCTGAAAATTTAATAATTGTAAGAGAACACGTGATTCTTCATGAATGATCATCGCAACAGCCCACACATCGTCATACTTGGCGGAGGACTCGCCGGACTCTCCGCGCTGCACACACTGAGAGGGGCACTACCCTCTGCAATTGGCGACAATGCAAAAATAACACTCATTGAGGCTGCCGAAAGCGTTGGGGGGAAAGTCAAGTCTCTTGCCGAAAGAGGTCCTGATGGCAGTGTCCTTTTTTGGCATGACTTGGGACCACATTCCTTTCGCACGCAGGGCAGAGGAGAGGTGACGCTTCGGCTTGTGCGAGAACTCGGGATAGCTGACCAGCTGGTTCGGGCCTCTCCTTCGTCTGCGAGTCGTTTGGTGTTCAGTAAGGGCGCCATGCAGAAAGTGACATGGATGTTTGCCTTGTCGCTTGCGGGATGGAAATCGGTAATTCGGCATTTTCGGCTCATATTCTGTAATATTCACGCTACAACTCTTCTTCAATCTCCGTCATTGTCTGTTCATCGAGCGCTTCACGTGCTTGTGGGGCGGAATTTCGCTGATGTATTTGGAAATTCCCTCGCACGGGGAATTTACGCAGGTGATGCGCATGATTTGACCATGATCGATGCATTTCCTGTCGTGAGTGATGGACTCCGAAAGTATCTTCAGAATCCCTGGAGCTTCCTGATAAAACCCCTCCTGGCCATGGCAGATTGGCTCACAGTGCATTGTTTCTCACAAGTTCCTCAGATTTTCAAGTGGACATCTGGGAAGAGCACTTCCAATGCAGATCAAACAAACTCGAATGCATTGTCCGATCAACCGGCGATTTACTCGTTCCGCAATGGAATGCATCAACTACCCATGGCTATCCATAAAGCCGCGCACAGCGATGATCGTGTAACTTTCATGCTTGGGAAAACAATTCGGAAGATTTACAAAGTCAGCGCTGGAATAGATGACAGGCAGCTTCTTATCTGCTTGGAAAACGATGAAACGGTGTGCGCCGATTATGTCGTCTGTGCTTTACCGTCTTCGAGCATGCTTGAGATATTCGTAAATTCTCGATTGCATACAAGCGAATTCGGCGCACTTCCAGCCTGTGACACTGAAATTGAGAAAATTCTCTGCACGATGAAGTATCGCAGCGTACATGTTGTGAATTATTTTGCGAAAACGTCGATCGGCCCACACAGCAACGCATTCGGCTATCTCACCCATCAAGCGGATGATCCAGTTTTGGGCGTGATATTTGACTCGAAAATCTTTCCGTCAAGGTACCCCGAAGGTTCTACTGTGTGTACCGCAATGCTCCGACCATCCTACGCGCTGACGAAAAACCACGCGCTTCAGCATGGAGTAGAAGCAAATCTGTGTGGCGACTTCGCACAGGAGAAGTATTATCACTGTTTCAGTCGAATAGCTTTCGAACGTGCATTCAGAAGTGGAGCACAGGCTAACGGTGGATTTCGGGGACTTCTTCGTGGTTTCATGCGTGATGCTCAGCAGTCGCCATGTGCTGCTGGAATGGAAGGCGAATTTCATCACTATGATTGGTTGCACGCCATTCCGCAATACACCTCCGGGCACTACACCAAGGTGAAAGCGATGCGGGATATACTCGAAGAGCACTGCCCGGAGATCACTTTGTGCGGGTGTTCGTACGATGGCGTGAGCGTCAATGACGCGATATATTCTGGTATAGAGCAAGCAAAGAGACTCGTTACCCTCATTGAGCGACGTGGTTCGTAAGGGTCAAGAGCGTGTGACGAATGCCTTTCCTGCGAATTTCACACAATGAACACTTCAGGCGGTCATGGGTATACAACGGCATTTGTTCTTATCGCCATTGTGGTCATCCGCAAACTTTCATATGCCATCAATGCTGCGTGCATCGCCGAGCATTGTGACTTCATCTGATCGTAAGCGTAATTTGTATGTTTACGTATCGGGATGATACGCCGCATAATCAGCTTATTGCTATTTTCGGGTGCTTTCGATAAGTCTGATTTGATTACCAGCGAATACAATGATCAGGTAGATGTATACTCGTTGCACCATTGTGTTTGTATTGCACTTTATGAAAGCTCTGTGGGTGGTTTCACTCGTAGCAATATTCACCCCATCTTGTCTATTTCAAACTTGCTACCGCTTGGAAATATATTCAGATATGCGTACAGCAGCTTTCATGGTGTGTTCAGACGACTGCATTGGCAGATTTGATCGAGCAATGCTTTCACAGCAGACTTTAATGGAGCTTTTTATTTTCGGACTCGATCAGGCCGACGAAATATGTGGGAGTCGGGATAGTCCAGCTGAAATATGCCAATGGAAAGGCATGAAGTGTAATGCTGAAGAAGAAGTGGAGGAATTCTCTTGGTCGTGGAGAACCACTGACGGCACAGGAACTCTCGGCCTTGGATTTCTACCATGTAGTGTGAAAAAGCTCGATATGAAATGTAATGCCCTGAGTGGAGGTATTCAACTTGTTGATCTCCCTGAGAAGATGGAAGCCTTAGATCTTGATGAAAACGCGCTTACAGGGAGTCTTGACCTCGACCGACTTCCTGTGCGAATGCGGAGACTTAGCCTTGGTGGGAACAAATTCAATGGAGACATATCTCTCGGACATCTCCCTGACGGACTAGAATATTTGGACCTCTGGATGAACGATCTAAGTGGTAGTATCGACTTCAACAACCTCCCGGCAGCAATGCAAGAACTAGGCCTGAATGGAAACAGATTTTCCGACCCGATGGATGGCCACCTCTCCGTGGTGGGTCGGACTACTACCCCGTCTTGGGGGAAGCCAGGAGCCACCCGATTCTACGGGGACCCGCCCTGGAGGCATCGGGTGACAACAAGAGCTTCAAGCATCCTCCACTGCCATGGAATTCTGGCGTCAGTGGCCAACACGAAACGATCGGGAAATAAAAAACTAAAAAAACAAGAAACTAAAAAATTAAGAAACAAAATATCACAGCACATTATTCCTCCGGCCTTCATTCTTTTACCCATACCTTTCTGCCATACTGTCATATCATACCTACCTCACCCGACGCACCTACCACCATGGTGCACGCGCATGCGTGCCGCAAGAGATATCAATCTCTCTCTTCTCCTTCTTCGGGCTGGGGACGTGCACCCGAATCCGGGGCCGGCCCTACGCATAGCCCAGTTCAACATACTAGGTTTTACGCCTGGTAGAAGGCTCAGCCTTTTGCACAAGGCCATTACTCACAACCTCGACGTCCTCCTTCTCCAGGAGTTGCACGTCACAGAAGACGAAGCCTCCCGACTCACATTAGACGGGTATAAGTTCTTCGCGGTTTCTCGAAATGCGAGAGGCGGAGGAGTTGCAGTCCTCGTCAGAGATGTATTCCAAAGCTCTCTGGTCTCGCAATCAATCACCAGCGTGGTGGAACAAATCACCGCATGTGTAAAAGTCGGCGCACACCTGTGCTACTTTACCTCGGCGTACTTCCCTTCCGGGAACCGAGTGGGCTCCGCTACCGTCCATAGCCTTTCACAAGGTGCTTGGACCACCCACCTCATTGGCCTAGATTCCAACTGCCATCATGGGCGGTGGGACACCTACGCTGATGCCAATCCCGGTGGATCGCATATTGTCGACTTCTGCACCGACGAAAGATATGCGATCCTGAACACCGGTGACCCGACCCGCCGCAGCTTAACCGTTCGCAAAGGGCGCCTCTCCGCGCCCGATGTCACTCTTGCTCGGGGTTGCACCACTCAAAGGTGGCAGTCCACACCCGACCCTGACAGCGATCATTTCCTGATCACGTTCAACTTCGTGATCGGTGACGACGTTCCCCTGGCACACCACGTCCCAAAGCGCTCCTTCTACTCTTGGGGCAAGGCCAATTGGCAGGAATTCAGCCGCCTTGTTGCGGCGGACTGTCGCACATTCCCCATGCGAGGAAACCCCCACCAGCAAGCGAAGTTTCTCTCACGGAGCATCGCAAAGGCCACTGCTAAAGCCGTCCCAAAAGGAGTTGTGCGCGTCCGACATTTCTGGTCGGCAGACTTAGAGGATGCCCAGAGCAAGTGCGAAGCCCTCCTCAATCCGATTCATGGGACCACCCCAGCGCAACGGCGTGCAATTCTCGTCTCGACACGCGAAAGGAAAAAAATCCTCGACATGCACTGTAAGAACGAGTGGGGCAAGGCGTGTGCGGACATGAAGACATCGAACTCGGCAACGTGGCGAATGTTGCACAACATCATGTCCACACGCCCGACGCCAACGAACCTCGTTGTTGAGGGCGGCCGTGAGATCCCCTTAACAAGTGCGGCGAACCACCTCGTTTCCTTCTTCAAGACGAAGGCCACTCGACACCCGCGGGCCAAGGTGCCACAAACTCCGCCGCGCCCTACCGGTTTGCTTCGCGCACTCACGCGCCACGAACTAAATGTCGCCCTCGGATGCATGAGCCATGCCACGGCATGTGGGCCGGACGACGTCTACAACGAGGCGCTCGCCCACCTCCCGAAAATCGCCCGGGTTGCGCTCCTCCGCACCTTCAACCGGTCTCTCTCGCGCGGCATTGTCCCCCGGGAATGGAAACGCGGAACAATCGTTCCCATCCTGAAGCCGGGAAAACCCTCCGGCCGAGTGGATTCCTATCGGCCCGTGACGCTGACAAGCACCCTCGCCAAGCTTATGGAGCGCATTCTTCATGGTCGCCTCCGACACCTTGTCCAGTCCGACAATCAGGCTGGCTTTCGCGCGGACCGGAGCTCAACCGATGCTCTGATGTGGCTGCGAGCGCATGTGCAACCCACAAACGCCAGCAAAACCCCGCTCACGTCTGCCGTCTTCGTGGACTTCAGCCGAGCATTCGACTCGGTGGACCACGATCTGCTGTTAAAACGACTTCAGCAGCTGGATGTGGACCCTTACTTGGTGCGCTGGACTCTGAGTTTTCTCCGTGATCGCCAGGTGCGCGCCCGCATGGGGCACAGACACTATTCGCGCGTGAAAACATTTACGTGCGGTGTCCCCCAAGGGACGGTGCTCGGACCGCTGCTCTTTAACGTCTTCATGGACGTACTCTCCGCCGATCTCGATCGTTCTGGGGCACAGCATTACTTTTATGCTGATGATTTGACCATCATCGCCCGCGGCAGAGATAGGGAGCTGGTGCTCAACCAGGCTCTCGACGCGCTCGACCACTGGTCACGCGCCCACTTCATGGACGTGAACGTGGGCAAAACGAAGGTGTGCAATTTCCGCAGCCGCAGCGATGCCCCGGTCGTTCGCTACCGGGGTACAGAGCTTGCGGTTGACGACGCCCCAAAACTTCTGGGAGTGACCTTCAACAAGCATCGAGGCTTCGGTCACCACACCCAGACCATGAAGTCCAAGTGCCAGAAGAGCCTCCTGCAGCTCTCGGCGATCTGCAACACCGTCCTTGGTGCATCACGGGACGCGATACGGTGCTTCCATCTTGCGATGGTCACCTCGTACATGCAATACGCGTGTGCAGCGTGGTTTGGCATCGCGTCCGCCACAGATCTAGCGACACTGGATAGCATCCAAGCCCGCGGTGCCCGCCTGGCGTGTGGTCTGCCCGCCACCACGAATACGCACGATTCGCTGCTCGAGGCAAACCTGGACTCCGTGTCCGAAACGGCGAAGTACCTCACGTACAAGACGTTCTTGCTGTCGACCCTTCGTGGTGGATCCCGCGCAGATAATGTCACCCGATGCTTCCCACCATCGAGCGAGATCGGCAAGCTCCACACGGAAATCACGGAAGCATATGGGCCCGTCGAGCCTCTCACCGACGCTCCGTCACTGAACCCTCGGATACGTATCCGCCCCTGCACCCTTCAGGCAGTCACCAAAGAAATGGCTGATTCCGTAAAGAAAAGGGCCTCGGACGAAACGATAGCCCACCGACACCCGGCCGACTATGAACTTTGGACCGATGGGTCCTACGTTGCCGAAACTTCCTCGGTTGCCGGAGCAGCGCTTCTCTTTGCCAAAGGAATCGAGAGCTACACAACAGTTTCCGTCTGTGGTAAGG
>LFNC01000299.1:0-60597 GCA_001235845.1 Perkinsela sp. CCAP 1560/4 | reverse complement strand
GGGGGGGGGGGGGGGGGGGGGGGGGGGGGGCGTATGCTCCCACGTACCGCCATGGCTCCATATTTGATTCGCCCCACCTATCCTCAGAATGTACAAAAAGCAGACATTTGATTCATGCAAAACGCACCTTCGGAAAATCCCAGAAGAAGAATGACAATTCGACCATTCACTTTTCCTCGCCCTGTGACTCCGGTGATACTCCAACATTCCATATGCTTCTCCGTGCTTCACGAGCTGTCATCGGGGACCGGTTGCGCATATTTTCAGCCATCGGTGGCGGCTCATGCCCAACGTATCGGGGGTCTGGGCCGACAGTGTCATCCGAAAGACACCATTTGGATTCGACTGAGAACCTGCCGACATTTGCGGTGTTTGTGAGGTACCCATGCATCGTATACCCGCCGAAAAGCACGATATCACCGCCTCCGAATGATGTCGTCACCATACCCCTCCCGAGGCCCTTGACATCGGCGGGATCGAAACTATAGATTCCATTTCCCTCGACGTCGCCCGAGTAAGCATCGTGTTGCCCGTAGGAAGACCGGAGCGCCGCTGTATTGGAATGATTATTACTGCCGAGCAAAAGAACGAGTGGCCCACTCTTGAGCGTGATGTCAGTCAGTGGGACCCATGCCGAGAGAAAAAGTTTGGTCCCTTTTCCCATGAACACAGAATCCATATGAAAGCCGTGTTCCTCGCCCTGCTTGGAAGTATCGAGGCTGACGTAGTCATAGCGCTTGACTGGTCCGCCGAAAATTTGATGCACCACAGACATCACTTTACTGCCGCATGCGACGTCCATGGTGGTTTTCTCGTTTGTGGCCAACGCTTCCGGGGTGACTGGCGTCTGTGGCTGAGAAGTCGTCGGTAACTGACCAAGTGCACGTAAATTCTGCTCAGCAGCGATTACCGCCTGCCGAAGGGGGACACGTGGAATCATCCCTCGAAAGTAGAGATAGCCGTCATCGTCGAGTCTTCTGCGAAGTGAGGGGGAATCGTGGTAGATATCGTTCGAAGGGACCATAAATTGCATATCTCTGCCCACAACAAGGCTGCCATTACCACAGGGAAACCGAAGCAGCCCGTGAGAGAGGGTCCTGGTGAGCTTCATTAAGGTCGGAGAGTAGAAAGAGCATGAGAAAGGAAGTTGGCTATTTTCCCGAATGTATTTTCCCTTTGATTTACTCAATTTTCCCACAAATTTATGGATCGTTCCAGCCGTAAACTCAATCTTCCACGGGGTCTCCAAACGGCAACATGTGCATCGGAATGCATGGATCTGGCGCTGGTGAGAGTGGATAGGTGCGATCTTTTCCGGGGTTTTCGTTTGAACATGGATCACTTTGAACTGTATAGTATGTACACTGTGAAAACGCCGGCGGTGTCCCATACGGAGGAAATATAACGTCCACAAAAACGCCGCCATTTTTTCCGGCGGCCATGTGATGATAATACCCGCCCTTCCCCGGAGGCGTGATGGCTGACACTTCGTTTTGAGAAGTGACGACCGAATTGTTCACGAGATGAGCCAATGGGGGGTTCGCGGTGCTAGGGAAAATAGCCTTCTCGTTTGACTGCAAAGGGTCGAAACTGGTGAGCCACACATCGCCAAAGACGATTTTCATGAGGACAGTCATCGCTGGATGATCGTGCAAGGGAAGGCACGTGAAGGGCGGGAGGCAAAACCCGACGATGGTGCATTTTTCCGAGTCAAGAAAGTCGATAACTCCAATACTTGGAGGTTGGGATTTTGCGTATTCGGCAAGGCGAAAGAGTGAACTTCTTGGGTAGTCGGGGGAAATTCGATCCTTTTCTGGGTTGTTGCCTCGTCCGTGGTGTGGGTGACTGGGTTCTCTCAGGTAATGGAAAACTTCCCGTGACTTCGAATGATTCTCCATAGTTTGACTTCCTATCGAGTTTTGTGCGTTAAGATTGCACAAAAGTTCTCGAAGCCGACGAGCATCGTGTCGCGGCCCATGTATGCGGGGGAGAATATCCCGTGCAAAATCAACAGCGCCTAAGAGCTGCCTGATTTCTGGGAAATGCAACTTTGATTGGGCACATCTTCGAATGAGAGATTTCATCGTTGAGTCAAAGTGCTGGCTGTCATGAAACAGTAAAAATCACAGAAGGAAATAGTCCAGGGAAGAGTCGAGTTGAGCATGTCAATTGGAAAGTTCACATCGATTACACGACTCAATTTATCATGGCATTCATTGTCAAGTCTCACGCTTGACGCATATGATGAAAAAGTAAAAAGTCGAATCCATACGGATATAAATACTCAGATGACCACATGTGGTCATCTCCAAACTAAATACACTTCTAGCGGGTATACGCAAAACGGCTCTCGGTCTCTTTCACAGGGATGTCTGTCCACAGACATTGTTAGTTACTGCCATTCTCGGCACCCATCATTTGCTGCTCAAGTGCTTCAAAAAGTATCGAAGCAGCCATGTCTTCATTTCTATTCGCAAGAATGTATGCTTTGGTCGCCTGCTCCTGAGAGAATCCACCAATGTTCATCAGGCGCTGGATGGGCTCTGGATCGACTCGGACAGTTTCACCCTCTCGTGCTGCAGTGGGTGGGCGAGGTAATCCGTGTGCCATGGCACGCATGAACTGTTCAGGCTCACGCTGAATTAAGCGATGGACCTCTGGGTGAGACTTTTCCATCTCATCGATGACGGCGGGGATCAGACTCGGCGCGTTTCCAAGAGACATGAGGCGAATTTCCTCAAAGTTTGGAATGGATCGAAGTGCTTGAGTCAATTCAGTTTCCCGCATTTCGTTTGATGCCTGTCCAGAGAGCAAGTTTTGGAGGTGGAGGAGGTCTTCGGAGCTCGCTGTGCCAGTCCCACTGTGGTCGTCGAGGGGGTCGAATGGCTCCCCTGCGGGGACATAGGGTGATTGGGGAATTCCCGAGAGGCAGTATTCAACAGCCAGGTCTGGATTATACATGGCTTTCTGTAGCGCTTCGATTACAAATTCTTTATCAAAGCCCATGGAGACTATACTCTGCACCACCTCATCGGACACGGAGGCGTTACCTGTCTGTCCAGAGGTATTTGGCGTCGGCTGTTTCGGGCCAGGGCGATCGCTGGACCCAATATGCCGTGCTGCTTTGAACTCCTCCGCCATTGTCGCTTGCTGCGGTGCTTTTTTCACTGTCGTATGCAGCGATTTCTTCTTACCAACAAGTACGACTGCATCGTTTTCGGCTAATATGAAAGAGTTGAGGAGAGTTGTTTCAGTCATCATCGTTTTCCCTTTGAAAATGAATTTGATTGTTTCTCTGATGTACTCTTCCGCAAAGGCGTCTTTTAATGTTGCTATAGTTGCGCCTTCGCCAACGTCAAGTATTGTGGTCTGGCCGGTAAGTAATCGAACGTTCACGTGCATTACTTGATAATCAAAAATATCCTGGGAAATGCGTAAATAGAATCAGCGATTGAAATCTCGCCATTAGTCAGAAAAGAATACAAATGTATTTTCTAGTGGTTACGAGTCATTGGTTACGGTACTTACTATTTACATTATACACACTGAGGCAACGGCCGTTGCATATATTTCAAAAGACTGACTGATGAAAGGGCCACTGTTCTCTGTTACTGGCTAAGGTTAAGCGCAATTTATGGAGATGATAACGCCTCGAATCGACTGATTTGAAGGTGGCTGTGTTTTTATCTGCGGAAGTCACTGGCAACTATGAACTTTGAGGCGGTCTCTAATCAGATACAATTGAGAAGCTTTCAACTTGTATGTTTCACTTTTACGCTTGCTTCTTCTCTTTATCAAAAGTACATTGCTAGGACTTGGACTGATTAGCGCAGGTGAGTGGAATTTTCATCTATATGCGACTGCACAATGATATTCTCCAAATAACGCACACGTTCCTGGAGGTAAAGAATTTCTTGATAATCTTTCTTATGTTGCATTTGATGCACTTTTTCTTTTTCAAGCAAACTATCGAGTTGAAGCGTTTCATTTTTCTGATTCATACAAAACTGTCGCTCGGCATCGATGGCTTCCGTGAGCACATGTAACACTTGGTCCACGTGCCAGTGAATATCTCGCTTGATGACTTCAGAAGGCTGATCAACGGAATATTGATGCAGCAGGTTCCACCTCGTGTTCGCTTCACCATCGTCTCCGTGAGAAAGCTCGCTGTGCAAAGGACTCGACTGATAGCATCCATCCGAATGGGACGTCCGTGCCATCCGAAGCTCTCCTTTCCCATGCGCAAAGGTACACCCACGAAAGTTACAGATTCCAGTTGATTCCCAGTTTCGGCAAATTGCTGTCTTGTATTTGCTCGGATCAATGCTTCCACCACGGGCTTTCTCGGGCTTCAATGTGGAATCCTTCTTCATATGTGAAAATGAATGTATACCACATCCCGCTGGTTTCTCTTCAGGTTGGATACAGTGAATGCGTCTTGGGTCATGCTCTGGTGTGCGCTGGTCGATTTCCAAATCGGCACTTACCGGAGTTGTCACTGCCATAGCCATCTATATGAACAGTGGTATATTCCCAACCTGCATCTGACTAGAAGCGAAATACAAGACGACTGGTAAAGGCTAATTCAACGAGACAACGACACGTAAAAGAGAAGAGCCTATCTATACAATCGTCGATCTCATCACACTCAATGCAGCCGTAATTCTCCCATTATTGTGTGATCTGTGCGATAAACACATGTTAATGCCGCGATAACTCATCCGCTGGTCATTTCAATAAAATAGCGAAAATTTATTGTTAGACGAAAACACATTATGTCTCTCCAACTACTTGCAGAATAAAACCCATAGTAAATTTTCATGATGACTCTGTTCTGTGTTCTCCCTACATGAGACCACCCTTTTCCCAGAAAGCAGAGAAGTATTCGGCGCGTTGTTGTTCATCTAGCCCTTCAACGGCATCGCTAATGGCGTCCAGCTCTTCGAAACCTGACTCGGGGCTGCAAGTGTCTTTGACAACTTCCCATAGCGATTCCCAGGAGGGGTCGGCTTCGGAATGTCCGGCAGCCGCTTTGAGCATTGCGTATCGGCGTTCGATCATCATTGATGGAGTTACGCCGCCGCGAATACACATTTTCTCGAAACCTTCCCTATATCCCGGGTTTCCATTCCCGACAAGCGGCAAATAGGACCCTGGTATAGAAAATCTCCCTGTAATGGCTTTTGGTTCTTCATGTTCATCATTATTCGATTTGTTCCATATTATCGTGCATGATATGTTGTCCTTGGAACCACGATGGAGGGCCTCATCAACAAGCCGGCATGCGGTCCAGGATGGATCTTTGCTGGCTTTAAGATTCTTTGCAACGAAAGTCGCAACTTCTTCGTTGCTAAAGTTGGATTCGAAAACTCCATCACAGGCGAGGATGAATATATCTCCTTCCTCAAAAGCATGATCAAAAATATCCGGAACAGTTGTTACGGCTTGTTCCTCCATGGGAAGTTCTCTATTATTTTTGAACTGGAAGTCTCCAAAGGCTCTGCTAACAGCTAAATCACCATTGACTCTTCCAGCAGAAACATGTCCACCTGATGCCTCGATACGGTTGCGCTCGGAAAGATTCGAAGGTTTGTGGTCAGCGGTCACGCTGATACAAGCATCATCTTTGCTTTTCCAAAGGATAGCTCTGCTATCTCCCACATTTACTGTTTTCACCCTCAAATTATTCGCGACAATCTCTCCGGCTTTCCCATCAATGTTATTGCTCTTTTCACCCTCATCAGGATAGAATATTGCGAAGACTCCGGTACTGCCAGCTTCACCACCAGACATAAAATAATCTTTGTCAGCGTTCATAACAATATCAACCATTATTTCGTCGTCGATGGGAAGTTTAGGCTCTTCGAGTAGTACGCTCTGAAGCTTCTTGGCAACATAAGCAGAACAGTCCGCACCGTTATGGCCATCGAAGATGCCAGCTAGAAGTGCATGGCGTGCTTGAGGCATTGGCGTAAGGACATGGGCGTCTTCCATGGCAATACGGTAACCATGCATTTCGGCTGAGCCGCATTGCAGTTTCGTCGTAATAAGGGATTCGACATTCTTTGAAGTAAGCGGCTTACTAAGCAACGACCCCATTTTAGGCTAACATAAAAATCGACTTTTAGTAACAAATTTATAGCACAGTTAGCGTAAAAGTACCTGCAGTTTAGTACGCAAAGAGATGATGCAAGTACTTTAGGCTATGGTGTTCAGCACGCCAGCTAGGCAAAAATGTTAAATGGCAAGATTCCTCAAGGCGTACGAATCTACTCTGTTGCATCTATGAAACAACAGTGTTCAGTAGTTTCTCCCACTCATCTAGACACTCCAAGTCCTCAACTACTAAGTTATCGCTAAAACCAGACCCACTGTTAGTATGGTCCGACAGGATATCATAATCTACAAAGTACAGGGGCTCTGCCTCTCTAACGAGAGAATTTTCCTCGGCATGGTATCCCAAGTTGATTAACTCTTCATCGTTTTGCGAAATGCGATATGACTTGCATGAATAATACTGCCGCACAGAAGGGCTACTTGGCTTTGAGATATTATCGAAAATGGGAGATGGAGTGGGCCAGTATATGCTGAAAGCTGATTTTTGAGTGACACAGTGTTTTTTGGTAGTGATATCTATTCTCTGCCCTGCGTTGCGCATTCTCGAAATAAGTAAAAATGTAGCAGCTACTCAATACCAAAAGAAAAAGCAAAATCTGGCAAGTTGCAATGTCAACGTGACAGTGGTGCTAATAAGTAATTTACATGAGCTGCGTGGAAAGGGAGATTTCAAATTCGGTAAGAAGCTAACCAGGTTATCAGGAAAATTTGTTATTGAAAGATAAAGGTAATATTACTTTCGCGTAGCTTGGTTGCGCGCGATAGTCAATGGACCAAAGCGAAAATTTCCAGCGCATGCTTATACCCTTCTAGCGCACACTGGGAACCCTTTCTGAAAGATGTCCACACAGCTTTCATCTTTTCTATTCTTTTGCTACGTAATTCACCACTGCAGTTTGCATGTTATCACGGATAGTCGAGTTATCACTTTGTACCTATCTATTTAAGTTTTTGAATATTACAAACTAGACATTGATGTTGGAGATATTCTTCGCGATTTCGCTTTTTCTACTTGGAGGCGTAGTATTCCTTTACTTCCGAAGCTTCTACGATTCACAAAACTTCGAAGTGAAGGAAAGCATCAAAGCCAAACGACCCAAAACTTTAGACACCGAGAAGCGTCCTGTGCCCCATCCAATCCCAGAAGAAACTAAAAAATATCAGAAAGCAGTTGGTAAAACTATTCCTTCGCTTGGCATGGAAGTAGACTGCGTAAAACTTCGAACGATCGACAATACAAAGGTTCCATCATCAGGTGTTAAATCGCCTGCACAGGCAAAGTTAAAACCTCGAGAACATCGTCCAAAGGTAAAAGAAGTAGAGAATGTGGTGATTGAATCTGTCGATTTTGTTACGGAGATGCAGAAGAGGGCCCGTGAGATGAACTTGCAAAGTGAAGCTAAGCGAGCAGGTACAAAGAGCGGTAAGGATTCTATTGGTAAGATTAGTGCGCCAGCGATAAAGGTAAATAAGGATTTAATCTCGAAGAGTTATGCATGGACTACCTAGCGGCCTACGATTACAAGTGTCTTCTTGTTCTGTAACTTTGTACCCGCTTTGTAGAAGTTGTTGAAAGACTTTCTCACATGATTCATTAGATCACTCTATTGACTGTGTTCGATGCAAAGTTACACCTTGTTGAGATTTTCCCTATATTCCATTGTAATTCGGCAAACTTTGATGAGGTGTGTTGTTCAGCGTGTGACTTCTGCAACAGTCGAAGTTGAAGGTAAATCGCGAAGTATAGGAGTTGGTCTTTGTGTGCTTGCAGGTATCGCTCCAAACGATGGAAATAAGGACATACAGTGGATGTTAAATAAGCTTTTAAACTTGAAAATATTCAGCACTTCTCATCAAGCCTCGATTGATGGGGTTACTCGTCATGAAGAAAAGAAGTGGGGACATGCGCTTTCTGAAATTGAAGGAGGATTGCTTCTTGTCTCACAATTCACACTGTATCATATAACCAAAGGAACAAGGCTCGATTTTCACAAAGCATGCGAATTCGAAAAGGCACATCAAATATTTTCGCAACTTATCGATGGATGCAAAAAAACCCTCGGTGACCGCGTGCAAACTGGCTTTTTCGGCGAACATATGAAGCTGAGTTTGACTAATGATGGTCCGGTAACGCTGGTACTTGAAAGCCCGTTTTCGACCCGGACGGACTCTAGCAGTTCGCCGGGTTCCGAACCATCGAACATCTAGTTTTTCCTAAACTTGTAGAAGATTGTAAAACAGCGTTTACATACAGCTTATCGAGACTACCAATAATTTTGGAACTTCTATGTTTGAAAGACATGTTCCATTTCGATCGATGGTTGAAAATACCTATTTTTTCAACCAAGCGATATGAACTTTGCAACCGTCAGCTGTCATGGCTTAACCGGAATTCTAATCACATCTCTGAGCAAGCTGCCCGCGGAATGAACCACCGTTTGCACAAAGGCATCGTATCTTCATGCATAGACACACTTCAAAGTGTTATCAATCGTGTACCACCTCGCCATACACAAGAAAATTTCTACCATCCCGTCACTTCGCTGCCAACCAGAGTGAACACAAGATCGGTCAGCATACTATTGATAGATACACTTTCGATGAAGGAGCTGAATGCAAAGTACAAATCAAAGCATCGACCGACTGACGCAATCTGTTTTCCTTCCGTATTTTCACCCCTGGACATTGAGCGAGATTCCGATTTGATGATGCGCGGGTGTCGCGCGTTGCACTCCTCAACGGTCCCAAATGTGAGTGTTTTTAACTCGAACCAACCAGATTTCAGTACCGACAAAGAGGATACTCAATCGAGCATCGTCCCCGAATCTTCTTTCGAGGAAGATCTGGGCATCATCGCGCTATGTCCCGCATACATCATACGGCAATGTGCGTCTGCCATTGGAACATCGAGACTTACCATGGGTAAACCTGTGCGAAAATTGGAAGAATTGCCGATCGCCTGTCGAATGCGATCGCGATGCGTTGCGATTCATGCTGGGCTTCATTTGCTTGGATACACGCATGAAGAAGGAACAGTGCATGATGACCTGATGGAGGGATCGATGATGAGCAAACTGGAGAAGCTCGTGTATAGAATGCTCTATATGAAGGAATGTCCGTAAAGCTTTGTTCCGATGCCACCCACTGTGGACACTTTTTGTGTGTGTGTGTGTGTGGTTTGTGAATGAATGCAATGTGTACAAAGCACTTTGTTTCTGAATAGAGTCACTCGACCCTTATCTTTCGTTTTATCCTCATCATGCCTGCTTGCTGAGAACATGGCACCTCGCCCTGACGATGAAGAGACAAACATGGAGGTGGCAGCTCCAACAATGAAATCGCGGCTTTCGCTGCTCCAATCAAAAATCTGTGATTTGAATGAAGAAATCACACGCCATTTTGAAGGCAAATTTGGAAATTATTCAAATGCGCCACTTGATAGAGAAAACAGCTCTCCCATCAAGAGCGCTTCAGATGGAATTTCTCACGAACACATTGAAGAAAATGACTGCTGCAAGTCTCCAGTCAATCTCAGTGAGCGGACGATTCAGGATGCTGTCAAAGTCCAAGCCAAGCACACACTTGCCAACAATCAGCTGCAGGCGAAAGTCGAATCACTTCTCACGCAATCCACACCGCCACCGGCTGTTCTCCCCTCATGTTCCGTCATTCAATCCATCACAGATCTGCATGACTCCAACGTCAACTTTCGTTTTCAGACTGTTTCGCGGCTGAATGAAATTGTCGCAACGCATCAAAGCGTAGGAGAAGTTTCCCATTCAATCGACAGCCTCCGGCAACAGATATTGGAAAGCGAGCTGAACCATCAACTTGAACTCGCACTGATGGGCCAAAAAGCATCCGCCTTGGAGCGGGAGATATTTGACTGCATGAAAGCCGATGGAGAGGCATATGCGGAGACAGATCGCCTCATTGCGGAGCTAAAGCAAGTCTGGCCGGCGGACCACTATGTGAACCCATCCAAGCGCAAATCTTACGATGAGCGTGTTTCACTCGGCGAGGAAATTGAACAGGAGAATTCTTCGAAGGAGAAACAACTCAATATTTCAATGGATACGCGGTCCACTGGTTTCGAGTCACCAGAGCACAGGTAGCTGGTGATATCACCAATGAGAGTCTTACGTGAATTTTTCGGAATGAAAACTTGAATTCTTTTCCTCAAAATCCCACTTGTCTATTTTGAAAATCTCGCTCTCAATCTCTCCCAATGATGGTTCGCCGAACACTCACCCTTCGATCAGAGATACTTCGGCTCGTCAGCCCATCGTGCTTCAGAGCCTGTCCGAGTCGCATATGCCAAGTCAGATCTCTATCCAGCACAAGCGCTTCCACCATAAACCCACCAAAAGCAAAAAGGTCAGAGCCCAACCCGGCCGCATCCAAAGCACTCATCGACGCCTTGCAGTTTCTTGATACAGAGCTCGAGTGGATTAAACTGTACATGTCCACCGTCATCTCCTCCAAGCGAAACAACGTCGGTGCGCTGACCGAGCGGAATTCCAAGGGCAATGATGTCCTTGACCATGCTGCCAGCTACCTGCTCGCGTCCCCCGGCAAGCTCATACGGCCAGCACTTGTGCTTTTACTCTCCTATTGCTGCGTTTCCTCTCCACAGACCAAACAGAAGATTCAGCGGGCATTGCGGAAGGATATTGTCAAGCTCCGGCGTATTGTGGCGAATCAAAATCCTCAAGACTCAGCTGGAAAACCCATGGCAGGGAGGAACCCTCCGATGGAAGAATATACTTTTCCCGCCTTGCCATCTCGCTTCGAGAATATTCTTCTCTTAGCGTGCATCACGGAGTTCATCCATGTTGCCTCTCTCCTGCATGACGACGTCATCGATAACGCCGCGACCCGACGAGGGAAACCATCGCTCTACGCTCTCCGCGGCACAAAAGTGTCTGTTCTCGCCGGCGACTTTCTCTTCTCCCGGGCCTGTGGATTGTCGACACTCTTGAATTCGATTCCCGTCGTCTCCCTGATGAGCTCAGCCCTGGAAGAGCTCGTCCGTGGAGAGTTGCTCCAAATGGGTGAGATTATCGATACATCCTCCTACTATGAGAAGAATTACCGAAAGACCGGCTCACTGCTTGAGAAATCATTGACTTCAGCGATGATTCTCATGAACCGATCATCGAGACACCCACGAGTCCGCAAGGCAGCTGGCTTTGGATCACACCTGGGCCAGGCGTTTCAGATCATCGATGATTGTCTCGATTTCTCTGGTTCCGAGGATGTCATCGGCAAGCCACGGCTGGCTGACTTGCGCGAAGGCACGTTCACATTGCCCGTCATTCTTGCAGTCGAGAAAGATCCGTCCACAAAAGCCATTCTCTCCCAAAAGATGTCAGATGCTGACATCGATGAAGTCATCCGGCGAGTGACAGCACTCAACACAGTCCAGGAAGCCAAGACGTGCGCTGACGGAGAGTTGGGCGCCGCTATGAGGTGTCTGGATAGCTTTCCGCAATGCAAGGCACGGCGTATTTTGGAAGGGGTCGCACAGTATATTATCACGCGAAACTCGTAAATTCCGAACTTTCGGGACTTTTCTACTTTTAGAATCTTCCGCACCATTTTTCCTATTCGCTTTTCGCTATCAAAATAATATTTCCATATGCCCTTCACAATGTTGTCCGTGATTACCGCACGGCACCGCAATGTGCACCCGAATGTCTACAGACACCCCAGTTGGCCACTGGATGCTTCCCCACAAAACCTCATCTTCCGAAACATCGCTCGGCTGCAGCACAATTTCCAGCGAGGGACCTCCCCACAGGGCAAAAGCGCGCCATATCACCGAAACTCGCACGACAAATTCGCCGACCAACACCGCTTGCTTCCCCGGAAAGACGCCGCAGTGACATCTCTCCTCTCCCTCGACGAGCTCTCCCAGGCCATGACTTCCCTTCGCCGCGAGCATCAACACGCCACCGACACCCGTGAAAAAGAAAAGGCCCGCCGCCGGGCCATCGAGCTTTTCCCATCGGTGCTTCCAGGCGTCGAGGAGGTCCAGCCAGGCATGGCGTGGCTGTGGCTGAACAGTGCGGTTTACTTCCATGTTGAGTACCATCTCGTCGAGAGCTATCTATTGTGGTGCTTATCCTATCCCCGTCGCATTGAAAAAAAGCGGTTGGCGGCGACGTTGAATTCCCTGTCGCACATATTCCGTCCATCCGCCGACGATAAGAGCAGCCCCGTCCAGAACATGCCGGAGAATCTGAAAGAAGAAGCGAGAAAAGCGTTCGAAGGCGAGTTTCTCCACATCGCATTGGAGTTTACTGCCAAACCAGAATCATTCAGCAGCGTTGACTGCATTATGATTTTATCAGCCTTTTCGAGGATGGGCGTCGTCGAGGAGCAGCTCTACGAGCAGCTCGCCGCAAAGGTCAAGCTGATGGTTCCGCAGCTCAAGTTCGGCGAGCTCGCCAATGTGGCTGGAAGCTTCTCCCGCGTCAACTCCGCCGAGTGCACCTCGCTGCTCGAGTCGATGGTCACCCGAGCCCGTGAGACCGTCAAAGTCGGGTCCGCAAAGGAAATCTCCACCCTCGGCAACGCGCTGCTCAAGGCCGGCGTCATGGACAAGGAATTTTTCGACCTCGCGGCGGTTGTGATAGTCGGCCGAGCCAAAGCCTTCAAAAGCCACGAGATAGCCGCCTTAATCAACACCTTCGCCAAGGCAGGCGTCGCCAACGAAGAAGCCCTCAACGCCCTTGTCCAATCCGCCTCTCGAAGGTTCTATTCCAAATTCACCCGCGCGGAAGTGTGTTTCATTCTGCCAGCCCTTATCAAATTCCCAGTCCACACGAATGCCGTTTTCGAAGTCCTCGCTGAGCGCGTCGAGCACGAGCTCGCGAAACACCTCAAAGCCATTGAGGCCCTCGCCCTCTTCTGCGCCTACGCCAAGAGCGACTGCCGGAACGCCGCGAGCGTCCTCAAGTCACTCCTCGGGCGGATACAAGAGCTCGATGAGGAGTACGGGCTTCAGGAGGCCCTCACGCTACTCGACGCCCTGACTCGCCTCACAAAGGTATTCACACGGAATGAGCTCAACGCCATGTATAAAACCTTCGAGGCACGTGCTGTCGAACGCCTCTTGGAGGGCGGCATGCTCGAAGTCGTCTCCTTCATCTCCATGCTAGCGCGGGACCCAGAAAGCTTCGTCGCGATGCCCGACGTCCAAACGACCTGCAAGGACCAGCTCAAAAAGCACATTCAAGAGGTGACCGTCGCCGAGCTCTCGATGCTGCTCAACGCCCTTTCCCGCCAATGCTGTCGGCCGCTTCTCGATTTGGAGCTCTGCAACGCCCTCGTCAAGCGGTGTGAGTCCCTCCTGCCAATGTGCCGATCCATCGAGCTGACTGCCATCATGTGCTTTTTCACGTCCGGAATCACCATCGAAGGCGTCGAGGAGTTCCAAAGCGTGGCCCTCAAGGCCGTCGCGAGTGCGATTCCGGCGATGTCACCCATCGAGCTCTCCACGACAGCTAACTCCCTCTCTCGCATTTCCCTCAAAGAAGCAGCCGACCCCGCGATGTGGGAGGCCATCGACGCCGCGGCGACCGCCATGAAGCTGCAATTCACCCCAACCCAAATCGGCGGCCTCATGTCCGCCTTCGTCCGCGTCCAAATCACGCCGCACCGGTTCTTCAAGCAAATCGTTGACGTTCTTGTCACCAAACACGCCGCCGGCCTCACCGCACACGAGCTCTGTGAAATTCTCGGCGCCTACGCCAAGCGGTCGTTCGAGGAGGATACTGTCTTCGCCGCCTTGGCCGACCGCGTCAGCGAGATCGCCCCGCAGTGCTCCCCGCACGAGGCGACGACAATCCTCCATAGCTTCGCCAAATTCGGCATCCGCAACGAGTCGGTGTTCTATGACTTCCTCCCCGTCATCATGAAGCACGCCGGCATTCTGCGCCCCGCGGAGATCGCGACGATAACTGTCGCCTACGCGCGCGTCGGGGTGTGGAACCTCCGAGTCTTCGCCGCCTTGAGCGCCCGTATGAAGGAAATACTGCGCGAGTGCTCACCGCAGGATATCTCGAGCGTGCTGAACGCCTTCGCCAATATGGACATGAAAGACCACGCCTTCCTCATGGCATGCGGCGACCGCATCGTGGAAATTGCCGACCGGTGCACGCCCCGGGAAATCATCAGCTTACTCCACGCCTACAACGACCTCGAGGTGAAGCACCCAGCCCTCCTCGAGCACTTCCTCACCCGACTGTGCTCCGCCGCGGTGCTCGAGAAGGCCACGCTGGGCGACTGCGTGTTTATGGCGACGAGCATGCCGAGGCCAACCGACGGCGGGGACGAGCGAGTGCTCGAACTGTACGAACTTCTCGCCCGCCGGCTCATCCGGGACGTCGACTCCCTCCACCCACCAGCCCTCACCAGCGTGCTGCACGCCTATTACCGCAAGCGAGTCAAAGTCCCATCGCTCAAGCACATGTTCGAGACGCTCACGCTGCGGGCCGCCGAGACTGTCCAAAAGTTTCACATCCGTAACCTTGCCATTCTCCTCGGCGCTATTTCCAAACTGGGGGACCTCTCCGTCAGCATCACGACGACCGTCCCGCTCTCGAGCTTCATCCCGCGCCTCCTCGAGCTGATACCGCAGTGCAACGCGCACAACATCATGACCGTCTCGACGGCCTTCGTCTCCGAGAGCGGCCAGGGCGAGGCCCGGAAGAGTGAGGAGGGAATGCCAGTCGACCCGGAGAGCTACGAGCAGGTCATCGATGCGCTCTCACGGCGCGCCCTCCAGCTCCTCACTACCTTGCGGCCCTATGAGCTCGCGTGGATCTTGCGGAATCTGACTGTGCTCGCCGCGAGTACCGGCACCATCCAGACCGAGCAGGAGACGCTGACGCGCATGCTTGATCGCGTTAAGGCGGTGCATCACCAGCTCGGCGGGAAGGACTGCGGCAATCTCCTGCGGGTGTGTGCCCTTCTCGGCGTCTCCAGCGACAGCGAGGAGGTCGAGCTTTTGTGCAATCGGGCGCTTCTGACAATCAGCACGGCACCGCCGAGGGCGATAGCGGAGACCCTCGATGCCCTGCGCCTCCTCAACAAGAATCTTCCCGAGTACTTCAAGCGTGTGCAATCTCACTTTGAGAAGCTCAAATCGCATGGAAATTTCACGGCCAGGGAGGATGTGTCGCAGATGGTCGATCATGCGATGTTGCATTTTGGCGTTGAGAAGCCCGCGGATGCGAAGCAAGGCGCCGTGTGAGGACTCGACGTGACCGGGGGATTCGGTTATTCTCTTGCGTTATCGACACAGTATTTATAGTATTTTCCAGTAACTTTTCGAGACCAATGCGTGACGATAGTGGAAGGTTTTTGCTCCAGTTGGGTTTTAATGATTCTTTTATTGGTGGAGATATATTTTATTTGAGATAGTATGGGCGCTGTGTGTAGCATCGGACACACATAAAGAGAGAAAAGTCGATTTCGGTGTCTTTCCTCCAAGGAGAATCGGTGGGGAAAACGTTTCCTGGGATGTGTCTGGGGAACGCAGCTGGGGTCATGAAATCTCCCTCTTCGGAGAGGATATGTCAGTGATGCAAACTTCACAATCAACTTAGCTGAGTGCTCTCACACTGTCGTTTTCCCAATCAATCTTCATTGTCTCGAACAAGCTCGATAGTTGGTCGATCCTCGTGGTCTGAGAACTCCACATTGATTCGACATGCCCATCTTTCCGTGATATGCGCTCGGCACGCAAGGCTTCGCATGCATTCTTGAACTTTTACATGATGATATATTGTTTCAGCCTTGTATGACCGAAATGATTACACTACAATCAACTGAACCTTTTGCAGAATTTTTCAAATCCCTTTTGAGAAAAGCGTGCATTTATCCTCGAAGGGGCGATATAGGCGCCTCAGTGGGCGCATATATTTTTATCCTCATTTGCGCAGGTTTGGAATTTCAGTGAACTTCGAAAATATCTCTCCTCGCTTGTTTCTTCGAAATTATGCCTATTCTGAAAATAAAGTGGACGTCACCCTACGATCACCAGGCACCATTTCTTCGGACTGAAAGATATGAAGCTCAAATTACGATCAAAAGATTCGTCCAGAAAACACTTACAATCCGTTTTGGGAAAAACTATTTGAGAGCTGTGCGGAGCCAAAAGACTGGGGAGAGGTCTACCTTGGCGACGGAACTGGTGGGGCAGTGGAATTTTTATGGACGTCCATGGAATTCAAAAGATCACTCGACTTTCAATGGCTACCTTCAACTGTCATCATTTTGATGTTCCATCGAGATATCTCGATGGATTTGCTCAGTACATTTTTTTGATTTTGAAAGTGTCGTTTTATTGAGCCGTTTGTGCCACTCCCATGTGTTTTTCGGCATGAATGCCCTCTACTTTGAGCGATGTTCATGTGGGCTAGTTTCGCCCCAGAGAATGAGTGGACGTTCTCTCATCCACCAGGAGGACCCGGTATCCCTCATAGCAACAAACGGCGGTTTCCTGAACCTCCCCACAATAGGGTACTAGTCCAACCCATCACGAAGAGGTGACCTTCAATCGGGTCAGCGTCGAAATTATTTTTCGAGAGGTAGAGATTTCCCATGCTTGGTGGCAGGGTCGTTCGTTCGAAAGTGCAAGTTGATTGAACCATTTGGTCAATTTGTACGTGCCTTTCGACACGAAGATATCTCCAAAGCGGATTTCTCAGGTAAACTATCGTCGCTCGCGCCAACTGCTTGCGATTGCATGTGGAGAGCTTTGACGTTGCTATGCGTCGACTTGACTTGCTTGAATAGTCGATTGACCACCGTCGTGTGGCAGGTACTCCTTCAACTACAGCGGGTGATATTTTCTCCCCGGTAACCAATCTGTACAGCATGTGATAGACAAAATGTCAATCGCATGTTCAGTGCATTTTCATTGAACCACTTGTTCAATTTGCACACGCCTTTCGACACGTATGCACATGCCCTCTGTTTTTATCTTTATTCGTGTGGGCTCATCTCATCCCGCGCTTCAATCCACAGAGAATGAGTGGACGTTCTCTCGTCTCGCCACCTGGAGGGTCCGGGACCCCCCATAGCAGCTAACGGCAGTTTCCTGAACCTCCCCATGGATGGGTACAGGTCCTGACCCACCAGCTTGCGGCGGCCATCGATATGGTTGGCGCCAAGCAGAAACACGACCAGAGTTTGGAAGGCTCTTGGCTTCTCCCACGGCGGGGTACTAGTCCAACCCACCACGAAGAGGTGGCCTTCCATTGGCGCAACGATTGGTACATTTGGACCAACGCACGAACTTATTTTTCAACATTGAGATGCGTATTCACGCGTTGTACCGTAGCAGCCTACTTTTTAGTTTCTATGGCCTAAAATGTTCCATATTTTCTTCGTGCAGTGCGCGGATACTACTCCTTTTGGTCGTGTCGGCCATGCAACCATGGACATGCAGACGCTTATGGAAGTTCTCGTATCCAACCTAGAGGGTGTAACGACTTTTGAGGATGACAATGGGTGCTTTACTCGTATTGAGCAGTGGACGGGACTCACGTTTGACGAATATGGCAATGTTGTGTCGATTGATTTCGCGACACAAAGCGAAGCCTTCTTGATAGGAGTTGCGGAGTATGATAGAAAAGCAAAACTTGATGCGCCAGGTGGTAACATTGACCTTCGATGGATTCCCCAGTCGGTGACTGTTTTTTCGGTTGCATATCTCCATCTTCAAGGAACGGTGGAGACATGTCATCTCCCGGCTGGTATGGTCGCTCTGCTCATTGGGAAAAATATATTTACAGGCACCTTTGATATGGATGGCCTCCCTCAGGGTATTGTCAACGTGTCCATCGAACACAACAAATTTCAAGGGAGCTTGAATATGAAAGCACATCTCCCGTTTCTTCGAAGCTTTGACGCTGATGGTAATGCGTTTTGTGGAACCCTTGACCTCTCGAGCTTACCAGAAAGACTATACACGCTCCGCTTGGCACACAATCGATTCTCGGGAAGTATTGACCTTCGTGCAATAACTACAAGCCTTAGATGTTTACTGCTGTCAGGGAACGAGATTTCACAGGATACTTTGCTTGTTGGAGATGCTGCTTTGGCTATGAAGTGTGTTTTGCTCGATGTTGAAAAATTTGGTCAAATTCTTCAACAAGATGGGCGCCCGGTGAGCGAAAATTGGGGAATGCAGATTCATTTTTGAAGCGCGTGTTCACAGAAATGCAGACTGCAATCTTTATGCACAAAAGTATATGAACCATCTCTTTACATCTCTATTCTCAAAATGAAAGCTGGGTTTCCAAAGGTCGGAGGGCTGGCAAAAGAAATAGAATCATTCTGTCCAGCAAGCTCAATGGAGTGGCGGGAATGGCTCCAGGAGCATCATCTGTCGAAACAGTCCATTTGGCTCGTCTATCATAAGCAATCGACAAACATCCCATCGTTGCGGTGGAGTGAAGCTGTCGAAGAAGCGCTCTGTTTTGGCTGGATCGATAGTACGATAAAGTCCATTGATGAGAAAAAATATATTCAGTATTTCAGCAGACGGAAGCCCAGCAGCACATGGTCGAGAGTAAACAAGGAGAAGGTCGAGCAACTTATCCAAGGCAACCGAATGACCAAAGCCGGCTTCGAGAGCATAACAAAGGCTAAGGAGAATGGCACCTGGTCATGGATGGATGACATTGAAAATTTAATTTTACCGGAAGAATTGCGTATCGCATTGAATGCCGATAAAAAGGCAGTTGAATATTTTGAAGCGCAATCAAAATCTGTGAAGAAACGCATGTTGCATTGGGTGGTTACGGCAAAACGAGCAGAAACCAGAAAAAAACGAATAAAAGAAGTTGTGCAGTCAGCTGCCAAACGAACCAAACCCAAGTCATTGAGCCTCTCTTGGGGTAAAGAAGTTGAGTAGGGGGGGGGGGTACTGGAGTGGAATCATAAATTTAGTCGCAATTGACATCTATACACTCAACTTCCCCACTGACCGAGTACTGTCATTATGTTACGTGAAGCGACAGGAAGAGTGAATAATAGCTGAAACCTTTTGTTTTCGCTTTCAAAGTGAATACTTTCATCTCTCCAATAAGTTGTAGTATTTCAGAATTCATTTCTCTTTCCAATATCCCCCGTGAACACGCAATCCTCCTGGTTTCCTGACGTTATCATTCAATCACCACAGGGCCCTCGGTGGCAATTAAAAATTGGTCTGGATTTTTATGAAAGAATACATGAAGACACGTACTTTCTTTTTGTTCGTACTTCTGCCAGACTTACTTGAATAAGGACAACACACATCAGCCGCCTAGCGTCTCGGATGCCCACGTCGTTATTCTGCTGTCACATACAGCAATGGCTTTTTTGTCATGTCAATGCCATGGCAGAAGCAATATAAATATGGGGAATGGACAAAAACGGGTGGTTTTGTGAAACTTGTGTGGTTGATGGCAATAAATCTCAAGTGTCTCTCATTGTGGAGCACTTATCATAATAGTGCGTTCTAGGGGCATCAAGACGAAAAGCTTGCTATTTATTTCGAAAAAGTCGACTTTTAAACACAGGAGATGCAGGAGTCGTACCCCTAAGGCCTCGCCTCGGGTGCTTAGGAAACTGAAGATTTTCCAGGATCATACTCTTTCTACGCCAAAAGCGACTGCGGGAGAGCTGCAAGTCCATCTACACAGACAATGAGTAGACGCTGATCACAATGCATTACGTCGAGCTCGCCTGCAATTCAAGCGTGCGCTGCAAATACCTTACGAAAGAATCTTTCAGTACATCCCGTTCTACTGCAATCTTTTTAGCTTATTAACGGGAAACAGGTTGCGTTCTAGGAGCATCAAGAAGGAGGCTTGCTTCTTTATCTCGAGAAAGTCGTATTTTCAACACAGGAGATGCGGGAATTATACACCGAAGGCCTCGCCTCGAGTACTCAAGAAACTGAAAATCCCCCAGGATCGTACCCTATCTACGCCAAACGCGACTGCGGGAGAGCTGCAAATGCGTTTCCCTGGATTACAATTAAGAATTTTCAGAAAGTATAAAGGGGCTTATACAAACATATAAGGGATGACCCCCTCCTTATACGAAAATCCCTTATCCTTATACAAACATATAAAGGAAAATACAAAACATCCGTTCATAACTACTCTTCTTACTTTTTGCCTCATCATCTCCCTTTGTATACTATCCGAATAGTTAGCTGTGTAATGTGCTCTTCTGCGTAATATCTGCTTGTTAGGCCGACACATCGGGTCTTTCCAATTGAGATAGCCATTCGCAGCCACCACCCGTTCGAAAAAACCAAGCAGTGTTACAAAGCTGTGGCTTTGAACGATGCCTTTAGCCTCATCGATGGCAGTTTCAATGATTTCAAGGAGGAACCGAATACGGCCGTCAAGCGTATCTCCATGTGCGAAACGACCAAGAAGCTATGCCTGGAATTTGGCATATGGCGTATGCGGTTCACTTTTGACCGTATTGTATGGTTATAATACCCACACAGATTCAACTGTGGCTAGTTCGGAGGGGCCTTTATGACGCAAATAGCACCACCAGTGCTACTCAAGCACAAAGATTAGCTGCTTGCCTTTCACGCGCTCTTTTTGGAGAAAGATCGCTTGTAACAAATCTTTTATGAAAGAGTCAAAGTCGTCTTTCGTCCAGCTTGTCTGCAAGATCGATCGCATTCTATCAGCGTGCTTACGTTTGGGTGGGTACATACCTGCATGGATAATACCTCGCGAAGAGTTAACGGCCGGTGCCACCTGAGTTTGAGGTGCCAAAAGACCGGACGAGTGGATTTTAACAACAACGCGGCTGTTTCTCTTCGCACGCTCATAATTGCGCCGAATGCTCAGGTAAAAGGGCATCTCATCGACAAATGCGAAAACATATTTGTCGTCTACCAGTAAAGCTTTTCGCAAAGAGCAGTCGTTTCGCCATCGTGGGCTGGTCATTCGATGACAGTTTCTCCGGGACCACCCTCTTGTACGAATATCATTCCCCGAAAGTAAGAATGAATCGTACTGTCGCTACTGATAGCCAGGCGTCTACATTTTGTCATATCGTCCGTCGTGAGATTGGCCAAGTAGCGGTCCCTTTCGAGTGGACTATAAAGCGCTTGCTCTTCGGTGGGAATATCATAGTCTCCGTCGATGAGTATCGATGGGAGAGTCTCGTCGTTCACCGGAGTCTTGATCTGCGAAAGAGATAAACAGAGAGACATTTTCAGGACATCGTCGACTGACTTTGTCACCATCTCGCTCTTTTTGGAAGAACGACCTTGCTTGCTTACAGCATCAGAACGTCGGTCACGTGCTGCATCTTGATGCTTCGTGTATCTAGCTATGAGGTTCATATCGGTTTTCGGTGGCATTCCGGCTGCTTTGATGGCAGCCAAATTGCTGGTTCTACCTTCATCACAGTATGCGCGAATCACCTTTTGCTTTTGCTCCGCAGAGTACGATTTTCGTGTTTGACCTTTCCGTGGAAAGCGTTCTGCACGGGGTTATGTCCACAGTCCCGACCGTCTCCAATAACTCCTCAATGGTGCCTTCTGCATTGCCTATGGCTGGTTGATTGCCCTGGAAGAAGTTCTAGAGGACACTCCAGCATTTTCGCAGCCTTATCCATTTACCAATAAGCAAAGATAATTCCATGCATTCAATAAAAGTGCATGGATCAGCATGGTGGGTATCAATCCACATCTGGAAATATAGGCGATTCAATATGGTTGGCGCCAAGCAGAAGCACGACGAGAGTTTAGAAGGCTCCTAGGCTCTCCCAGACGGGGTACTAGTCCAATCCATCACGAAGAGGTTGATTGTAATGCACTGATAATTCCATCACTCAAGAGAGCAGCCATTCTAAGTGGAGTGATCCTACGAGACTTCAAGATTTCCATCTAATCACAACAGCCTCTTCAAATCTCACTCCTTTCTAGTCGTCAATGACTTTCGGCTCATTTAGATCTCGACAATTGCAACAAATTTGACTGAGTGTGAACACTGCGGTTGCACACTTTATCGCGCGCTACTGGTAAACCGCATACCTTCTTGTAACAGTCGGAGATTGGCCACCACCATCCTTCGATTCAATTGTATTTCGTAAAACTTGTTTCCAATGTTTTTGCAGTGCGCACTCGTGGTCGCCTCTGCTGATGTTTCAAGTATTCCGCCTCGCGACAAAAACCCTTTTCCGCTGCAATGGCAAACCGCTTTAATGGACCGTTTTTATTCGCCGAAAAGTGAGGTTAAGCGAGCAGATTTTTTAAGGAATGCTCCTTTGCGTGACTATTGCGAGTGGGACAGTGTGAGGTGCGTCGAAGGGAAAGTGATTGCAGTAGGACACATAGATCGTCGCGATGAAGTGTTGGATATTCACGTGTTGCCACCGACCGTAGTGACCATCCGTATGTTCGAATGCTCGCTGCGCTACGCACTTCACACGAGAGCACTGCCACTAGCATTGGAGATTTGCTTCGTTTCAAACAATCGGCTTTATGGGTCTGTCGGTTTGCGAACCCTTCCGGAGCACCTCGTGAATCTCGATCTGTCTAGAAATCGGCTGGTTGGTCCTGTTGATCTCACGGAATTACCACGTAATCTTGAAGCCCTCAGTCTGTTCCACAACCGTATTCGGCAATCGGTAATCTTCTTTGGCCAGCTTCCACCAAACATGGAATGCGTCGAGCTTCAGTTTGTTGCAGAAACCAACCGAATCGGCGAGCTCCGCGGCACATCTACGAAAAATGTGGAAACGCTTGGAAAAATGTTCCGGGGCATTCCGTTGAAACACATTCATATAGAATGAGAAAGGTCTGCTCGGTTAATCCACACGCTATAGCTCGAAAGGACTTGACTATTCTATAATAATAATTCTATTTTGCGTTTTGTGCTTTGGCTGGAAATTTTGCGTGTGTAGTAGTAAATATAAACAACAATAATTACGAAATGTTGCGAATGTACGCGCCGTAACAATCTATTGACCTCCACAAGATTCCATCCAGCGTCAAAATCTTTTACGTTATGGCTTCGAACTTTGCTGAGTCAATTGAAACGTAAAAGAGTTGCTAACCAAGGCTTCGAAGAAGCCTTCGCGCGTTCGTGGGCTACTTCAACATATACCACAATGCAAATCATGCTGGCCACTAACGACAGTGTGTTACGCCACGATA
The DNA here is from genome assembly GCA_001235845.1 of Perkinsela sp. CCAP 1560/4. Classification (NCBI taxonomy): domain Eukaryota; phylum Euglenozoa; class Kinetoplastea; order Prokinetoplastida; family Perkinselidae; genus Perkinsela; species Perkinsela sp. CCAP 1560/4. The sequence continues at coordinate 37,283 of LFNC01000299.1, read as the reverse complement.
GTGGTAGATGTGTCTCCTGGATATCAGGGGCAAGGAGTAGCAATTCATTGCTGATCCCAGTAGTATCAGGCCTATGTAGCTTTCGGACCTCCCATAACTACCATTCGCCTCCCATGGAAGGTCAAAGCGATCTATTTTATAAAATCAGCTGGCCGGAAGTCTTGACCTCCGTCGCCTCCCCGAGGAATTAGATCTCACTGGACACTACCAAGATCCTCTCATTCACCAGCATGATCCGACACTTCGGTCTCGATCCGCACAGAAACCACCGACGAGCTTTCTAAAAAACCACTGCAAATGTCGCTTCTTCTTGATCGGCAACTGAAAAGGTGTTTCGTGTGTGGCCACCAATCCACCTTGCGCTGACCCGATGGAAGGCCACCTCTTCGTGGTGGGTTGGACCAGTACCCCGTCGTGGGGGAAGCCAAGAGCCTTCCAGACTCTCGTCGTGTTTCTGTTTCGGCGCCGACCCTATCGACGGCCGCCGCAAGGTAGTGGATCAGGACCAGTACCCATCCATGGGGGGGGGGGGGGCAGGAAATCACCGNTTTTTGGCGCCGACCCTATCGACGGCCGCCGCAAGGTGGTGGGTCAGGACCAGTACCCATCCATGGGGAGGTTCAGGAAATCACCGTTTGTTGCTATGGGGGATCCCGGATTCCCCTGGTGGCGAGACGAGAGAACGTCCACTCATTCTCTGTGGATTAAAGCGCGGGATGGAATTAGCCCAAACGAATGAAAATAAAAACAGAGGGCATGTTGTTCAATCAAATTGCACTTTTATAAAAGTCCACCTCGCGTGTCTCCCTCGCCTGATCGTCAGGTCCTTTAGATGAAGGAAAAATCATAGCACCTCATGGTATGCCAAAAGCAGCGCCGAATGACAGGGATTTCCCTCAGTGTGCACTTATTTAACATCTATCCGAAAGGCACGCTGTAGTATTGTGTTCTACTTGATAAAATAGAACAGGAGCGTAGAATAAAGAGTTTTTGTATCTGATTATTCAACATATCGCTTTCTTTCAACTTCGATCATGGAACCTAACTTTTACTCGACACATTTACATGGAAATCCAAAGCCTCAAAACGTTACACATGTTTCAAGGCATATTCAATTTCCGCTCATTTATTCGTTACTTTGAATCACAAGCTGTCATGATTTCAATTTTCCAAATTCCCTTCAACGAGGTCGACCAGCCACTCGGAAGACTTGACTACGCCTCCCTCTCTCAACGTGCCTTGATGGCAACGTTGATGGCGAGTATGACGGAGTTTCCAGATAACTACAACATTTCAGCGTCTCCGGACTTGGACTCCCATCGAATGATATGGACCGGGCAGAAGGCATTTCCTACCTATCACAGAGTATAAAAACACGTTGCTCGTGCATATTCTGCATCAAGACACATTGTTGTAAAGGTTATATTATGTGCTACTCGCGACGCCCTTGAAAGTGAGACAAGCAGGGTAACACTGTGTAGGTGTACGAATAATTTGGCAAGGCACCAGCTGTGGCAGCGTAGTATCACTGATACTGTATCACCCTCCAATGATGTCCATCACCATATGGAAAAGTTTGCTATAAGCGATTCCCTCCTTTGCACACAAGCCAACTATTTCTTATCCATCATCACATAATTCGGACTGTTTCGACAGCTTTTTCCCTTCATGAATGGTAACAAACGGAAGTGATCGCATGCGAATAGAACTTTTCACGACGGTTTTGTCACTTTGAATATTTTTCGAGTCTGCATAGAGAAACCGAGCTTCTGCGCAATCCAGCCTACCCCTTTCCCGAGGAACTTTCGTTTTCCAGTCAAGCCTGCAGTTAAAATCCAAATTTACCATTGCAATTGGAGAAACAGAGAGTAAACCAAAGAATCACCTTTTGCTTTTGCTCCGCANAGTGGATCAGGACCAGTACCCATCCATGGGGGGGGGGGGTCAGGAAATCACCGTTTGTTGCTATGGGGGATCCCGGATTCCCCTGGTGGCGAGACGAGAGAACGTCCACTCATTCTCTGTGGATTAAAGCGCGGGATGGAATTAGCCCAAACGAATGAAAATAAAAACAGAGGGCATGTTGTTCAATCAAATTGCACTTTTATAAAAGTCCACCTCGCGTGTCTCCCTCGCCTGATCGTCAGGTCCTTCAGATGAAGGAAAAATCATAGCACCTCATCTGGCGAGATGATTTTTTTGTGTACGCAAACGGTTGTTTGAGATGGTATGCCAAAAGCAGCGCCGAATGACAGGGATTTCCCTCAGTGTGCACTTATTTAACATCTATCCGAAAGGCACGCTGTAGTATTGTGTTCTACTTGATAAAATAGAACAGGAGCGTAGGATAAAGAGTTTTTGTATCTGATTATTCAACATATCGCTTTCTTTCAACTTCGATCATGGAACCTAACTTTTACTCGACACATTTACATGGAAATCCAAAGCCTCAAAACGTTACACATGTTTCAAGGCAAATTTATTTTCCGCTCATTTATTCGTTACTTTGAATCACAAGCTGTCATGATTTCAATTTTCCAAATTCCCTTCAACGGGGTCGACCAGCCACTCGGAAGACTTGACCACGCCTCCCTCTCTCAGCGTGCCTTGATGGCAACGTTGATGGCGAGTATGACGGAGTTTCCAGATAACTACAACATTTCAGCTTCTCTGGACTTGGACTCCCATCGAATGATATGGACCGGGCAGAAGGCATTTCCTACCTATCACAGAGTATAAAAACACGTTGCTCGTGCATATTCTGCGTCAAGACACATTGTTGTAAAGGTTATATTATGTGCTACTCGCAACGCCCTTGAAAGTGAGACAAGCAGGGTAACACTGTGTAGGTGTACGAATAATTTGGCAAGGCACCAGCTGTGGCAGCGTAGTATCAATGATACTGTATCACCCTCCAATGATGTCCATCACCATATGGAAAAGTTTGCTATAAGCGATTCCCTCCTTTGCACACAAGCCAACTATTTCTTATCCATCATCACATAATTCGGACTGTTTCAACAGCTTTTTCCCTCCATGAATGGTAACAAACGGGAGTGATCGCATGCGAATAGAACTTTTCACGACGGTTTTGTCACTTTGAATATTTTTCGAGTCTGCATAGAGAAACCGAGCTTCTGCGCAATCCAGCCTACCCCTTTCCCGAGGAACTTTCGTTTTCCAGTCAAGCCTGCAGTTAAAATCCAAATTTACCATTGCAATTGGAGAAACAGAGAGTAAACCAAAAAGAGAGAGAGTGAACTTTGTGGGATGAGCTGAGCGACTGGGCTTTTAGTTTATCTATTTTAGTAGTAAGTTTATCCGAAGGGTCCGCAGATCGCAGTGCGAGTCAAATACTAACGAAACATTGGCATCAAATTTCATCAAGTTTCCGGTGAATATTTTCTCCTCCCACATTGCCTTCCATGGAAATGTGTGTGCAAAGCGCTCGAAGTCAAAATTTGTTTTCAGACGACGATCGATGTCAAGCGCACAGGAAACTCGTGATGAGAAATGATAACGTAGTAAATGTGGAACTATAGATTGGAAAAGTACCATGTCAGACTTCCTCCTGATGCTTCCAAAGCGTCTGGCCTGACTTTCCGACTTGACGGGTCATCGGAGTTTGGCGTGGAACGGTGAAGGGCCTTTCTCATCCGCTCCGTACAGAGCTTTCTACGCAAAAGCTCTGGGGAGCTTCAAGTATGGATCAGTGGCAAGTGGACCTAACAGGGCTGTCCATCCGGGTGATCCCTCGGCCGGTCAGCGAGATCAATCACCGAAATGCCGTGCTGGCGCCACCCACTGATGCCAAGAAAGTTTTCAATGACGCGATCGGGAAAGCGCTCGATCGGATGATGACGACTGTCCGCCTCGGCCCGCCGAATTTCACGCTGAACTGAGGTGGGCACATCTCCATGCTTTTCACACATCACAACGTCCCTCATTGGACCCTCACACTCCTCCCACACGTTGACGGCCAGCCCATGCATCGACACCCACTTGGAGAAGGCGACGCCAATAAACCCGACTTTCCCATGTGGGGTCCATATGCCTGGGAACTGCTTGTCGCGGAAGGCGTTCTGCACCCCAACGTCTCGTACGGCCGTGAGAATCGACTCCTCAAGCGCCCACACGAAAAAGCGTAATGGACTCGACCAGCTGGCGTACAGTGGTGGCCGCCCGGCGTGCAGTCTCAGCGCGTCTACGCAAAAGTACACAACGCACTGTCCTGGGCCATGATAGGTGATTCCACCGCCGCGGTTGGTTTTCACAACGTCAATACCGTTTTTTCGTGCGAGCACAGTGGGCGGTTTATTCAAGGGACCCTGTGCGCTCCCCGCAGCGTCCAGCAAGAGGTCAGCCATGCGGTCTCGCCGTCCCATAGTATAGACCCCTGGCGAATGCGTGCAGGAGATGATAAAGCTGTCGCGCCGGCTGACGTGGGCGAGCGGTATGCGGTCCCGAATTGCTGCCACGAGAGGGTTTGTGTCGAGAGCGATCGTTTCAGTTGAAGCCGTCGCGGTGAGAACACTGTGGAGAAACTTTTGCAAATGGAGGACTTGGATGTACTCACCCAGGCCGAGGCGGATGATGTACAGGTTGGGTGGTTTCATGCACTGACAGGAGTTTTGAGGGAGAAGAAGATAGTGTTGAAAAAAAAATTTGGATGTTTGAAGAGATAAAAGCCATTGGAAGTGGAGGGAAAGTGACTTTTATCTAAAATACCAAAAAAGCCATTTTTGAACGCCGGAATCTTTCATCACCAGTTGAAAGCCTATTCTTTCCACATCCATCTTTCGGAGCGACACTGTAAAACATTAATTGTGATGTATCAATACAAACTCGACGCCAATTGGCACATCCGAGACAACCCCCTTTCACACCGCCTCATAAGTTAATCGGTTCGACAACAAAACCCACACGAGAGCGAAACATCCCATAGTATTGACTCCGAAACTGAACCCGAACGTCACGTCGAACGGCGGCGTTGGGCAAGCCCAACGGCACGCGTATGTTTTCTCGGATTCCTTTCAAGGTGATTTCGGACGAGAATATTTCCTTCTTCCCTTCCATGACGGTCACTTTCGCCTTGGCCCCACTTGGGCCAATGAGGTCGACGCTCCGCTGCACAAAGTCATCCTCAACAAGTCGCGCATCCACGGACTTTGACCAAAAGGTGTTCGTGATGAAGCAGAAGACCAGTGCGATGAGAAGCCCTCTCGTCCCCCGCATTTTGATTTTGCTGGACAGGATGGTGAAGGCCATGTAGAGACCTGCCACGTCGTGCACTCGCATGCCACTTGCCCAGGCGACGCTGAGAAGGTAGCCGCCAAGCACTGCGAATGAGAAAAGAACTTTCAGCAGAAATGTGATGCTTGAGAGCTTCCCGTCGGGGGATATCAGTCCGGTATCGTAAAGTTTGCGCTTATCGGCGCGCGATAGAATATCGTAACTCTCCTTGATTTTCCGAAATTTCTCCGCGTCTCCACCGGCGTCTGGATGGTGAATTTTGGAAAGCTCAAAGAAACGTTGCTTGATTTCATCACTTCTCGCGGTGCTTTTCACGCCAAGTCGTGCGTACAGATCTGTGCTTTCGGTATTCGGCGGGGGCTGGGTGCAGTATGTGGAGACACGGAGCCAGAGTAGAGTGTTTAGTCTCTCTCGTGAGTGAGCCGATGTGCCGCCGTGGGAAGCGGTGATCAGTACGGGACACATGTGGCCCGTGGCAGTATGGAGGAAAAAACGATCGTGCAGTGCCATTCGTCTCATTGGGGGGAAATATTCGGATTGAGAGAGAATATCGAAAGGTGGAGAATTCATATGGTGGAAAATCAAGTTTGAGATAAATTTGATGGAAAGGGTAAAAATAAATTTCGACAAGAATTTTCACGATTTTGACTAGCCAGCTGTCTGAAAGCTCACCGTAGGCAACAAGTTACTCGGGCCGTTCAGGTTATTTTCGCTGATATTGCTGGTTGGATTATTTTTCCCGAGATTTCTCTCACAGCATCAAAAATAGATACAATTTCGATCTCTTTCTTCACTGACTTGGCCAAACGACAGCCTCATCCATTGACCCCCGGGGCGTTTTCGAGCACATTATCACTTTTCATCGCACCACGAGCAAGTCGCTCCACCACCTTCGCATACACATTCTGACCATGCGCCAGACGACCCTCCGCCTCCCGCAATACAGACAGAGACACACACGATAATCGCTGCGACATTTGAGCCATTCGACTCATAAGTGCAAGCGCAACCGACCACTTATCAGACGCCACAGCGCTCGCCACGCACACGTTTGCGCATATTTCCGTCGGACACACAACCGACGAGTTAAACAGCGCCGCATTGAGGTCCCATTTTCCGTGCGAAGCCAGGCACTGATGTAGATTTCCCATATACCCGGCGTACAAATCAATACCCCGATGGGACCGGTGGACGCGATGAACGTTTGTGTAAACTGCCATTGCAGGTTCCCAGCGGTTGGCCTTGCAGCATAGCACGAGGAGCTTCGTGAGTATTTTATAATTGATGAGAACGCTGCGGTCAAGCATGAGCCCATAGGTGGCCATCGCGGCCCGCCACTGCCTCGGAATGAACCCGTCGAGAATAGTCTCATAACCAATCGACGTTGAGGCGAGCGACGATCGCTGGGCCCAGGTGAGCTCGGGGGACCGTGGGGCGTGCCGAGTCAAATCCACAGCTGGCTTCGGCTGGAGCTTTTCATAGAGGGAAAGCAGCATTTCCCACTCGCCGTCTCGCGAGAGAAAGTGGAGAAGACTCGCGAGAGCGTAGTCGGTGGTGATGAGTGGGGAGTGATGCTCCAGTAAACCATAAGCGATGGAATGCCGTCCGAGCCGGATAAACAGCCGGACCATATGGCCGAAGGAACGCATTGGGATGTTCGGGAGGGAGTCTGCGTAGGCACTGAGAACGCGAGTGGCATTTTGCCACCGGCCATCGTACATCATGCCGGTCGCGAGGGCGCAAACTGCCTGTGGCGTTAGCTGTGTGCCGTGGGCAACTGCGCTATGGAAGATACGACTGGCATGCTGCCACCGCTTGTTGCGTACGGCGTGGATGAGACCTGTCTCGTGGTAGACACTGTTGGCGGTAATATTCTCCATGCGGTCGTATTCTTTGGCAGTTTGCAGGAGGAGGGAGTCATTTTTCGAAAATTTCCCCAGCAATTGATGCATCTGCTGGGTCACTTCGGACGTCCGCAACTGAACTTTTGTGCGGACCGCCAGCCGAATGATATCCAGCGCACTCGTCGAATGGGGGATTTCCAGCACGCTTGGCATGGTGGACCATTTGTGGCGAAATAGCCAGCGAATTTCGTCGATCTTGCCGGATCGGACGGCGTGTGCGTAGAGGAGCTGCAGGAGTGGGCCGGAGAGATGCTTCATGGGAAGATCCGCGAGGTTATCAACAAGAGTAGATATCAGATTTTCATTCGGTGATTCACCTCGCTGCTGCGCTCGCTCCAAAATTCCCTCAATCAGCCGACACCCATCAAGGGAGTTTCGGCTGATATGGCGAAGAAATCGAAAAACGCTTTCGGACCGGACATCATCGATGAGATTGATCGTTTCCGTGAGCTGCATTGTGGCGTCTCCGAGGATGGCCTCACTCGAGCGAAAAAGGCGTGCGGCGGATATCCAGCGATTGCTGGCAGCTACAGGCAGGCAAATCTCTTGGAAAATGAGTGTCTTCAGCTTGTGTGGAGTAGCTACTACTGATGAAGAATCAAACGATTGCCGAATGCTATTCACAGCTTCGTGTATCTCACTGCGTGTTCGCGGTGGCAGATAGCAGTAGAGATCGATCAGCGATTGCAGACGAGGGGGGACTTTGTGGCGGGCAAGCATTTTTGAAGGTTCAGCCCGGCATGTGTCGCAATGGTCGGATCATCTGATTTTCATACTATTGCTATTCAATGATAGAGGTGAGTAGGTACAAAAGTATATGGAGAGTTGTTTGCGGATTGAATGCGTTTATCAATATTGCGTGTCGAGAAAAAAATCAACTGATTTTCATTTTCACCTGCTGGTGTTTTTCGACTTTTTGGCGCATGTTTTCTTTCCCCATTGATTTTTCCTCTGTACGCTTTTTTCGGGTCATAAATTTATGTGCAATTTGTGGAACTTTGAAAAACAAAACTCTGAGAGATCGTCAAGTCCACACATTCATTAATAGTTGAGGAATGCACGACGCACCCATGTGCCGATACAAATGTTTCCGACTGATCACTCGTCCGATTGAAGAACACCACGGAAGTACAGCTGAGCCCTGTAATCGGAGGTTTCGAACAAATACCGAATGCTGTCGAAATCACCCGATCGAAGAATGACTTTGGGAAACGTCGGCGGGGAGGCTTCCCACTTTTTCTTATCAGTCTCCAGTGACTCCTCAATAAGACGCTGCTCAGCGCGCTTCTTGTTGACCTGCTGCGAGGGCGTGTCCTGGCTCGACGCACGTGCGATGACTCGACCATCGAACATCAATGCCGACTTGACCTGGGTCTCAGTGACATTTGCCGCTTGGCCGCCGGGTTTGCTGCTTTTGCATGTCTCATGGAGTATTTTCACTTTGGAGTGTCGCCGTATTGTCATTTCAGTTATAGTTGGATATACACGCATGCCAGAGGCCCTCTCGGGGAAGGCTCGGAGGAAGCACGACAGGAGACCATACGGGCCAACGCCACTCGTCTGATCCGGACAGGCAACTTCGATGGAAGTATTCGACAGACGGCGAATTTGAAAACCATTTTCGATTTGCCCATTGAGGAGTTGAGTGAGTTTTTGATCGATTCCCGATGGGCAATGTATCTGACAATCGAATCCCCCGTAGAAAAAACTCGATCGCACATGCTCGATGCACGCCCGCACGAGGAGTTCCCGTGCGCCAATGGCCTCGCACTGAACCGGAAAAGCGTTCGTCAATATCTCAGCGTATTTCCGCTGGACTGTGGCCAAATCTTCATTCAATGCATCATGATGGAATTTGTCTGGATTCGAGGACTTGATGATCGCTGAAAATACACCATACAGGGCGACCATCGCGGGGGACTGATTCCGAAGTCGTTCAATACGCTTTTCGAGTCTTTGGACTTCGAGCGCGGTGGATGCAAGTAAGGCTTGGGATTTTGTGTCACTTGCAGTGTTCCGAGATGTGCTTCCATCCCGGACGGCCTTTGTGTACGAAGCCTCCAGATCGTGATGCTTTCGTGTCAGAGTCTTGTATTTTGACTCGACTTCCCGCAAATTGATGACTTCATCGCGGAGGTCAATGAAGCGCTGATCGATGCCTTGAAACGAACCTTTGATCTTTTCTCCGGCTGAAAGTGCAACGGCCTTTGCCCTCTCGGCGTCTGTTCGATCGAGTGTCAGCTTCTGATTGGCAGATTTGAGCTCCTCGACAGTCCCCAAGAGCTCCGTTATTCGTCCCCGACGAGTCCGCAATTCTTCGAAGGTCTCCTCGATGGATGCCGGAAGCACGCCGCCAGTCGACGGCTGTTGTGCTCGGAGGGCAGGGGATTTTATCGCCGGGGATAATTGAAGCCCGAGGTGACCGACTTGCACATTATGCATCTGATTCAGCCGAGTGCACATGAGCTGAAAGACATTTATTTGGACTTGAACAGTTAATTGGGCCATTTTGAGGAAACTCTGAAAGAACTTTTGACGAAAGCCCGATTTCGGCGATTCTTCACTGATTTTTTTGTTCGCCGAAGAGAAATCGTGGAGCGTCGTGAGCGGATAGAGCAAACTCCGCCGAACGATTGTTCGTGGTGGAACTCGCCACATGAATACCAATGAGAGACAAAATACAAAAGCCATGGGGAATGATATCTGAGCAAAAATCGACAAATCCGAAAATTCCCCCCAACTCAGACAATTTCATACTTTTTTGCCAGCTAGTTTACTTTATCTCTCAGTAACCCTTTTATGTAATACCGCATCGCGACGAGGTCCTCTTTTTTCAAATGGGAAATACAGAGCAGCATCTTTTCCATATCAAGGTTACCGCAAATATAGTTTCTGTCATACTCAACGAAGTACTCGTAGTATAAGTACGTAAAGACTGCCATGATAAACTGACAGTCCATGCGATCGGTCATCCCGCCGTGGCCGGGAATGAGCGCGCCAAAGTCCTTCAACTTGAACGCACGTTTGAAGCCACTCGCGAAAAAGCCCCCGAATGGAGCAACCAGTGAGGCAAATGTTGCTAATACTAAAGCGTGCAGCTGAATCGGCCGGTAGAAAAACCCGCTATTCACGCCACTTGAATGGAAGAGAAACCCCTGTAAGTACTTTGGGATAAAATCCGGGTATTTCAACTTTGTTCGGACATACATCGCCGACGGCTCACATGTCGCCGGGGAGGTGAAATCGTACGTCGGGCACACGAGTCCGGGGAAGTTGCAGAGAAAAGATGAAAACCACCAGGCCCAGAAAATCGTAAAAATTGCCGATCCAATAAAGCCCTCGACTGTCTTTTTCGGCGACAGCTTGAGTAAGGACCGGTGGCCGAACGCCTTGCCGCAGAGATACGCAAACGTGTCGTTGATGATGACACACGACGTCGGCAACAGAAACCAGATCATTCCACGGAGCATGTTGGGAATGATCAGTGACCCTTGCACTGTAATAAACAGGAGCGTCACGACAGTCCCGGAGAATTGGATAAATTGGTACCTATACAGCCCAGCCTTCAGGCTGAGGACGAACGCCATGAATCCGATGACAAACAACATGAAAACCACCAAGGGGTAGAAATCGAGGGAGGCCGCGACGTACATTGGCCACGACTGCTCGAGTTGGGCTCGAATGTGATACACTGTGAGGGAGAAGGTTGTGACGATGAGAAAATAGTACAGGATGAAGCGAAAGAGCACCAATTGCTTTTCCTTCCGCTCGCTTTGAATCACTTTAATTATTTCGTGGAACATAATGGCCTGGACGATGACGACGGCGCCTATGGATGTCACGACGCCACGGTGGACGATGATGAGGAACATCAAAACCATCGGGCAGGCAAAGATTAAACGTTTCCAGAATTCATTCATTGTGCAAATAAGTTTCTCTCAGTGCATGTTAATGGTGGAAAATAGACGTCGAAAGGGGAAGTCTATAGAGGGAGTGGAAGAAAATTGAAGAAAAGCTATCTTCAAACCGATTTATTCACAGTCGACTCCATTCGCAGCTCCGCCGTTGATTCGATTTTCATTATGTTCCACGTCATCAATAAATTTGAGCAAATCTTTTTTGGTCAATATGCCAACGAGCTTCGCATTGTGGACAATCAGGGCATGATGCAGACCCAATGCTTCGAAAAGATGGAGCAATCGTGTAATGGTCGTGTTTGGACTGACTTGGATGGGGGAATTTTCACAATACTGCGAGGCGTCAAATACTATTTTGTTTTCCGCATTGACAAGGAAGGCATTTCCATTGTTCCCCCTGGACAAAATGTCCCCGAAAACGACCACGACGTCCTGTTTTCCCGTGGTCACACCTTTCGTCTCTATCGACGTCAAAGCGGCGAACAAATGTGTGTGGGAAATGTACCCAATCAGCGTTGGGTCGTCGGCGCTCTTGACGATTGGATATCCGTGATGAAAGCATCCCTGAACCTTTGTATAGATATCCCGAACTTTCTCCCCAGTGGCGAACAGCACAATCAGTGGTCGACGCATGACATCGATGTCTTTCACGTTGAATTCGTAGTTGAACGTCTTGCCTGGATCGAGGAATGGGTAGTTGACGACCTTGAGCTGCTCTTCGTAGATGGACTTGACACCAATCCAGTCGCCCATCGCTTTCGCGGCCATGGTGGCGATGGCACACGGCACGAGGTATTGAATACCGCCAGTCATCTCGAAGGCGATGATGACAAGACTGACAGTCATGCGACACGTCCCAGCGAGGACAGCAAGCGAGCCGACAATGGAGTATATCGCTGGGTGGACGCAGGTATAGCCGCGATGGCACTCTGGCGGGAGAATTCCCTCGGGAAGAATGGTCACTTGGACAACTTTCATCCATACCCCCATCGCCCGCCCAAGGCATGCGCCGGCGAACAAGGACGGCACAAAGATGCCGCAGGGGACTTGACATCCATAGCTGACAACCGTTAAAAACGTCGCCGTGAATGCTGTTTGGAGTAGTTTGAAAAAAGCGAAAAGCTCGTTTTTATTGCAAATCCCAGAGGTTTCGTATCTTTTGCACTCGTGAAAAGTCTCAATCAAGAACTCCAACGAACCGATCTTCAGGAATTCGTTGGTGGAGTTGAGTATTCCAGTGAGGAGAAGAATGCATGCTACTTCGAGGATTGGGTGGTCGCGGATCCATGTCGATCGTCGGAGATGTGTGATCTTTGTGTTGAAGAAGGTGACGAGACTTCCGAGAATCCCACCGAGGGCGCCGAGGACGAGAAACGCGAAGAACTCAAACCAGTGCCATGAATGGTGGTATTTGACTTGAAACATGGTGAGCTTTCCTGTATGCGTGGGATCGAGCCGTTGCAGCATCAGCGCCGATACTATGCAGCAAACCAGCGCTTGATAGAGGGAATGATGACTGAAGAAATAGGTGATTTCCTCGATACTGAACACCACCCCGCCGATAGGGGCGCCAAAGGCAACGCTAATGCCAGCGCCGGTGCAAGCGACAATGAGCTCCCGGTATTTGATGTCGCTGCGACGGTACAGAGGGAAAAGTCTCGAGACGACATGTCCAACACAGGCTGTGATGTGGACGAATGGTCCTTCCTTTCCGATGCGCATACCGCTGGCCACTGATAAACTTAGTGCGACGATTTTTACGACGAGGGTTCGCAGTGACAAGAAGCCATGAATGAAGGTCCCAGATGCTATCATTTTGAGCTCCAATATTCCACCGCCCGAGGCAAACCGAGAATAACACACGACGAGGTAGGCACTGGCGATCCCCATCAGTATGCTCAAAACATTATACCCCACTTGGTTGACGATAGCGGCTGCGATGCTTCCATTTACTAGCTGGAAAACTTCGGACCATGTTTTCCATCGGGGGCATCTTTTGACGTTGGAGGCAATGTAGCTCATGCAGCACTCGGAATGGGGAAGCCAGAAAGCGTCCGTACATACTCCCGTTTTGATGTTGGTGAGCCAACGCTCAACGACGTCTATGTACGCAGCGATGAAGCCGCATGCGATGCCGGTCACGATGAGTGCGAGTATAATCTGAATGTTTTCGAGAAAGTATTCATTGAGCGTCCCAGTCCACTTGAGGTGGTGTTTCAAGGCGCGTCTATTGCGAACATCTTGCTCCCGATGGTAGGCCCAGTCGATTTGGGACCAGTTTTGGTATCGCGGTCTACTCTGTGGTGAAGTATGTGGAATGAGTTCTGAAGCAAGGTCGGGTGTTTCCATGGTTTTCACAGAGCTCTGTTACTCGATGGATTCGTGTTCATAACAGATAAAGATAGATAGAATAGAATGCGCAAGAAATGAGCTTTCGATTGGAAAGAAGAAGGAAACATGGTTAAAAGTGTCCGAGTCTTGCTCGAGCACGAATTTTGTTGGATTAAAGGGAAGGTGTACCCTTTTCCCCCACGTCATTCTATGAATTCACCGACTAGTGGGCGATAGAAGGAAATGTGGGTGTCCGTTGGCGATATCGCCCCGACCCCTACTTCAGCAGGGGCTATATGAAACAAGTGGGAACATATGGGTCGCACGGATTCGATTCAGATGATTCTCAGAAACCCCTTAAGACGTCTATACACTGCTGCTAAGGTGAGCAGCATACTCGAAACTCGAGATCCATTGTGTTGAGATTTTCAATCAGAGAAGGCAGTGACTATCGATTACAATTCTGCTGTACAAGCATTGCGTTAAGCCAGTTGCCCTGAATACACTGAAGGTATGGAATACGTGGGGTTTCTAAAGTTGCCCTTTTCCCGCCCAACCGATGGTATCGTGGGAAGCTTACTATTTTCTCTTTCACAGCTCTCTGACGAAGAGCTTCTAAAAGATTTGGCGAAGAAAATCGCAATGCAAGATACCATGGAAGCTCTTTGTAAAACAGGCAATGCTTGAGAGCCAAGTCATGATAAGGTGTGAGGCTTTTTCTGGCAAAATACTCGAAGCAGGCTTGGAAATTAGAGCCTTGAAGTCCCCTGGACGTTCGATGCTGACGACTGAGGTGCAAAAGAACCACAAGGAAAGAAAACTGAGAAGGAATCCTTACGAGGTCTTTCGGAGTCACCTGCCTTCTCATGACTGCACCTAGGTCTCTGTTGTAGGAGCTTAGTGAATGATTGAGTATTTTATGAGGAATTGACCGCGAAACTCCAAGGCATAGCAAGTAGCATACAATATCCTCCAAAATTCTTTTTTGGACCACACTTTTGTGCACCCTATTCAGCTTGTGTAGTTGTTCCAGCAGCAAACCCCATTTGCTGTAGCGGTACATAAGAAATAGCTGGATTTTTGTTGACTCCACGATTGAACCTCTGAAAGGAGCTTCTTCAAGTACTTTAAAAGCTGTTATCCAACTGGGGATCCAACATCTCAGTACTGAGAGGAACTTTGATTTATCAGGGTAAATCTCGAGTGAAGCAAGGGCAATTAACCAATAATTGTTTCTTCCCCATGTGCACCTGCCCACTTTCCCTGGTACTCGGGACCTTCGAATACGGCAGCGTTCTGTGTTCATCCAAAGAAGCTCAAGATTCTTATGCACAAGCCAGATGTTACTTGCGGCACTTCTATCTCCAGCAGATTCTTTGCCGCAACTATCGAATGACAAACGTTCGAAACACTGCTTCCACCTTTTAATCGCCATGTTACTTTGAAATAACCCGAACCTTTCACAGAAAGCTGGCTTCTGCTGAACAAGCATAAGCTCGTAAAGGTGGGCAGCATCTTCGGAAGTGGTATTTATGAGTCCTGAATGTATTTTTCTACTAAAAGATTCGAAGGCTGCACTCCAGCGGTTAGTTAAGTTCACGACACTCATGCCTCGTCAAGCCATTTCTTGCATTTAAAATTTCCGCCGTCAGTAATAT
Source organism: Perkinsela sp. CCAP 1560/4 (assembly GCA_001235845.1). NCBI lineage: Eukaryota > Euglenozoa > Kinetoplastea > Prokinetoplastida > Perkinselidae > Perkinsela > Perkinsela sp. CCAP 1560/4. The sequence continues at coordinate 22,220 of LFNC01000299.1, read as the reverse complement.
ATCTCCTTGGATTACCAGTTCAGCTTCATTTTAGCATAAGAAACTGATTCATTCTCAGTAATAGGCAATACTCTGCAAAATTATTGGAGAAACGCCCTTGGAGCTCTGATTTTCCGCGTGCGTGTAAAAATGCGCCGAGTATAGAAAGATGCTAGCTATACAGGAAACGCAAATCTAAAAGTGATTGTTGACGTTTTCTGCCTTGCGTGATTGGCTCGAAACTGCTACCTGGCGCTACTCGAATTCGAGGGAAATTGTTTTTCTAGTCTTGAAAATATTTTGATGAGCTGATTTTCGTTTCTTTTAATTATTAATCCTCCAAGGTAACAAGAAGTGAATCTTATGGAACAAATACTGACCCATTTTCGAGATGGGGGGAGCATCTTTCTTCAGGATGATGAAATTGCGCAAGCTATTCGCGAGCATCCAGAAGATTTCTTTGCACTCTCACAAGCTTCAGTCAAGCGACAGTTCATTTCGTGCATAGCAAAGAATGAGAAGGCTACCTGTGCTAATTTTTCATCGAACTTCGTCAAAACGCTTCGTCTGCACGATGGGCTACTCGAGTTCTCCACAAAGTATCCCGAGCAACGACATGTTTTCTTTGAAAATGTGGACATTCTTAACTCCTGTGCAGGAGATTTCTTTACACAGGAAATAATGGCAACGGATTTCAGCATTCTAGATGTCTTGGCAGAGAAGATGGATTTCCTCTTTCGCTCTTTGCTCAGTGCGCAAGAAATGAAAGAAGCAAATTACGCAATGCATGTTACATCGAAAGTTTTTCTGTGCTTAGACGTGTATCTAGAAGATCTCAAACACATGCGACCATCCGTTTTCCAAGAAAGAACAAATCGAATGCTTGAAGTATGTATATTTGCCTCGAAATTGGAAGGAATCCCTGTCTCAATTCGGAAAGCAGTCGGATTAGTTTTTTCTGTACTTTTAGAAGCATGGGAGTCTGTTTCTGTTCACCACAAGCCTCTTGACTACAATAAGCCTCAGAGCAAAGGGTACCCTATATACTACCTTTATTTGAAAAGGACGAGCACAAGTATCACTGAATGTGCACGACAAATCAGTCTACATGGAGTACTTTGCATAATACAGGGATGCTTGCATCGCTTTCTACTGAATGCGAACGCCAAGTACTATGCTGAAATTCTCATGAATGCGCTTCTTCAGTCAGAAACAACTCCAGATGTGGATTTTTATTCGTTTCAGATAGCTGAGGTTTTATTTTCGAAGCTAGCTAAACAAGAAGATACCCATCTCGCTAGTCTGCTACTGGATGTCGATACCATGAAGAACTTTGAAGTGAAGTTTTACGAGACTTTAGAGAAAGATCCTTTCTGCAATAAGAAGCTGATGGAAAAAATACTATCTTCCTTCTATAGCTATTCGCAAAAGCATTTCCCTTGCTTAAAGCAGAATTACCAGAGCATTATTGAGAACATCAGCTGGAGGCATGCATTCAAATATACCGCACTAGAGCTTTTCTACGCAAATAATCTTGAATTGCGTATGGATAATGTCGACAGCATGATCGTTCATGAAGCCATACAGAATATTGAGGAGCGGAAGATCACATCAGTTGCTTGTCGTCTTCTGGTGGTGCTGCTGTTGACCGGTCCAAAGTGTTTGGAAATGTTGCTACACGAAATAGACGCTTCAAATTGTTCTGAAGAACGTAGACAGATTGTGATTTCGAAAGTTTTAGCTCCTCTGGCAAGCAAAGGTAAGAAAAGCCTCGATGAAGTTCTCGCATGCTTCGCCCAAAAACCCTTGTTGCTTATGAAATTCTTAACGTCCCTCGATAAACGAACTTTGAAAAAAGTAAAGCTCACTGCTTCACTTCTCGAGAAATTGAAGGCAATACAGAATTTCGGGGACTTTCCTTCACGTCTTGCATGCATAGTGACGTTGTTGGAGCTGCAAGAGTTTCGCGATGATACACTCGAGGCCCTTCAGGGGTTTTTGAGTCACAATACTCGACCAGAAAACGTTTCAAGCTCTACTGAAATAAACAGTTTTTTGACTCAATTAGCTTTACGGAACAGCGACGTGTACGTTTCATCATTGCAAACGATAGCAAAGCAACTGTACCCAGCCGGCTCTCTTGAACGTCGATACACACTTATTCAGCTCTTGTGTAACGGAAGTGCGGATTCTTCTATGTTAGCTCCGCATACAGGCTTGTTAATTTCTTGCTGCTTTGAGAATTGGCCCGAGCTTCGAAATCTCGCGTACAAAGCACTCCTAAAGCTCGATCATGCAAAGATTTCGGAATCACTAGTTATGTACCAAGGAAACTTAGTGGATGAGTTGAATTCCGTGAAGCAAAAGTGGTGTTATGGGGCCGGTTATGTGCTTGCACTACTCTATCAATCTCAATGGAACAAGCTAAGCGCAGAGAAGAAGTTGTCGGTGACATACTTTAAAGTTGCGTCATGGCAGGGAAGAGCCTACTGCGCACTGCAGGAGAGCATTGAGACGGGAGATTTTTCCGGGAACTCTATTCACGGAATCCTTTTTCTCATTCGGCTTCTCATGCCGCTCCTGAATGGGGATAGAAGCCCTAGTGAACACTGGACTCAACTATACGCCATGACCTGTATTCAAAGCATTCGCATATGCATCACATTACTCGAAGCTTTCGTTGGCTCCTGTGATAGTGAGAATGATGAGAGAGGCCTCGACTATGACTGTAGAGGGCACATTGTCACCCATCAACAAGAAGCTGTCGAACGACAAGTGCTGAGTGCAATTTCATGGCTTTCCCTGAAAGAAGCTGCTGATCTATTAAAAAGTAGTATTTGTGGCTACACCGAAACCCTTCCGCCAGATCTCATTCGAAAAGCACTGTGGCAACTGGTTCGAACCATTCTGGTATCGAAGCATAATGGCGTCATATCAAAATGCCAATTGGCCCTCAAGGCGATTAGCCAAGAATGCCTCAGTTCAACATGCGATGATTTAGTGAAACTTCCAAAAGGTATTTTGACGTCAATGTTTGGAACTGATGGCATATCGTCCAAAGAGGGAGGACGCACGCTTCGTCGAAGCCAAGGACTGCCGTTTGTATTTTCCGCCCTTTTGGAATCCGAGCAGAATATTCTCAACAAGCAACTTTTTCCAATGTGTCTGAAGAGAATCCAAGAAGTTATATGTGAAAGCGATGTGACAGAGGAAGCAAACACTGGAAAGATTGAAAATCTCGATTTGCCTGAAAAGCATATCATCAACTCCCTCAATGTATTACGACAAATTCTCTCAAACAACGTTCTTCGCGCCCCAATTGGGCCATATATCGAAACACTTTTCAAAGCTATTTTTCTTGGACTTCGGAGCGATACGTGGGCAATTCGAAATAGCTTTATCATGACATTCGCGCAACTCTTGGGGTACATGCTCCATGACAACCCGATGAATCGACCATGTATTTATGACATGATCGAAAAGTATCCAGGCGTGATATCTCACGCATCGCATATACTCGAATCCCTCGATCCACGGAATTATTCCTTCTCGCTGATTCTTTTTGCTCGACTCAAACCAGTGGATGTTCCATCTGAGCGGTATCTGGAAGTCGTCAGATGTCTCGTCTCCATACTGCTCACCGTCATTGACTCTCCGAACCAACTGGCACGGCATCAAGTTGCAGTGGCGCTCCGGAATCTCGTCGACGTTCATCCAACGGTCATCATCAAGCTTATTATCAATAAGTTTATGACGATTACAGAAAAACCGTCGAGCAGAAATGCCATACACACGTTGCTCGTAGCGATGCAAAAGATCGCCATCGCATGCGAATCATGCGTTTGGAAGGCTTTTGATCATCCACTACAGGAGAGAATTCTGCAGGTAATGCAACGTCAATGCGACATATCTAGCCGAAACCAAGTCGACTTTCTCGTCGAATGCGTCGCGTGTGATCTCTTCCTTTCACTGGCGAAGAATGGTCTGATTTCATCAACTCTTCTCGCAGCATTTCTGGATGTACTTGTTGGGGTCGGACGACAACCAGGACTTTCACACAAATCAAGTGTGGCGATCTGTCACAGCCGCATACATTATTCCGACTTTGTGGCCCAAAGCTTATTCGGAATATTATCCATGGGGAATGAATCTCAGTTCACTGAACTAACCAATGCGATTATCAAGTTGCCAAACTTGCATGCGATTCTGGAGGCCATTCAGAATGAGGAACTACTTGGATCGCTCATGCACAATGAAGCTGTACGCTCAACTGCCATTCTGAATTGTCGACGCCGTGGCGTGTGTCGAGCTTTGCGTCTGTACTATGAGAAATGTGTGTCTCCTGAGAAAATTGAAGCGGATTTTCAGAAGCATATCTCCGTCACGGCAGAAAATAACATATATCACTTTCTGCAAGAAATGGTGGTGACCGGCGCCCTGGGCATCGAATGGAGTTTGAAGCGAGAGATTATCCGGTTTCTCGCCGTTTTACATAATAAAAAGGTTTGCTTTGGCGAGGTAAATTTTGACATTGCATCGATTGTGCCGCGTTTCCAAGAGTGGTCCACAAGCAGCAATCCCCTCCAAGTGCGACTGGCTGTGGCTGAAGCAATCCTTGATATCGATTCTGCCCATGAAAAAATATACCACTCAAAGGACCTTTGCGAAGTCGTGACTTTACTTCTCATCGATTGTGATCAGAATGTCAGACATACCATCGCTGCGGCGTTGTCTGATCAGCAGAGAAATATTCCCCATCAAGATAAGTATCAGCATGCCGGCTTGCAGAGCGAAGTCGCCCTCGAGCGGCATTTCTTGCACATTTATGCCATGAAGACCTCTGTCGGCCATGCTCAACACTACTTGAAAATGCTTATGCCCGACCGCACCGCGGTGACCAAGTTGTTCGAAGCAGCAGATCCAGACATGGGCGAGTGCTCCATCTTTGACCATGAAGAACGCAATTTCTACATTGAACCGATTCTCGTCTCGCAGTACATAGCGAGTGTTCTACGGTCCACTGCCTTGAACTTTCCGGAAAACATGATCTTTCCAGATGAAGCAGATTTGCGCGCGATTGTCAATCCCGTGCTCGATTGTATATCATCACGGACCAACATGGTCGACAAAGTTGTGAAACGGCCGGATATAAGTGAAATATGGTCATTCTGTTACATGGCGCTCCTTATGGGTTGGACGTGTTTCCATGCATGTCCGAGTATACTTCATCAAGTGTGTCTCGTGATTGGACCAATTCTGGAATCCGACAAGCTCAAAAATCTGCTCAAACCAGAGCTGCGAGTTTTTCTAGTGGATGGGGGAAATGCCGCACCACATGATGTATGCTTTTTACTCTCTCAAAAGTTTCTGGATACTATTGGGTGCCATTGAGAATTTTCGTGCGGAAAGTCAAAGGATTCGAATTTCCACTTCCGACACTTTCAGCGTCATGCAATGAAAATTTGTCAAAAACTCCTTCCATTTTTATATGTCTTCCTATGATACTGCGGATGGTGATCTGAGTAGTCTCTTTCATGATCCACACGAGAACGATTGCCCACTGAAACTACACAAATCCTCCTCCTACGAGTATACCATTCAGCGAATTTCGCAGTCTCTATGGCTGACCGACGGTACAAAGCACCATAGCTTGTGGGGAAACAACCTCTGGAACTCGAGCGTTGAAGCCGCCAAGTGTGTGGAGCAAATCGATGATATTGCCGAAAAATCAGTGCTCGAGCTTGGAGCCGGTCTCGGCCTTCCCAGCATTGTGGCTGCCTTTCTGGGCGCAGCGAATGTCGTTGCGACAGATTACCCAGATGACGAGCTCATATCGACGCTTGAATCGAACATCTCGACAAACTGCGCAGACGAACCAATCAAACCCCCAACTGTGCAATCCCTTTTATGGGGAAATCCCGACGATATTGCAAAAGTGCTCGGATGCAATGGCAATCGTCGGTTCGATATTATCATTCTGTCGGATTTGATATTTAATCATATTTGCCACACCCAGTTAAGCTTTACTATTCTGGAGCTCCTCAATACGACAGGCAAGTGCATTTGCACCTACGGCCACCACGTGCCGAGCAGAGCGAATAAAGATCTTGCCTTCTTCGATGTTGCGGCACAGTTTCGCCTCGTGGCTCGTGATGTCCGACAGGTTGAATATGAATTGTCCACCGTCGAGGCCAAAGAACGGGAAGTCACCAGTCTCGTCTTTGTACGTGAAATTGCCTTCGAGTCACCGCATCCCCCACTCGCCACTTCACCACAGACTGTCAACTCCCCGGTGGTAATAATCGGCACGAGCCTCTTCCATACGCTGGTTGCCTTCTTTCTGAGTCAAGCTGGAACACGCGTCCTCACTTTTGACGAACAGCCCTTCTACGGTGATCGGTCGTCAACGCTCCACCTCATGGACCTGTATCTCATGTGTCGACGCAAGGGATTGCCTTTTCACTTCTCGAGCCGCGGTGAAAGTCTTCTGCAGAGTACCCTTCGAATTGATTTACATCCTATGCTTCTACCAGCCGGTAGTGCATGGGTGGACTTTCTCATCGACGAGGGAGTCGAAACGTATGTTGAGTTTGAGCCGCTCGCTGCGGTCGGGATGATATACCAAGATCAGATGGTGAAGCTGCCAATGACGAAATCGGCGATTTTCGCCTCCGAGAAGTTATCATTCGTTGAGAAGCGGAAACTGTGCCGTTTTCTCGCTCAGTGGGGTGAAAGAGCAATGAGCCCACCACTGTCAACGAATGAAGACGGCGGCTCTGACGAAAAGTTTATCAATCTATTGAATTCTCTCGAGCTCTCGCCTGTCTTGCATCGCTGGATAACCCATGTGGTCCTTCATCTGGAGACTCATCAAATCGAAACAATTTCCACGGTTGAAATTGCTGAAAAACTCGCCGAATTGGGTCTCCATCAGTCCGCCGACAGTTCGACATACAGCATTCCGACATATGGCCAACTCGATCTCGCAGAGGGGATCCTTCGCCGTGCATTTTTGAAAGGTTTGACTTCAATGGTTGGTCAGGGAATATATTCGATTACCAAGCACTCCAGTGCGCAAGCTCCCTCCTGGACCATCCGAACGAGTGACTACGAGATACAAACGCCCATCATCGTCAAGCACTCCTCGACAGACGACGACTGCTCGTCCATCCTCATCGGTGCAAAGCGCCGTATTCGGCTGGGACATGGCGAGGAACAAACGTTTGATGACAATACGCTGACTATCATACCCGAGGGAGAAACCCAATACAACCCACAATGTGTTGTGCACATCTTCACTGCCTCAAAGCTCGATGGAACCGTCTGGACGTATCACCTACGCTCTACGTGTCCATTTCAGGAACTCGTGCGATTCGGGGAAATGTGGGTGGAGACAAAGTTCGACGCTGGAGATGTATTATTCTCCTGCGGGTGGAACAGAACGATTTTCGACCATGCGGTTGTGGAGAGTGTAAATGGTGCAAACGTCATCTCTACCGATCAAAGTGATGGGATCTACTGTAGTGCAAATATGCTCCATCGGGCGAAAAAACTTGCTCAGACGATACGTAATGGACTAGCTTAAGTCCTCGAGGAGGAAAGTTTGGTGTTCTGGATAATGACGTCGTGGGTTTACGCAGTAGATATGTCGTAATCGATCAGATGAAAAGATCGACTTTCGATCGAGATTTTGCTTTCAAAACGATTTCTTCCATGAAAATTATTCAAATTTATTCATCAACCTTCAAATGTACGGGGAAGGCAATTTCTGCTTCGGTTTTGACAAGCAGCCGGAAGTCAACTGCTCGCAGCCACCTGAGTTTCCGTTCTCCGAGAAAGATTACTCCTTTCACTGCGATTTGCCACTCACCGATGCTGTGGAAGATTCATCTCGTCCAGCCGGGCAGGATTGCCGGAGCTCATTCAAAGTCAGACTCAACCCGGAGAGCACGGAACTCGAGTGGCTCAGCAGGCCGAATATGTTCCGAAGTGCCCGTCGCCCAAAAGCCCACCATCTGAATGTGGACATTTTACTTCCCGTGGCACACGGAACACCCAAAGAAAAGCCCACTTCTGACGAGTCCATCGAGAGTACACCAACACTCACCTACCATTGGGTCCCAGTAAAGAAAGTCCCCGCGCCGAAGCACTGGGAAGCTATTTCCTTTACCTTTGCGGACAAAATACACGAGCAATTCGCGGAAAAGTATGATCGAGTATCAGGGGTCTATGAAGGAGGTCTCAAATTATGGGATTGCGCCGTTGATATATCGGCGTTCTTTCTGGATCAATGCAAACGGCATGAGGGCGATATTTCTCGGGAAATTCGTGGGCTTCTGGTGTCGTATATTCAGACAGGTCACGTTCGCTTCCTTGATCTCGGATGTGGCCAAGGTCTGTGCTCACTTGCTGCGTCCCACGGGCTGAGACATTTGTGCGATGAAACAAAAGCTCATGAAAGTTGTGACTTTCAGTTTCTTCTCCAAGACTACGACTCCGATGTCCTCAAAAAGGCAACAATTCCAAATTTCGAGCTGAATGCCGATGCCGATGCGCAGAGTACACCCTTTCCAATGGGCCACTTTTCGTTCATCGCGACATCGTGGAGACTGTTCACTGAACTGTTGAAAAAACAGATCGGAGCCAATTCTGCGGATATCAAAAGTCTCAAGCTGTTCGATCCGTCACATATAATCATGGGTAGCGACGTACTTTTTTCCCCAGAGAGTTGTGCCGAGGTCGCGTGGCTCATCATAATCAACGCAATCTCCTTCTATCACACACAGCCCACCGATGGATTGTCTCCACTGGCACTCATCGGCTCGAAAAAACACTACTTTGGAACAAATGGAAGTGTTCAACTCTTTGTTCGACTCATTCACGAGTATTCAAAATCTGCTCATTCGCTTGGGATTCCGCACACTTTGAAAAAGAAAATAACTGGACTTTGTCCAATCACGGAGACATACTGGAGCAATGCAGAAAAGGACCGTGTTATCGTTGGGGTGACATTTCGAATTGAAAAATAAGAGTTTCGAAGAAAAATAATCTTGACTCGTTCTGGCCTGCGGATGTCCTGGTGATTTTTTCGATTTGGACAGTTTTCCACTTCAGTCTGCACTATTTCCACAACTTCCTCTTTCATATCTTTCTCTTGCAAATGGTGTCCAACTGAGTGGTGAATGTCTCATTGTCCGCCGATTTTTATTCCATTCAGTGGGAGCATATCGGAGTCGCCCGCCGTTCACCTGTTGATCGAGGGTGGCCTGCCGTTTACGCTTGTCACGCACGAGTGGAATCGAGCCAACGCCGAGGCTGTTCGGAAGCGTTCATCTAAAATTGCGGTGCACTGTGTTGATGGGGCGGATAAGTTCTATTGCGACCTTCTCAATGCCATCCGATTCGAATATGCCCCAAAGTCTGGATGGTTCTGGCTGATTCATCCAGCGGTGACAGGATTCACTTCAATTTCATCGGGCAATCGACAGCACCGTGGAAAAAAACAGCCTAGGCCGAGTATTCCACTGGATAGCACAGTGGCACTTGCCTATCGCTTTCCTATATCACATCACCCCATCCCTGGAAAAATCACCTATGCCTTGGTTGATCTCTTTCTGCATGATTCGCAAACACACGTGAAAATTGAAGAAACTGACTTTTTCGATCCACCTTTTGTCATGTGTGTGAACAATTCGGCCATCCCCAGCTTCGTTCAATTTCGCGGCCATCTCAATGAGATCCGAGACTTTAAGCTTCAACTTTTGGCCCAATCTGTCCAAATATCCACACCAAACACGCTCTCGGCGGAAACTGTCCATGACAAGCAATTCGTATACTTTCAAGAGAAAGTCGAAAATTATGGAATCGACTCTCGGCGAATTGATCTCGAAAACTTTGCCCTCCGCGATCGATGGGGCAAACACATATGTTCTGTCGTGAGCAATCTTTATGTCCATCAGAAGAGTTCCATTCGTGCGAACACTGCGATTCAAATTAAATGGAGCCAGTGTAAGGATAATCCACCGATTGAACGGATTGTCGTGGTTGAACAACGAGACGCACAGGAAAGCGTGGGGAAGTTGGATGCCAACAACTGTACTTTGGCTGATAATCAGTCGGAGAGTAAGCACAATACACATGTGCCCCGCAAAGTGACCTTTGTAGAAATCATTTCGGATGATGAAACACCTGAAAGTTTACCTCCATCGTCTGGTGGAGTGATATCGGCCTCAAGTGGTGAAAGTGATTCGCCCCAACAAATAGCCGAGAGTGGAGTTCAAAAAGGCACGCAAACCGATCCCTCACCAAAGCAACTGCCTGAACAACTCGAGGAGACATCGACTCGAAGCCTACACACCATCGAACTTCCACCAGCGAACATCCGACAAGGCCATGTGGATACACTCAGCGCCTCCATGCAGGACCACCATTTAGTGGTGGACTTTGCGGATACGCAATCCGTGCGGGCGGTATGCATCACCTATATCGTGGACGATATCCAGAGAGCTCTCGAAAGACGGCCCACAACAGCCACACGACCAGATCCCTCGCAAGAGGCAGAGTTTCTTGTCGGTGTCCACTTCGACGATTCGTCCCAGTCGATTGAAGTTTCGTGGAATGGGATGAGTTGCACGGGAACCATGGACAATCCAGAGGAACTGAAAATGATGGTTATTTTACTTCAGGACCAGCGAATTCGAAAAGTCTGCATTGGGACATATGACCTCTATAGAAAGATTTTGATGGAGTCAGCGGCCATCCCGGAAGTGTTTTCCCCGCAAAACACATATGACATTTCCATATCAACATTTTTTATAGGCAACCGGAGAGACCCAAGGGAAGATCTCGTCAATGATGCGAACCGAGAAAAATCGTCGTTCATCAATGGACTCATCTCGCTTTTTACGAGATATTCCACCTTTGTATTCACATCAGACGTCTTTGAGGGTTTCGCAGTGGCCAACCAGGCAATAGTAGCGATGGCCTCCATGCAGTCGACAGGGGTTTGCATTCTGACGCGGAAGGCGATTGAAGTGCGGGAAAATATGCTGGAAATTCTACATAGGAAAGTACTCCCAGCGCATCTTCACTGCGCACTTGAACGTGCGGTACATCATGCTGATGAGTGGGTCCCAGATGCTTCGAATGAAGAATTACCTGAGATAGGCTCAATCCACTTTGGGTTCCGTCATAGCATCCACACTGGCCGGATTCTTACCGCATGCCGGGCGAATGAGATTTTTTCGTCAGATCTCCCATTATCTGTAGAGGTTAGCGTCGATGGTGAAAATGTCCAATCAAAGGAATCCATCCCATCATTCCGAGACGCCATCGTGGCCCCCAAGGGAATGGTCTTGCTCGAGATTGACTTTTCTGTCCTCGAATTGCAAGTTTTTGCCCTTTTGGCAGATGAACCACACGTGATGCTTCTCTCCCAGGGAGGGATTGATATCTACCCATTTCTCGATCATGCGAGGAAATCCAACCCAATGAGCTTCCACGAGGCGCTGAATAGCTTCGAATGCCGTCCCGTCTCCGACGACGATCGACGAGTGCTGCATAGTCTCATCACTGGGTGTATCTATGGCACCACGCTGACCTCACTTGCATTGCGGTGTCGACTGCGGTGGGAGGACGTCCAGGAGTTTGTGAAAATATTCCATATCCTTTTCCCGTCCGTTGCGAAGTATCGAAAGAGCGTTTCGTTGGCCCGTGCCGCGCATGGAGCAGTTTCGACGATTGGCGGCGCGAGAGCCTTGTTTCCGCCATCAAGCGAAAGCTACTCGATGGATTACGATGATGAAGAGGCCCTGCACCAGGCGATGCGTTTCATTGTGCAGGGCTCGGTGGGAGATTTTTTCAATTCCCGATTGGCCCTGCTCGACAAACTCCGGAACCAATGCGACCCACCGCAGTTTCACCTCGTCATGCACGCCGGCGAAAAAATCTTTCTCTACGTCGACAAGCGGTTCTTTTACTCGATTGTGCCTCGTCTGTGGAAAAGTGTGATCCGATGGAACGAGAGGGATTTCCAGTGTGTATTCAAATGTGGGTATTGTCTGGCAGATATGCGCCCCGTTGAGCCCCTCGCTTTGGAAGGTGGTGTAGAGGAAATCCAGACAAGTCAAGTTGATTGTCCATAGACCCTTCGTGTATGGAAGAAGTTTTCCTTCAATTTTCGCGAATCGCCTTGTTATTTTATCTCGCTTCAAGGCCTCACTCGAATTCAGAAATGTAATGTTGCCGCAAGCTGTCAATTTCCTCAAAGCACATCCGAACGAGGCATTCACAGTCACGGAGCTTGCACAGGCCAGCGCAGCTTCGGTGACAACCGATGCGACCGATTTGCTGTACCTCGAAGCCGAATTGTCCTATCACTTTCTGAATTTAGTTGCGAGTCAGCCCTATCAGTGGAAGTCTCTCCCGGCTGCCACTCCAAAATATTACTACTCGCGGCAAAAAGTTGAAAATGTGGATGATTTGCTCCGAGTGGTTGAGAGCGCGAAAGCCACTGCTGAGGGCCGAGCGAGTATTCCTCGAGGTTTTCCTGTTTCGGCACTCGACATGACCGATTCACAGACGAGCTCGCTTGTGCATGACGCTTTACGACAAAAACTCTTGGAATTCGTCACACCCGGGTGCCCACCACCTTCGAGAGCTCCAGCGAGACTCGTCCAAGGTAACCCAGCCATCGAGATTCGCTCGAACCCTCTCACAATTGGCCTTTCACCAGAAAAGGGAATTTTGGAGCTTTTCATCAGTGAGAAAATAAGGACAAATTTGTGCACTGTCAAAATCCGTTCTTCCAACGCAAAAGTTCTGATTACTCCCTGTTTGGAAGACGTCAAGCCCGGAAGCGCTGTTCGATTCACCATCGAGGGGAAGGAAGATTGTGAATGTGTCCTTCGTGTATCACTCGATGCCTCCGATAAGCTCGTTTTACCGCTGCACGTCTCATCGAAGAAGCTAACGGCCGAATCGCTTCTGTATCCAGCCAATCAGCTGTGGGGATCGAACCGAGAAGAAGTGGTCCCCGATGTTGACTTCCACTACCAATGGCACGTTCTGTCGAATGGTTTCGATGACGAGCGCACCCAACTGGCACCATATTGTTCGATGCAGTACGCAGTACCCGCAGATGGCTCGGAAAGTATAGTTCCGGAAGAGGCACTGTCTGCTTTTTCGAGTTTCCAACGTCCACCAACGAATATTCACATGCGGTGTTTTCATCCAAAATTACTTCAGATTTGTAAGCCAGCGGAAAAGACTGACTGTGTGTGAAAGACTTTTCGGAGTTTTTCGTCGTAAATCAATTAACTACGATTATCCTTTGCAAATACACCCACTTGATACATTTTCTAAAATGCGCGCATCCATCGTCGTTCCGCTCCTTCTCTCAGCCATCTTCACGAGCACGGCCTCAACCCAGAATTGTGCCTGTGAGTTGATGGCGCCATACTTTACATATGAAAAAGTCGTCACCGATCCGGAAGTTATCGGTCGGACGAGTGTTGTCTTCACACTCCATGGCAAGCTGAATCGGGATGTGAAGGACGTCAAAGTCACTGCCATCAGCTCGTATTGTGTCGCCGGCAATTGTATTCCACTCGATACGCGGGTGCTTGAGTGTTGCAACGCTTCAAGTGACTTCAGGGCTGGCGCAGTTGCCATTAGTGTCCGCACGGAAATTCCAAGTTACGCACCGTTTGGGGAATACAATGTGAAGCTTCTCTATGAGGCAGAGGTGCAAAGTGAAAGAGTCCAATTTGCGTGTGCGGAAACTGACTTTGATTTGTAATTGCGTGTAGAATGGGCATCTGTTATGTGGTGTGAATGTATCAATATGGGTTTGAATTTGAGGCTGTGTAGTTTCTCACTTTTCCCCATTATCACACAGAATGCATCATTTCTGACAAATGGGCTTCTCGGACTGGTTTCAACTCGAAGAAGAGCCCGATCGGTTTTCCTTCGAAAACTGCCGGACAATCTGTAGCGACATCCTCGAGACCGACTTCAATGAAGGAAAATCGCAAGAAAATTCCGCCGACCGAATGGAGACTTTGATCGATGATGTTCGATTTCTCGCGGAGCTTGTCTTGTGGGGGGAGAAGTTTGACCCATCAGTGGTGCACCTGTTTATGAATATGGAAATGTTCAAAATTCTCTTTCGGTGGGTGTGTCAAGAATTCGCCACCATTGCTCTCAAAGTCCAAATCCTCCAAACAATCAGCATTCTCATTCAAAACCTTCATGGGGACTCTTTTGCGAATTTGGAGTTTCCATACGAAATATTCCACGACGTCGCTGGGTTTGTTCGGATGGAAGATTCCGATTCGGATATCCTTCCTGCCTTTATCAACTGTATTCGGACAATATTCTCTCGGCTGAGTGAGGTCCCATGGGGTGTCGTTCCAGCGAACGATCTTTCGGGCAGCTCCATTCCGCTTCTCTGGATAATTGCCGAGTACGTCGGACATCCGGATTCACTCGTCCGGACAACAGCTCGAAGTGTCATTATCAACGCCCTCACTCGCCCAATCCAAACCATTCGAGCGTTTACGGACCAATGGGGCAGTTTTTTCGCACTAGTCATCGCCGAATCGTTCATTCGTAAACTCATCGACGACCAAGAAGACTACCTCCGATCGAGCTGGTTCGCCCTCCACGGCATGCGACTTCCTTATGAGTCATCATCGGCTGCCACACGGCAGGATGACCTCGTCGACACATTCGGGTTTCTCGACGATTTTCTCGATAGCACTGATGGCGCAAGTGAAATCGCACGAAACATCCTGCGGATGGTGCTTTCCCATGTGAGCGAAATCTCCTGCGTCTCGATTCGGTTCCAATGCCTCCGCAAGCTTATTATTCCAGCAACGAATGGGGTCTACCTGCGTGAAATATTTGCTGTCATCGGCGAAAATCTAAACGACGGCCTTCTCCTCGGCAATGAACGAGATGGTTTCGATGTTCTCTTCAGCATATTTGAAAACTCGTCGTGCGTCAATTTCCTTTCACACCACATTGAGTCATCAACTGGGCATGCAGAGGGTCGGTCGAGTGCGGTTCGCCGGCTTCCAATCGTCGAGTATGTGCACTCCATCACTCGGCTGACTCTCAAGATTATGGAGGACCCGGAAAAGGCAGACATGGCGGATATTTGGCGAGCGCTCTGTGCGATGCGATATTTCCTCTCTGAGCGTACGACGTGGCGGATGACGTTTCGTGCCGTTTTTCACCGAGTTCTTTTTTCGATTACCGATAAGGTATTGTCGCAAAGTACGGTTGATACGAGTGCGGATGAGGCGGATGAAACCAATGCCAACCACGACAGTCAATGGGATCCATCCATTTTCTGTGCGCTCATAGCTGCAGCGCATACGTTTCTCCAGCACTTTGGGAATCTTGACTATGCGTCGATTGAAGAATCGAATTTTGGTGGATTTCAATATCAGAGTGCCGAGTGGGTCGAAGGTTTTCATGCTCATCTGGTCTTCCTGGCCCTCTCCTCTTTCAAACAACAGGAAATCGCCGAGGAAAATCGAATCGATCAAAGCGAACTTTTCGACTTCCTCGGCACAATTCCCCGCAGCGAGCCGACGGAAATTTCAATAACTGACTTTAGCAATCATTGTGGAATGATTGGCGTTCGATGTCAAATTGTCCATTATGAGAATCGAACACCTCGGCGGGCTTCCGACAGGGTGTCGGCAGAGAAAGACTGGGCGATTCCAAATATCTACTTTGGGGATGATGCCGCGCTGGCTGATGGGAATTTGCTGTATTTCTTCTTTGCCGACGCAACGCTCTATTTTGTTGAGCCATCCCTCGGGAGTTTAGACCGTGGGAGCATCGTGCTTCAGCTCCCGGCTTTCTACTGCTCCACCGTCGTCTTTTCATCCACCGACTCGGAGATGCTGATTGAATGCCACACGCTGGATATGCCTGGGAGAGATATCGTTCTCCTCAGGGTGGATTTTGTTCAGGCGAAAATCTGTCGCAACGTGGCGGAGGCGTGCTGTGCATACATTCAAAAGGTACGAGAAAATGTGCATGCGCGAGTGGAGAAATTTATCTATGCTGTGTCGGATATGGTTTATGAGCGTACGCCGCAGGATGAAGTGTCTGTCACCACCTATTCGGCTGTTTCATGAGGCATCGGTTTGGATTGTGCTGTATGAATATTGTGATCGGATTTGACGCGAGTTTTTGTCATTTTTCATTCTTTGTCTATTTCTCTTGGAATTTTTGCAAACGAAACGAATGGAAAAATTACGCTTGAGTCTGTATGAGGGCAACCCCGATGCCTTCCGTCGAGCACTGGCCGATTTCCGCACGGCAAAGCAACGCAATGTACTTCTCACCGCTGACTTTCCATGCATCAAGGCAGCCACAGGCATGATGGACGAAATAGCTCCGGATCTCTTCCTCGAACTGTGCAGTTATTGTCACCCGGAAGAAAAATTCAAATGCGTCGCGTACGCGGCCTTGAGCCAGTGTCTTCCACTGCTTCGATACTTTCTTCCGGCACTCGAGTCAGATGGGAAATCGCAATTATGGCCGCTTTTTCCAATTCTCATCGAGGAGAAAAAATATGATGTTATTGAAGCCTTTCGCGCGGAAGGGATCGTTCCCCATCGAGATGATTTGACGGTGTGGCCGCTTGTGGTGAACTCACTGTCAATGGATTTGTTGCACGCACTGCTGGGTAAGAACGGGATACCCGAGAATGGGATCAACTCGACTTACGTTCAACCGATTGTGTCATACTGTGAAAGGTTACTGGCAGATGAGTCCATTTCAATCGAAAGAAGGAACTTTACGGAGACATTTTTGAGTGAATTCCGAAAATATTGCAATGATACCAGCTGATGTGAGGTATTTGTATGCGAACGGATCGACGTGCTGATTGGTTGGAGATGGGAGATTTCACATGCGGATTTTTTCGAAATAATCTCGACTTGCACAGAATTATTTTTCCAGTGCTATTTCACAATGGAGTCTTCGCACCACTCAGTTGAGGATGCTACAGGTTTTTCTGGAGATGACGACCCAAAACCCACTTGGATGCTTTACTTTTCATCCGTTTCAACCAGCAACCCCAATCGACAGTAGCTTCCACAGTGGGGGCATTGGCAATGTCATATGACAGACTGTCGCCACCTGGAATGGCAACGATAATGTCTCACAATTTCAAACCATCTTTTCCCCCAAAGTAAATTTATACCATCCAATTTCTTCCCTGCTTGATACACAATGCGCATTACTCCATGCAGCTAGCACCAAACAACTTTACACCAGTCGAGCCCTACTTTGAGGAGCTCGATGAACAAGAGCAAACGATGTTTCGCAGCATCTGGCTCCTCCGAGACAAGCTGGCGTCCCTCAAAATTGTTGTGAGTGAAAACGAGCAAGTCGCTGTCAGCGCCCTTCTCAAAGTGAGCATCCGTGCCAATGAGCCTTTACAGATTCAACTGTTCTCCTTGTGTACGCTGCTGTGTCGCCACGTGACCGAGTTCGCCAACCAACTCGCCGTGTCGAAACTCGCGGAAGGCCTCGTCGAGCCGCTGCATATGTCTTCCGACGAAGCACCGCCTTTTCTGGCGTATATTCTGGCACTGAACGATAAGCATACAACCCACGGCTGTATCTTCGCCAGCCATCTGAATTCGGCGGTGTCCGAATCCCTTGAAAAAGGCGTCCGCACGGGAAAAACGAGTCTTTCCATAAATAACTTATGGATTCTCGTTCGAAACAAGAAAATCCGCGCTTTCTTCCGGACGATCAACGGCGTGCAGAACATCTTCCGGTTCGTCTGGCGTTTCTGCCTCACCGACCAAGTCGCGATGGCGCAGACGCTCTATGAAGCACTCGGCATTTGCTGGCTCTGTCTGTACGACAAGGAAAATGTCCAAACAGCGTACAAAAATCGCGTCATCGCAATCACGCATGCTGTTCTCAAGCATAACACCAAGGAGAAATGCATTCGAATGAGTTTACTTATTCTGGAAATCCTCCTGTGGCATCAAATGCGAGAAACTTCCGCCGATGGAAGATTGCGATCCGTTCTGTACATTGACATGTCGAGCAGCGGTATGCTGAAAACCTTCCACGCACTGCGCAAGAAGAACTGGGAAGACGGCGACATCACCGATGCACTGGCCACCCTCGAGCAGGCAGTCCTCAACAAGATCGAAAGCATGACGACCTTTGCCGAGTATCGAAACGAAGTACAAAACGGAAATCTCGAGTGGTCCCCAATTCACACCAATGTGAAATTCTGGAAAGACAACGTCAAACACTTTGAGGAAAATGAGTTTGAGATTCTGGCGACCCTTCGTGGGATTTTGTTCAAGGACGACGCTGATACGAGTGTCGCCGTGGCATGCCACGATATTGGAGAAATCCTCCAGCATCACCCACAGGGGAGGAAGCTGCTTGGGATACCCGCCCTCGCCGGTGTGAAAGAGCGAATGCTGGAATTGATGAGCCACTCCGCCGCTGAGGTACGGCACCATGCCCTTGTGGCTATACAGAAGGTGCTCGTTCAAAAATGGGAGTTTATTGGGTAGGATAAACAGTGGCGTCTGGAGTGGGAATATCGTTCAGTTTTGTATATTGGAAGAAGTTTCAATCTTTTTTTTTCATGGTATAGATGACCAATGCCTCCGATAAAGTCGATCCAATCGTGAATATATATCCAACAGGTTCAGTGACAAATGTGCGTGAAGTTTCCATCGGGGACGTCTGGAGTGCAGTATTTCCCCTCCTCGCCGTTGGCATTCCCGTCGTGTGGATTTCACGGCAGCTTGTGAAAGCCAATGATGCTCTCTTTGCAATACATTCACTGCACCAGGCGTGGCGGTACCGTGGAGAGACATCGGCAACTGCATCAATGCTGTGTTATGCTGTGATATTTGTCGTTTTATTCATAGTATTGAGGCTTCTACCGGTGTGTTCGCGTCACCAGCGAGCCCAAACTGCTGTTTCCTGGTGGATTCGCATCGCTGCCTTTTGGGTGATTTCCATGCACTTGTTTGGTATGGTCGATAAGCTGTTTCCATCCGCTGCGAGGGATTCGGCCTTTCTTGGCGTTCTGCTGGGGGTGTTTTTCACCGTTTTGATTGGACTGACCGCTCTTTCTCAACCATACTTTCCGAAGGTCCAGAGAATCTTTCTATTCCTCATTGCGGTGGTTATTGCGGCTGAACTCTCGGCCATTCCAGTGCTGGCTGGGCTTGCCATATGCTCTGTGAAGTTCGCGTCGACTTTTGCAGGTCCGATGCTGAAAGTCGCAGGGTGTCGGATAGATGCCGAGGCTGATAGAGGCTTGCTTCAGCGTTCCCTTCGATTTTTCACTTTCATTCCATTCGCTCGCCTAACACACGAACATCAGTCAAGGTTGACTGCTGGACGACATGAGGACATCGCTCAGCACGCAAAAAACGATACACATGAAGTATTCTTCTTCGGCCAGTTCTCAAAAATAAGACAGTCCGTCGAGCATCTTCTCAACTTGATCAAACATCACGCCGCTGTGTGGACTTTGAAGTATTCCAGCGAGGACACCGTCCACCCTGTGGGTGAATATTTTGCCCTGAGTCTCGGGGATTATATTTTCTTCGCTCAGTTGGTTGGTCTCGCGGCTCGTGAATCGACGTCGTGTGGGTGTGTGAGTATGGGTGTTATGATACTAGGGATTGTGTTGAGTTTCCTGCCACAATTGAGAGGATACACGTGGCTTCCGGAAGCTGCAATTCCGTTGTTTTCTGGGATGGCCTCCTATGTGAGTTGGTCGATGGTGAAGTAGTATATGCACAATCGATGGTCTTGAGAGATGATCTGAGAGGAGGTCGGCAGATTTGGCAGGGGAACCCTCCATCACGCCAATGTGGCGACTGACGACAGGTTTGGTGCTCTCCTCTGATCATCATCAAAATACCACTTTTTCACCTATTTCCACCTCAGTCTCAAAATACATCTCTCACATGGACCAGACAAAAAACACCACGCCCACTGCCCCTGCGCAAGCCGAAACCAAGACCGAGCAGCCCGCCAAGCCCTCCACAAGCACGACGTCCAAACACACCATATCCGCCCAGTTGGCCGCAGCAGGCTCCACCATCATGTTCTACCCACTCGACTCCATCAAGTTTCGAATTATGTCACAGGATGGCACCAAAGCGCGAGTTTACCACAAAGGAACCAATGACTTTACAGGGATCATCTCGGCCATGCGAGGGACATACGCCAATGAAGGTGTTCGGGCGCTCTATCGCGGAGTCTGCCTGTCGATTGGTGGAGCCGTCTATTCCTGGGGAGTCTACATGTTTCTCTATAAGTATCTGATGTCGCTGTATTACACGGACGACACCGTCGCGCGGTCGGTGAAAGTGGACTATTGCGCCTCCGTCACCGCGAGTCTCACGTGTGCATCGGTGTCCAACCCGATTTGGCTCATCAAGACGCGGATGCAGCTGCAAGACCGCAGTGCCGTTGGGGTCACTTATTACCGCCACTTCTTCCACGGCGTCCGAGATGTCCTCCGGAACGAAGGCGTCCGGGCGCTGTGGAAAGGCCTTGGGCCACAGATGATGCTCTGCGTGCCCAATGCGGCCTACCTGCCGCTCTACGAGGCGATCAAGCACTCCATCTTACGGGAGCGAGCGAAAACTGATGATCGGCAGCTGACATTGTCGGAAATTCTGTTTTGCACATTAATCGCAAAGTCGGCCGCCGCGGTGGTGTCGAATCCTTTGCTGGTCATCAAAACCAAAATTCAGGATCACCGAAATGTTCAGCCGAATGGGGGTCAAACGCCGTACACGAGTGTCCGCTCGGTATTTCGCACGGCGATCGCCCGCGAGGGCCTCTGGAAGGGGCTCATCCTCCGTGGCCTCACGACGAGCCTCGTCCAGACTATACCGCGAAGCACGGCACACATTTTGCTCTATGAATTGTTTTTGAGATCGTTCTGATTGGGGCGCTAGCAATGGTGAGGGACTGAATATATGTCGCTTGTTGGCGATACAGTCGAGGTCTGTGCGGGTAATGCATTTTTGTATGTTGGTTTGGATTATGAATTCTCCTTCGAAAATATTTTTCATCTCTTTCAATTTTTCTCTCGTTTGAAGATTGTCACATGGTATGCTGGCGGAAATCTCTTGACGATTGAGTCAGACCACTGATAAAATTTGCCCATTTCGCCTTTGTGTGCTTTGGAAGCTGTGCCAGCACAAGCTCGAGCTCCGTCTCATGGGCTCCCTGAAGGTTCTATGTAGAGTTTAAAGTCGTCGTTGGGGCAAGTGCTCTATTCCTTGTATTGCATCAATCTGTCTTGGATAGAGCTTGGTCTTGAGCCGTTCCGTCCCGAGATACAAGATTTTCACCTTTGCCAATATACGCTCGTGGACAGCATTGTCCGCTGGACCAATGGCATAGGTGGACGAGACACAGTAGCATAAGCGCGCGACAGTAATCGCCACTAGGGTCCTGCAACAGAAAACCAGCCCCAACAACTTCACAAAGACAGCTTTCTTTTCGTTTGTTGCCTCCCCCCCCTCACCCCCTCACCCCCTGGAAAGTTTTGATAAAAATGTTTCCTCAGCAAGAGATGGGTATGTGCAACTCGAAAGTCAAAGTCCAAGTAGATAGTGATCTTTTTGAATGCAAGTAGAATTTTTCACAAGATTATGTAAAAGTCAAAACATTCCATCGCTCGATCATTCCTCAATTCTCTGCTGATTTCCATCAGTTTACCTGTACGAAATGACGTATCACATTTCCCACCCGAGACACAAAGAAGTTTCCGCCGGCGCCCACCAGGGAGGAAACACACGAAATTCCACACCAACGCAAGATCATCACAACTACGCCGAATTCGCGTGCAAAACCAGAGCGGCCTATTCTCCCTTCTCGACAAACTCGCTGTCCCCATCCCCCGGCGGCCACAACCTCTCATCCTCTGCCCCACGGACTTCTGACTCAGCCCCACGGCGCTCGTTCGACAATAACCTCATCTGGTGCGTGAAAGTGCCCAAACTCGACCTCGGCGTCACCGATGCACTCTTCTTCGACACCTACGCCCACACTGGCATCATCGACGCCTACATCATCCGATTTCCGAACCAGCTGGAGCAAGTTTCCAACCAAAAGCCGGGCGATCTGACCTCACACACCGGCTTGCTCGTTTTCCCCAACATTACGACGGCGAATCGCTTCGTGGAAGAGCATGCGAGTGA
>LFNC01000296.1:0-15277 GCA_001235845.1 Perkinsela sp. CCAP 1560/4 | reverse complement strand
CGTCGCCCTCTTTCAGGTGCCCCCCCCCCCCGGCCTCTCAAGAAGAGAAAGAGCTCTGATGCTCATACGGCATGTGCAAATGTGCTATAAAAAAAACTCCCTCAGCGGTACAATCCAACTTGCTGATCTTCCGGGGAGGATGGAGGTAGTATCTCTTACTAACAACAAGCTGACCGCCGACCCGATGCATGGCCACCTCCTCCGTCAGACTAGTACCCAGTCGTTGGGGAAGCCAGACGCCACTCGATACTACTGGGATCCGCCCGGGTGGCATCGGGTATCGGCAAGAGCTTGCATCATCCACCACTGCTGTGGAATACCGGCGTCAGTGGCCGCGAAGAAACAGAAACTGTCACCACAGAGCGCGCGCATGCGTGCCGTGAGAGCTATCAATCTGATTGCTCTGCTTTTGCGGGCTGGGGACGTGCACCCGAATCCGGGGCCGAGCCTCCATGTAGCCCAGTTCAGTGCTCTAGGATTCTCTCCTGGAAAAAAGATTAGCCTTTTACACAAGTCCAAAATGCTTGCTCTTGACGTGGTCCTCTTGCAGGAATTACACGTGACGGAAGACGAAGCTTCCAGGCTAGCGATACCCGGCTTTCATTGCTTCGCGGTAGCCCGTGATGCGAAGGGAGGAGGCGTAGACTTCAGACCTCATGAAATAATATAATATAGTCCAAAAGTTAAATATAGTCGTGTTACTTGAAGATCACATGAAATCTTCAAAACTTCGATGGCGATTGTTATGGTTCTGGTTCTCTCCGTCATTATGCTTCAATGGACGTTATCTTACGTGCGATTTCTAAGCTTTAGAAAAGCTTCATTTTTCAACAGATATCTCTGTAGAAAGCTAGGAAATTTGAGTCGTCAAGATCTAACAGCAAATCAGGCAAGGAGGTGAAATTAGCCGATCCCGGAAATATGCTGTTATTTTGCGCATATGCGTGAGATTACCTGGTAAACACGACAAGTCAACCGTCCCAATAAGTTGATCCCACGAAATATCTATTTTTTTGAGGCATGCAGGTAAACTCTCCAGATTACCATTTTTCACATAGAGAGTGGAAGATAACACAGCTCCGAATGTCTAGTGAGCACATTCCATGCGAGGTTCGCATATTTCATGTCAAACGATAGGCGAGTGAGATCGATTGAGCCAGTAACGATATTTGTTTTTTTTTGAAAGTGGAATTTGAATAAATTTGCCGTTCGACACGCATACACATGCCTCTGTTTTTAGCGCCTTTTTTATGGGCTAATTTCGTCCCGCACTTTGAGCCACAGGGAATTAGTGAACTTTTCTCGTCTCGCCACCAAGGGGATCCAAAATCCCCTGACGGTTTCCCGAATCTTCGCACAATAGGGTACTAATCCGACCCAGCACGAAGAGGTGGCCTTTCATCGGGTCACCTGGAAAGCTATTCATCCAAAGAACATCGATGGGATCGGGAAGTGACGTTAGATCGACGGAGCCAGTGAGTCCACATAATTTAATCAAAACCTTTTACACATCGCTGGGTACCCATTTAACGAAGTGTGAGCCTTTCAGTGTATAGTAGTCCCGGCAATACATTCTTTTTGCCATATGTAGAGGTCGTCGAGAAAAAATCGCTTGTCGGAAAATATTTTTCGCTTTTAGCTATGGTGAAAACCTCACGCCGGTCAGGAACTACACCTGACCTTGCCAAACCTTCGGAAGCATTTCAATTCAAAGGAAGGCTTACGCATGACGAAGTTACATTTATGTGTGGTTATGTAAAGGGGAGTGCTAACAAACACACCGCCGGGCACTATGCACGCCGCGAGACTTTTTTAGAGCCACTTCTATCAAGTGGAAACCTGCGTTTACAAAACTACCAAAAATGACAGACAGCCAGCAGAAACGGATGTGCTGAAGGAACGAGAATTCGTGGGCGCACTTTTGCATATCGTTCTCGTCGTGGCGTCCGTTAAGTGAATAACATGGTCGAGTAATGTGCAGAATATGCAATTCTGGCAGCGAAATAACAAGTTCAAGAGTTTTTTTGAAGCTGTGGATTCCAGTGGAAACTGTGCCCTGAGAGACCTGTGTGCGGTCTAAATGGGTAGGAATCGTGGCTTCAAAAGCGATTATCATTCGCACTAGCTCACCTGGGTGATGATCCACGTTGCTTCGTCTTCCTGGGCGAGAGCGTTTTCCGGAAGTTCGAGGAAAGAGAGCTCTTGCAGCCTATGAAAGATTTTATTGGTAAAATCGAGCAATAGTTCAGGAGACTGTGCGATCACTAGCAGAACAAATTAGCTTAACTCATCAAGCACACAATGATGGCAATATTACGTTTTCTAGTCCATGATAGCATGTGCGAAATGACTAGTCGACGCTATACGAATTTTGTAGTGGGTGCATCATTAGCAGCTTGCATAATCATGCTTAATTGATCGTTGAATTGACGATCTGTACGCAGTCAAAATCATTTTCAAATATGACCGAATGACCTTCCGAGCCTGTTCATTTATCTGACCCCAGTGATCCAACAGGCCCCAATCGGTTTCTTGTTCATTCCAGCGATGGAAAAAACCTATGTACTCGCGTGACAGCACAGAATGTTTTTTGTCAAGTCAACAGATCCACTGATAAAATGGCGATTTTATATCGCCTTTGAAAATCGGTATCTCAGATTGAAGCGTTGTTAACGACGCGTCCTCATAGCAAATTCTACATTGTATTCTGAGTAAAAAGTTTAAGCATTTTCCTTGCATTTGTGAGGTCAACCGTTCCACTGAGCTAAAGAATACCACTTTTATGTGGATTCGACAATGAATGCTTTCATCGGCAAGCTTTCACAAGCTTGCCCATTAAATTTGCTAAGTCGTGCAGTTTTTCATACAAGCAATTCTACCTGTAGAGACGCTTGAAAAGCATTCTTGGACCAGTGTGTGGATAAGTGAAACGATATGGAGAATATTCATCCACCGAAAAGCGGTCCTCTAGCATTATATCTTCTTCATTTGGGTTTCTTGTTATTAATCTGCGACGTCGCTGGGCGAAACATAAGCAGGACAATATTATTAAGTAGCTGTCTAACGGAGGCAGGAAGGAACGATATATTTGCCACGTAAATTTTCTCTACATAAAGTCGGTAGAAAATACGCTTGTACCTAGTGTCACAAGAATGACAAGCACAAGGTGAACGAGGAATTACTCCGTTATGTAAACTTGTCTAGGAATGCAGTTTTATAGAGATTTCCTTTCTCCGAAATAGGATATTACTTTCGAGCCCCACAGTTGAATATTTTAAGTTAAGCTAGCAAGGAGATGAAAATTAATAATAGAAAAATGCACCCCCATAAATTACGACAAAATGCTTGTGGGCAAGAGCTATAGCATGAGCCCCTATTCATGAAACTTCTACTGTGATCCCATGTGTACGCGCAAGTAAAATGTGGCTTTACCTCGCAACAATCCACTTAGTTAATTTTTTGTGCTTTGCAAACGCATTACTAGTTTCTTACCACATTTTGACACCGATCCAGAAGAAAAAGCAATATTCGTCTCATCCATTGCACATGCACGATCATGCTTTCCAAAAAAGACTATTCCTATTTGATTGTGCTCTATTAGCTCTAAATGTAGCGGAGACGGAAGTGGCCAACCGCCCAATGTTTTGCATCTTATCATTCGCTATTGAAATTTATGCTTTCGAAATCGTCCCAAAAAATCATGGTTTTTAGCACAAAAGCTCTAGTTGCCACTTTAATTGCGAGTAATCCGCGGACATTTTACTCTCTTCCGTTCAGCCTTGAGTATTAACATTCCTCATACTTACCCCACCGTCAGAAAATGGTGGACCAGCCAGCCACCGTCAACCGATTAGAAAATGCCGTACAATCTGTAACGGTGACCGAAATATTCCTATAATCTAAACATGACTTCCTTGATTCTAGGAACATGATAATAACTGACCAGAAATAAAAAACTACATACATCCCTTCCGCTTGAATCTATATTAAACATTAGCTGCGAGTACGCGTATGTTTCAAAAAGTATTTCCAAAACCTTTCATATGCTGCTTTACAATATGACTAGTTCTAGATTTTTGTATTCTCCTGATGTACACTCTCACGCGAATCTCCCATCTCAGTGTACTCGCCTTCCCGAATAGTCATAGCAATAATTGCGAGTGTATTCGTGAAACCATTCTAAAAATTCCTAGTTTCCAACTACAAAATTATTTTGTTTCCGTTCAACGTCTTATTACCAAATGCGAGAAATCGTCTCAATCCAAGGAGGCCAGTGCGGCAACCAAATCGGCTCCAAGTTCTGGGAGGTTATCAGCGACGAGCACGGCATCGACGCTAAGGGCGCGTACCACGGCGAGCACCAGATGCAGCTTGACCACGTGAATGTGTATTTCAGCGAGGGCATGAGCGGTCGCTACGTGCCGCGCGCGGTGCTTATGGACCTCGAGCCCGGAACTATGGACAGCGTGCGCGCGGGCCCGTACGGGCAGATCTTCCGGCCCGACAACTTCGTGTTTGGCCAGACGGGCGCCGGTAACAACTGGGCGAAGGGGCACTACACGGAGGGCGCCGAGCTCATCGACAGCGTCCTCGACGCGTGCCGCCGCGAGGCTGAGAGCTGCGACTGCCTGCAGGGCTTCCAGGTGTCGCACTCCCTCGGGGGCGGCACCGGGTCGGGCATGGGCACGCTGCTCATCTCGAAGCTGCGCGAGGAGTACCCCGACCGCATGATGCTGACGTTCAGCGTGATTCCGTCGCCGAAGGTGTCCGACACCGTCGTCGAGCCCTACAACACGACGCTGTCGATCCACCAGCTCGTGGAGAACTCGGACGAGTCGATGTGCATCGACAACGAGGCGCTGTACGACATCTGCTTCCGCACGCTGAAGCTCGCGAACCCGTCCTTCGGGGACCTCAACCACCTGGTGTCGATCGTGATGTCGGGCGTGACGTGCTGCCTGCGCTTCCCGGGGCAGCTCAACTCGGACCTCCGCAAGCTCGCCGTCAACCTCGTGCCGTTCCCGCGGCTGCACTTCTTCATGATCGGCTTCGCGCCGCTGACGTCGCGCGGCTCGCTGCAGTACCGCTCGCTGAACGTCCCCGAGCTGACGCAGCAGATGTTTGACCCGAAGAACATGATGTGCGCGAGCGACCCGCGCCACGGGCGCTACCTCACCGCCTCGGCGCTCTTCCGCGGGCGCATGTCGACGAAGGAGGTGGACGAGCAGATGCTCAACATGCAGAACAAGAACAGCTCCTACTTCATCGAGTGGATCCCAAACAACATCAAGAGCTCCGTGTGCGACATCGCGCCGAAGGGAATGAAGATGTCCGTCACCTTCATCGGCAACAACACCTGCATCCAGGAGATGTTCCGCCGCGTCGGCGAGCAGTTCAGCGCCATGTTCCGCCGCAAGGCATTCCTCCACTGGTACACCGGCGAGGGAATGGACGAGATGGAGTTCACCGAGGCAGAGAGCAACATGAACGACCTCGTCGCTGAGTACCAGCAGTACCAGGACGCCACAATCGAGGCTGAGGACGATATGATGCAGGAAGCCGATGAGATTTTAGAATAATCACATACTGATGGATATTGTCGTTTAAGTAAGTAACCTAGTCGTGCGCAAGTTTAGCCCATGACCCGCGGCGAGTGTATGCTTTGGTATTTTGAAGAGTATATATTTATAGCTGCCTTAAAAATGAAGGTTTTGAAGAGCGAGGATCATGTTGTATTCCCGGAGAACGTGACTGTCTCCGTCAAGAAGCGAGTCGTCACCGTCACCGGACCGCGCGGCACTCTTGAGCGTAACCTTCAACACATCTCCATGGACATCACCGTCAAGAAGGCTGAGCGAAAGGTGGTCTGCACAATGTGGCTCGCCAAGCGCAAGCAAATCGCATGCATTCGAACAGTGCTCACAACCATTCGCAATCTGATCAAGGGTGTCACCGAGGGATATCGCTACAAACTCCGATTTGCATATGCCCATTTCCCCGTGAACGTCTCAGTCGAGGGACAAACCGTCGAGATTCGTAACTTCCTGGGGGAGAAAATCGTGCGAAGAGTGCCGGTTCCAGAAGGAGTTACGATCGAACGCACCGACCCTTCCAAGACGAAGGACGAGCTCGTGCTCACTGGAAACGACGTTTTGCAGGTGTCCCAGTCGAGTGCCCGAGTGCACCAGGCGTGCTTGGTGAAGAACAAGGATATCCGAAAGTTTTTGGATGGTATCTATGTCCAGACAAAGTGCACTGCAGCAGAATAAGGGGGAGTAGATGCGCTTCCGCAAATATAATGATAGTATAAAAATAATGGTGAGCTTTTGAGCGTTTCTGAATTGCGCGCATTCAACTTTTACAAATTGCTTTGTCATTTACTGCGATACAATGTCAGCAGACGCATCCGCACATAAAGTTGCTGGAAATGATGCCTTCCGACAAGGGAATTTCGAAGAGGCCGCCCATCACTTTACTGCCGGGATTGAAGCCGACCCAGAAAACCACGTCCTCTATTCCAATCGATCGGCGTGCTTTGCGAATTTGAAGCAGTGGAAAGCTGCGCTCGATGACGCGCAAAACTGCATTCGGTACCAGCCTGACGGATGGGCAAAAGGCTACAATCGACTTGGCGCGGCGCACCACGGCCTCGGTGAGCTATCTGAAGCGCTCGAGGCGTACACAAAGAGTCTCGAATACGAGCCTGACAACGCGCACGTCAAGGAGCAAGTTTGCGAACTTGAAAATGCGTTGAATCAACAGCCGCAGGCAGGCGCCAATCCATTTGCGTCTCTTTTCGGGCCGAATACCTTTGCGCGCATCCAGTCCAACCCGAGACTGGCGCCATTCCTCGCCCAGCCGGATTATGTCGGAAAAATCAATACGCTCATCGCCAACCCGGCAATGTGCCAGGGGATGATGAACGATCAGCGTGTCATGCAGACAATGCTCGAACTCATGGGCATCAACGCATCCGCGGCGTCCGCGGGCCAGCCCGCCGCTGCCCCATCGACTCCTCCAGCGTCGCCACCGAAGCCTTCCAAGCCAGCGGAGGCGGTGAAAGAGCCGTCGATAGTGGCCAAGGAGGCCGGCAATGCGCACTACAAGAAACGCGAGTTCGCGGAAGCCCTCAAGAGCTACGATGAGTCGATCGCGCTTGACCCAAGCAATGGATCGGTCTACCTCAATCGCACGTCTGTCTTATTCGAGCAGGGAAAGCTCGATGAGTGTATGGAGGAGATTGAGGAACTTTTGAAAAAGTACGAAGCGAAAGCGGTCAATTCACCGGATTTTGTCCTTCTCTCGAAAATACTGACCCGCAAAGCGCACATTCTGCAGAAGCGAGGGGAATACGCGTCTGCGATTGATCTCTATCAGTCCGCCCTTCGGGAGAACAGAAACGCTGACACATTGAAGAAGCTCAAAGACTGCGAAAAGGAAAAGAAGGCCACCGAGGCCGCCGCATACATCGATCCTGGCCTGAGCGCCGAGGCGAAAAATCGCGGGAACGACTTTTTCAAGGGCAACAAGTACCCAGAGGCCATCCAGGAATACACAGAGGCCATCCGACGAAACCCCACTGAACACACGACGTACTCCAACAGGGCCGCCGCCTACATGAAGCTCACTGCCTACGACGATGCCGTAAGGGACTGTGAAAAGTGCCTGTCGATCGAGCCGACCTTCGTCAAAGCTGTCGTCCGCCTCGCCCATTGCTACTTTTGGCGCAAGGAGTACCACAAGGCCATCCAAGAATACGAGAAAGGGCTCAAGATGGACCCCGCCAACCAGGACTGCACAGAGGGAATATTCCGCACCCGGGCGAAAATTATGGAGGGCATGAACACCGGCGAGGCTGACGAGGAGCGGCTCGCCCGCGCCCAGTCGGACCCGGAGATCCAGGGGATTCTCGGCGACACATACATGCAATTCGTCCTGCGGGAGATGTCTTTGAACCCAAAGACAGCGAGTGAATACATGGCCGATCCGACGATTGCCGCCAAAGTCCAAAAACTGGCGCAAGCTGGCGTCATTTCCTTCGGACCCCAGAAATGACGCGTGGCGGACTGCGCGTTTTTATACTATTCCCACAATAGTAATATATCCATTTATTGCATTTGCGTACACGTCAGATTGCGTTCGGTGTTTTTTTTTTCATGAGAACTGGAGGGAGTGCGTTTCCCGGTGCAGTTGAGAGACAAATCGAGCCATAAAAAAATCTTTTTTTTTCACATTTTTTTTATTTCTAGAGATTTGTAGATCGATGATATCTCGAACGCAACTGCGAAGGTACGGTCAGACGCTGGCTTTCTTTCGCACGCCCCTGCGGCTTCAAGTCCGCACACTCTACACAGCCTCCCACGAATGGGTTGCCTACGACGCCTCGACCAAGGTGGCGACGATTGGCATATCCCACCATGCCCAGGAGCAGTTCGGCACCGTCGTCTACGCAGACCTCCCCGAAAAGGGCGAGAAAGTGCAAGTTGACAAGCCGTGTGGAAACGTTGAATCTGTAAAGGCCACAAGCGAAATCACCTCTCCCGTCGATGGCGTCATCAGCGAGGTGAACGCACAGGTGCAGGAGAACCCCTCGCTGCTGAATGACAGTCCAGAGAAAGATGGCTGGCTGCTGAAGGTTCGCGACGCGTCATTTGAAGAAACTGCCCTCATGACCCCTGAAAAGTACATTGCCTTTGTGGAAAAGGGTGAAAAGGCGTGAGCTCACGGCGGTGACAGGCCCACTCGTTGTGTATTGTATTCCCTGTCGTCCATCAGCCTTGCTGGCGATTTTTTCTACCTCCTCTATTTCCTCTAATTCCTTGTTGAAATTCCCAATGTTTTTTTCAACGTATAAAAGCGCAAC
Source organism: Perkinsela sp. CCAP 1560/4 (assembly GCA_001235845.1). Classification (NCBI taxonomy): domain Eukaryota; phylum Euglenozoa; class Kinetoplastea; order Prokinetoplastida; family Perkinselidae; genus Perkinsela; species Perkinsela sp. CCAP 1560/4. The sequence continues at coordinate 6,414 of LFNC01000296.1, read as the reverse complement.
AGTTCTCCCCCGGAATTTCCTGCGCTCGGGGGTGCTTGTCTTCCGCGGGGTTGCGGACACGTTCTTCAACCGTAACTGGGCGAACGGCATGTGGGTCGCCATACCGACCGACCACCGCACGGCCCTCGTGATTGGATTCGGTCTCTATTACATCTCCCGCCGGCACGTCTACCCCTTCTACAGGGAGGAAGTCGAGCGCACACTCATACGACGCTATGGTGGCACCTTGGAGGCCGTCCGGGAGAATTTATCCAAAGAGGATCAGATTCGCGCCCGCTCCTATATCGAATTTGAACATCTCATCAGCCTTTTCAAAACAAAGGATATGGTCTACAAGCCAGAGGGGTATGATGAGTGAACCAGTCGGACGTGAACGTTTTTCGTCGTAATTTTCTCGGCATTCTCGCGCTGACCATGAACAAATGACTTTGTTTTTTTCGCCCTTTCAAGAGATACTCCATGTTTGTTCATTTTGACTGGTCAATGCGGAAAACTTGCTGTTTGGGGGTCTTTTCCGAACTCTTGCCCCTGTTCGACAAACCCATCCCAATAGACTCAATTCGTTTTCCATCACCTCTTTCCTACGAATTTCATGCGTGAAGCTATCTCGATTCATCTTGGACAAGCCGGTTGCCAGATTGGTAACGCGTGCTGGGAGTTGTATTGCCTCGAGCACGGCATCCGCCCCGACGGAACGATCGAGGGCAACCAGGGGCCCTCCATGGAAGACGACGCGTTCAACACCTTTTTCTCGCAGACGTCCGCCGGCAAAAACGTGCCGCGCGCAGTTTTCGTCGACCTCGAGCCCACTGTCGTCGACGAGGTGCGCTCGGGCACCTACAAGCACCTGTTCCACCCCGAGCAGCTCATCTCGGGCAAGGAGGACGCCGCGAACAACTACGCACGCGGGCACTACACGATTAGCATCATGCGGTCGGGGTACTCCTCGCGCAGCTTCGAGATGAGCAGCGTGCCCATGCCCGACCCGGTGCCGCCCCCGAGGGAGTGCGACACCTGGAAGCCCTGCAGGCAGTCGCAGCTCTCAGCCTCGCGGCGGCACGCGTCGAGGACGCTGTCGATGAGCTCGGCGCCCTCCGTGTAGTGCCCCTTCGCCCAGTTGTTACCGGCGCCCGTCTGGCCAAACACGAAGTTGTCGGGCCGGAAGATCTGCCCGTACGGGCCCGCGCGCACGCTGTCCATAGTTCCGGGCTCGAGGTCCATAAGCACCGCGCGCGGCACGTAGCGACCGCTCATGCCCTCGCTGAAATACACATTCACGTGGTCAAGCTGCATCTGGTGCTCGCCGTGGTACGCGCCCTTAGCGTCGATGCCGTGCTCGTCGCTGATAACCTCCCAGAACTTGGAGCCGATTTGGTTGCCGCACTGGCCTCCTTGGATTGAGACGATTTCGCGCATTGATTTTGAGAAGGTAGATTTGAGTATAACCATGACTTATATATTGACTAATACTAATAGTATTATACAAACGTGTACTGTCCAGTTGAATCGTTTGGCCGGGCTACTTATTTTCAGTTTTCCGGGAAGTCATATTGATTATATACAAATCCTTCCCGAAGCCTCGCCCTCCTATGCTTGATCACATTGCTATATCTGGAGAATAAGGCAACAGCCAGTACAATTGATCCGAATCTATGTTATATAAAAACTCTTTCTGCAGACGATTCTTCTCTCACTCATCGAACTGGTCGGTGGTAGATGAGGCATTAAAGCTCCCCAACAACTTGCAACTATGATAAAACCAAGACGTTTTGTTGTATGTTTGCTCACTGCTTTGTAATTCCAGTAAAAATCGGTTTGATTCGCGGTCCCAGGGTAGGAAAATATTCTACATCTATCCAAAGGTAAAATTATCCGTATTGCATTAATAAACCCTGTTTCGGATCTCGTATTGGACCTTTTATGCTAAACGAATACTCGCACGCTTTATATCTATGACCAGACAGGCGGGCATCTACACGATCTACAAATTTTGTAACACTTAGTACGAAATATCTCAAAAGCCTACGACTCAGCAGCTCTAAGAGAACTCATTAGTACCTACGATATCTCTATCCCCACTCTTTCACCAATATTAGCGTTCCTCGCATCTTGATGCCCCATTACAATCCCGAACGATTTCCCTCCATTATAAATCGGAATTTACACTCGCATATTAACACTTTACACCCAACGTTCTCATGTTTTCCCTCCACTGAAAGAGGAGTGTTTTCTGTCATTGCGTATCACCCTATCATGATAATCATATTTTTTCTTTTTGCCACCTCTTTTCTACGAATTTCATGCGTGAAGCTATCTCGATTCATCTTGGACAAGCCGGTTGCCAGATTGGTAACGCGTGCTGGGAGTTGTATTGCCTCGAGCACGGCATCCGCCCCGACGGAACGATCGAGGGCAACCAGGGGCCCTCCATGGAAGACGACGCGTTCAACACCTTTTTCTCGCAGACGTCCGCCGGCAAAAACGTGCCGCGCGCAGTTTTCGTCGACCTCGAGCCCACTGTCGTCGACGAGGTGCGCTCGGGCACCTACAAGCACCTGTTCCACCCCGAGCAGCTCATCTCGGGCAAGGAGGACGCCGCGAACAACTACGCACGCGGGCACTACACGATCGGCAAGGAGATCGTCGACCTCTGCCTCGAGCGCATCCGCAAGCTCGCGGACAACTGCACGGGCCTCCAGGGCTTCCTCGTGTTCCACGCCGTCGGCGGCGGCACCGGGTCGGGCCTCGGGGCGCTCCTCCTCGAGCGCCTCTCCGTGGACTACGGCAAGAAGTCGAAGATGGGCTTCACCGTGTACCCGTCGCCGCAGGTCTCGACGGCCGTCGTCGAGCCGTACAACAGCGTGCTCTCGACGCACGCGCTCCTCGAGCACACCGACGTCGCCATCATGCTCGACAACGAGGCGATCTACGACATCACCCGGCGCAACCTCGACATCGAGCGCCCGACGTACTCCAACCTGAACCGGCTCATCGCGCAGGTCATCTCGTCCCTCACGGCCTCGCTCCGCTTCGACGGCGCCCTGAACGTCGACATCACCGAGTTCCAGACCAACCTCGTCCCGTACCCGCGCATCCACTTCGTGCTCTCGAGCTACGCCCCCATCGTGAGCGCCGAGAAGGCCTACCACGAGCAGCTGACGGTGTCCGAGATCACGAACGCCGTCTTCGAGCCCGCGTCGATGATGGCCAAGTGCGATCCGCGCCACGGCAAGTACATGGCCGCCTGCCTCATGTACCGCGGCGACGTCGTGCCGAAGGACGTCAACGCGGCCGTCGCCATGATCAAGACGAAGCGCTCCATCCAGTTCGTCGACTGGTGCCCGACGGGCTTCAAGTGCGGCATCAACTACCAGCCACCGACGGCCGTCCCCGGGGGCGACATGGCGCAGGTGCAGCGCGCGGTGTGCATGATCTCGAACTCCACCGCCATCGCAGAGGTATTCGCCCGCATCAACCACAAGTTCGACCTCATGTACGCCAAGCGCGCGTTCGTCCACTGGTACGTCGGAGAGGGCATGGAGGAAGGCGAGTTCAGCGAGGCGCGCGAGGACCTCGCCGCGCTCGAGAAGGACTACGAAGAAGTCGGCGCCGACTCCGCTGACATCGACGGCGACGAGGACATGGGCGACTACTAGGCGAATCGCACAGAGCTGCGCCAGATATAATGTTTAACGTGACTTTTATCGACGGCGCGTCGGTTTCCACCGCGACGGCGGCATATATTTATCACCCTGTTGGGCTCTTTTCGTACGCTAAATGAGACTCGCATTTGCTGGGCGCGGCGGCGTGCACGCGTGACGCGGCTGGTGATTTTGACAATCGCATTTGACCAAGGCCTGGAGAGAATCTTACCCAAGAGTGCAGATAAGAAAGAGTTCCCATAAGGCAAAGTGCAGTGAACCATGCATTGCTTCAATGCCCGTGGCAACGCTCGCGTGTGAAGTTCGTAGCGCAGCGAGCAGCTTGTCAAACGGGTATCCCCCACGGTCGGCGACAACACGTGAATATCCAGCACTTCATCGCTAGACTCTCTGTGTTCTACTTCAACCACTTTCCCTTCGATGCACCTCACACTCTTCCACTACTATGAGCATATCGGATATGGCAGATATCGTCCCACCCATCGGATAGGGATTGTACCACTGCACTGGCCATTAGTAAACCGGCGACGGCATCGGCAGGTTTGACTGGTCGACACCTGCGCATAATTTTCAATGCTCTACTTGCGCGAACAAGCTGAAAATGTAGTCCCGCTGGTGCATGTTTGTCCTCTTTTCCCCTGTTTTATGTTCAAACTAGATTAGATTCGAAGTGCTGTTTCTCGACGCAGTGGATCCTTCGCTTGGCCGACTTGACTACACCTCTCTGTCGCAGCAGGCATTGATGGGTGGGGTCACCGAAGGAACAACGAACAAACAGGCCGAAAGACATTGAAGAATGGAAAGGCGTGGAAGTCGAGGATGGTGAAGTTGTAGAGATTGACTGCAAAAAAAAGATCTCGAAGGTTCACTTCATTTGGAATGGTTGCCTTCGGCTGTGAGGAAATTCGTGGTCAGATGGAATTATCTCACTGGTACGATTAATTGGGCTTTACCCACATCTATGAAATGGAGCTGTAACGAAATTCCCTGCGACTAGCAATCTTCTCACTGCTGACCCGATGGATGGCCACCTCTACGTGGTGGGTCGGACCAGTACCCCGTCTTGGGGGAAGCCAGGAGCCACCCGTTGCTGCTGGGATCCTCCCTGGCAGTACCGGGTGGCGACAGGAGCTTCAACTGTCTACCACTGCCGAGGACCATTGGCGTCAGTGGCCACCAAAGTTTATCTTTGGCCGCCTCGGAGCGCGCGCATGCGTGCCGTAAGAAAATTTCATTCTCTTTCTCTCCTGCTACGGGCTGGGGACGTGCACCCGAACCCGGGGCCGATCCTCCGTATAGTCCAGCAAAACATTTTAGGCCTCACACCTGGGAAAAAAGTCAGCCTTCTACACAAGGCAAACATTCTAAACCTCGATGTTATTCTCCTACAGGAGTTGCGCATCACGGAAGACGAAGCTTCGCGGCTAGCGATGCCCGGCTTCCATTGCTACTCGGTTGCCCGCGATGCGAAAGGTGGGGGCGTAGCAGTTCTCGTGCGAGACGCACTATCCAGCGTCTTGCGCGCCCACTCGGTCTCCGCAGCGGTCGAACACATCACCGTCTGCGTTAAAGCAGGGAATGAGATTGCCTACTTCACATCGGCATACTTCCCCCGGGCTAACAGGGTCACTCCCGCATCTATTCTCGAGCTATCGAACGATTCCTGGAGAGCCCATATCATTGGGGCTGACTCCAACGCTCATCACTCAATGTTGGACTCGTATGCCCATGCCAACGCCGGCGGGAGACACATCCTCGATTTCTCCGTCGCCCAAGCGTATGATCTCGTCAACAATGGTAGTCCGACACGTCGGGACTTGACGATACAGAAAGGCAAACTCTCGTCCCCGGACGTCACTCTCGCGCGCGGCTGTATCGCACGCGGCTGGAAGGCCAAACCCGACCCAGACAGCGACCACTTCCTTATCAGCTTTGATCTGGTGGTCGGCGACGAAGCTCCATTGGGGACGCAGGTGCCCAAGCGCGCCCATTATTCATGGGGCAAAGCGGACTGGCAAGAGTTCCGCCGACTTGTCACCGCGGACTGCCAAACATTTCCTAGAAAGGGGACCCCGGATCAGCAGGCGAAGTTCCTGTCACGGAGCATCGCAAAAGCGACAGCAAAGGCAGTCCCCAAAGGGGTTCCACCCACTACAAGCAGCTGGTCAGCGGCGCTCGAAGATGCCACACGCAAGTGTGACACTCTGCTAAATTGCATCGACGGAGCAACTCCATCTCAACGGCAACAGATTCTCGCCGCCACCCAGGAGCGTAAAAAACTCTTGGATACACACTGTCGAGAGAGATGGGGCAAGGTGTGTGCTGACATGAAGCCCACACACTCCACAACGTGGAAGACGCTCCAAAACGTCATTTCCGCAAGGCCGACGCCCACGAACCTTGTCGTTGAGGGTGGCCGTGAGGTCCCCTTGAAAACAGCCGCCAACCACCTTGTCCGGTTCTTCAAGAAAAAGGCCCGCAGGCACCCAGCCGCCCAGGTTGCACGGAAGCCACCCCGCCCAACCAGCCTTCTCCGCGCCATCACAGAACAAGAGCTGCACGATGCTCTTCGATTTACGAAGTGTCACCGAGCATGCGGCCCGGACGACGTGTACAATGAGGCCCTCCCGCAGCTACCGAAGTTAGCCCGGTCGGCCCTCCTTCGCACGTTTAATAGGTCCTTGTCGCGTGGAATTGTCCCGCGTGCGTGGAAGAGCGGTACGATCGTCCCCTTTCTGAAGCCAGGAAAGCC
>LFNC01000295.1:0-61768 GCA_001235845.1 Perkinsela sp. CCAP 1560/4 | reverse complement strand
GCTCACGCTTACTCATCTTCAGAAGCCAGTATGGAGAGGAGTTCTCCGACATGATAGAAGGAACCACATGCGATAATGCAGCTGTCAGGTGTACGCCACTTACGGATATGATCTTTAGAAAGATATATCTCACTGACGTCAATTGGGGCTCGAGCTCTTAGCTTGATGTTGTTAGATTCGCGAAGGCATCTGCGAACATCGTTAGCCTGTTTGTGTTGCCACTGAATAGATTTTTCATTTGCCGACCCGCTATGATCTTCTCCATCTGAAGCGCTCTCATACTTATGTAATTCCCCAATCAATGACTTTGCCTGTGAAGCAGCGCGAAGTATTACTATATCTGTGACGAGATGTAAGAAGGAAGCGGCTTCGTTGAAGAACGAGTTCATCAGAGAATGCGGATCTCGTGGATGGTTACAAGCGAAAAAGATTGACACTCTTCTAATGTTCGCCATATCTTTGACTATAGAACCTGCCCATCGAGCACAGAGGGCCATGCTCTCTGGAGTATGTGCTCCGTCAAGAAGAAAGACAGAACCAGTTTTTTGTGAAACGTGTACATGGGATCGCCCCGCAAAGCAAACACTATTCAGAATTGTGCACTCCGTCTCTGTAAGTGGAATAGAGAGGGGGTTCTTGGCATAATCGGCGGTATATTCGTGATTGTGGAAGGAAAAGGTTAACTTCATTATGGCATCAGAACGAATTTTTGTGTAACGTGGGTTTAAGTACAGATACACCATTGAAGCTGCCAGTGCCGCGTTTTCAACCATGTGGGAGCCTTTTAAGCACTTGAGCTGTTGATCAGCTGAAGGAAAAATGGACCGTGATGCGATAAATAGTGTGGCTTTGCACTGTTTTGCCCTCCTGTGAAAGACTGATAGAATGTGGTCATTGTCCCCAATCGAAGAAGAAACCACAACAGGGCGATCTATGCGAATTATTCCAGCCTTTTCATTGGCGATTTCTTCGAGGGAATTTCCGAGCACCTCCATGTGATCGTGGCCTATCGACGTGATGCCACTTAGAGCAACTCCCTGGATCGCATTAGTTGCGTCTAATCGACCGCCGATGCCCGTTTCTACAATAAGGACCTCAGCGCCGTCTTGCTTAGCAACTGTAAGAAAAAGAAGTGTCACGAATCCAAAGAAAAGAGATCTCGGAAGCGCAGAATTTACGTTCTCGGATACCTCTTTGCAAGAATTGGCAACAAAACTGGCGAAACAGTCGGGCTCCATAGGTAAGGTAGCAACATGTTCTGTTTCCTTCCGCGTAGCCTGGTAATGTTTTGTGATAAGATCATACAAGTAGAAAAACGCTCTGATAAAAGTATTCTCCGAGATCGTGCCCCCATTAAGGCGGATACGCTCTCTGACAGTGGAGAGGTGGGGGGAAGTAAATACAGCTGTACGTAATCCTGCATTACGCAAAAGAGCCTCGCACATCACCGCCGTTGTGCCCTTCCCTTTAGTGCCTGCAAGATGAATAACACTGTCTTGCCTAGGCTCCAATTCACAGTGCTTAATGAAGTATCTCATCCATATCAAGTTGCCTTCTCCGGAGAGATTGCTTGATGGTTTCCCAATATTTCCATATCTTATTAATGCCTCAAGAAAGCGCAAAACAGTTGCGTAGCTTCGCTCCATCGGTAATACACTAGAAAAATGAACGCACTGAATATAATAATAGTGAGTGGCTTACACGTAATGCTCAGGTATTCTATTGTTCAACTACAGTATGTAAACAACAATATAATAAAGTTGAATGAAATGTGCACAAAATGCTGCTGAATCACGCAATGGTTGCTGGATAATGCAGTGTACGTGACAGATTACCACATCCACATAAAAAAAATGTAACGTATATATTTTTTTGATCTGCTTCGTGTATATAATCCCTTCTAGACATAAATTATCACATAAAACGTGTTAAACGTTTTCTGGTCACCCGAGAACGGACACGTCATCCTCGACGGTTGCCATCATGGAAAACACCGTCGACTGCAGAATTGATGCAGTAGTAGGAACCTCCTTTTCAGATCACCTCAACCTTCGATAAGTTCAGCGTGATGGTTGCAGTGGTTTCCATTGTTTTCTTGAGGATACTTTCATTCCCAAAGGCGAATACCATGGATTTCAACTCCATTTTGAGAGAATCACTTTCGGCGACTGGAAAAAACCCTTTAACTGTATCACAAAAGCCGTTGATTCACAAGATTTGTCTTCGCCAGACAAATTGACCAGCTGGCCCGACATCATTGTGGGTATATTACCTGCGTGAGGATTGATGTTTATCCCGTTCTGCAATAATGATTGAAATACCTGAAACCAAGCGAGTGAAAAAAGGCTCTACGATCTGAATGGTCTCCCTCCGACATTCGGCACCAAGGGCGAGGAAAAGACGGATGGTAAGGATTCAATGATCGAGAATCAGGTCCACAACGTCGTGGAAGCTTTACGGAGCACCTTGCATACCGAAGAGCTCATGAAGAAGTGTGCTCTTCTTTTCTAATTCCGGCTTTTGCTGGCTCAATTGCACATTGGTGATCAACGCGGTCAACAGGGAAATATAGCTCCACACACTAAGTCTGATAAATGGCGCTCATAAACCAGATACGAGCAATTCCATCGGAATGTGCCTTGGTAATCCGAGCGAATCCTCTGTCGTCACCATCAGTGTTGCAGTCTGTAGGCTTTATCTTCCGATCCGGGCCGAGGGCAATGAATGCGGCAAGGCGATGGATATCTGCATCATCTCGGAAAAGGAAGCCCCAGATGGGAATGGTAATCAGGTGGTAGCTCGACGCCTGTCCCCCAACTTCCATACGGCATCTTAAGTTCAAGCAAGATCCCCCAGATGTCATGTCAAAGGCCTGAGCTAAAAGAAATTTTGAGAGAGCCGGCTATGAAATCACGCATATATACCGAATCAATTGAGAGGTAAAGGTTTCTGTCTAAAAGTGGCTTGGTGAATATATATGGGACAACACAAAATTAACTTGTCAATCATCCGAACACACATGAATTCGGCCACTAGCTGGAAATCGCGAATCTTTCGCACGCGAATCACGTAACCTATGGGGTTCTTCACGCAGTTGCGAGCAACAACACGCTTTCCGCGAGCGTGTCAGCAAAACATAATTAAAGCTGCCAGCATACGGCACCCACTTCATCGTTCCTCGCAACCCTAAACCTACATGCACACTAAAGTGTATATGTCTCTTCCCACAGCACGGTGGCGCAGTGGCTAGCGCGGTGGGCTCATAACCCACAGGTCGTAGGATCGAAACCTACCTGTGCTATATTTTGTCTGCTCTCATCACACTTTGACCGCATATTAAGTACCCAGCGGGCTCCCATAGTGTAGTGGTAAGCACCTTAGACTCTGAATCTGATAACCTCGGTTCGAATCCGAGTGGGAGTGTTTCAGCACTGTTGATGTAACCTTCGTATTGATCCGGCCACTCATCAACAAGGGCGTTTAGCTCAGTGGTAGAGCGCTCGATTTGCATTCGAGAGGCCTGGGGTTCAATCCCCCAATCGTCCATTTTTTATTTCGTGCTCTACAATTTGGGTGAAAATGACGAGAGTGGGGTTCGAACCCACGCCCCGCAGGATTAGAGCCTTAATCTAACGTCTTAGACCACTCGACCATCTCGCCACATGCGTGTCATGACTTTGGATAATATTCTACAAGAAGAGTGCACGTATAAATGTGTATCTTGCGAAGTGCAAATTGCCACAGTGGAAGAGTTGACCTAATAAACAAATTTGTCAACATTGCCCCAGTCAAGCGCCACACCTGTAAACACGCGCCTTCCTTATATGCTTCAGTCTGTAATTTTCACAGAGAATACAATGCCGTTTGCAAAATCAGTAGAATGTGAAAAGCGACGGAAGAATTCAGGTTGAAGATCGAAGTATGACCAAATGCCATTCTATGATTTGTGTTCAATAATGATACTATACAGTCTAGTATGATATGCAGGTATCTGACACTTTCATAGTTAAACGGTGTCAACAGTCTTTCGTGAAACACAGATTTCACTCGCTATCATGTCAAGTTGAATAGAACACCTGGGCTGATGTCAAATGTAGTGACTACATAAGCGAGTAAAAATCAACCACCATGGCTTAGTCAGCCTGAGCGAATACTAATCAAGGTCTTTGCAGTGGTCTGATTTTCCTGCTTTGGAGGCTATCGAAGTCTCAGCGTCATTCTTTCCTAAAAATTTGCCAACCAAGCGAGCTACTTGGGGGTTGGCGAGATACTGTGCGGCGGATTGTGGATTTTTGATGACGGCGTTGATGCAATCAGCAAGTTCCCCCTTTTCCATCGGAGCCTGTGCTTCTGTGCTTTTTGTCAACCTCTCCGGCGACGTTTCGAAGGTTTTCTTTGAATTGTTCTCTCCAAGAATGGATGGCGCTGTGTGATTTATTTTCCTGACCCGTGCCCTTGTAGCTTTCAGTGCATTGAGCCTTTGGTGTTCCTCCTCGTTCAAGGTGACAGCAAGACTTACCTTGTCAGTGGCATATTCTTCCCGAGTCGAAGTATCCTTCTTGGCCCGCGCATCTTTCTGATTGGCATTTCCATCTTGCACAACAGCCGGAGTGTACTCGGCGATGAAATCATTGAAAAATGAAAGCGCGTCAGTATTGAGCACCTCTGGATTTGATCGAATCTCGTCGATTATCTCACGCAAGAAGCACACCTTTTGCGGGGATATTTCGGTCATGTGAGGCGTGTAGAAATTGCAAAATGCAATGGCATAATCGACGAGAAAAATCATCCGGAAAATCAAAATTGAGCCGTAAAGAAGGACAACCTCATTGCGTGTCAAGAAACGTTTCACACCGCGCGACACTGGCAATAAGGTTCGTCAGGCCTTTCTCCAAGACACACACTGCGTCGAGTGGAATGTGCCCCGGCTGAACGTTTTCCACCAAGAAACTGCCACATCGCCCATCAATTTTCCCTGTGACAAACCCACGTTCCAACGCTTTCAGAAGAAGCATTTCGACATCTTCAGGCGTACATTGACAGGCTTCCGCGATTTCAGTGAAGACAAACCGCCTTTTGTCGCTCGGCGACTGGCGGACGTGGCGCAGGAAGCTGGCAAGCGCCACCTTTTCCCGAACAACTTGAACATCTGCAGCCGTTTGCAAGCAGTCAATCCCATTCGTGATAATTTCAGACGCTCGCGCCGTATTTCCCTCATTGATACACACCACAAGCTCATACGCTTGAGGGGATGACTGTCGCAACGCGGTGAGGAGTGTTTTCTCCTGCAGCAATTCGCCGAAATCAATCACTTCGGGACTGAATAGCATAGCAAGTGCCGTTTTGGTCCAAATCTGATCAAAGCAGTCAACGTGCGCGGCCCATGTGGTGCCCCTGTGGGCGTGGATATTCATACCTGCGCTCATCACGCTACCGAAATCGCCACTCACCCACGATGATTCCAGCCGGAGGAGATTCGTCTGCACGGAAAGTAAGGGGGGCATCGGACGCGAGTCTCTTGTCTCGAGGTATATTTGTATGTCGCGCACAGTCGACCGTGCGGTGTCCATCCCGGCGGGCGTATTCACAATCTGACGGAGCGCCACACCACATTGCAACGCAAACTTCGCTTCCATGCTCTCAGCGGTGCTCCCTGAGTGGGCTGCGATAGCGTCTTCCACACGAGGGACAGCCTCTCCATCGACAATCCCCGCGAAGAGCTGTAGGACAATCGATGCGTGGAAAAGCGGATTCATAAAGACCGCACCGGGCCGAAGGAATTCATCATAGAGATGGCACGCGTACTCTGCACTGGGGGAGCGGGTCTCGGCGATGCGAAAAAGGAGGACAGTGGCCTCGTGCCATAATCCGCTCTCAGCAGCACGTTTAATCGCTTCGACAAGGCTAGTCTTTTCTGCTGAATGGTTTCCAATGAAACTAGACGAGTCCATGTCGTGCATTGACGAGAGTAATCAATGAGTGGAAACAAACAACAGATGAAACGTGCTTTGAAATATACATCGATGGAAAGACATGTATCTCGAAATAGTAAAGCATCTTCGGATCTCTATGATTGACATGCTGAGCTCCGCCTGTGGAACCGTATCTGGGCTGTGAAAATATTCCACTTCATGCTCCAAAAAAGCAAAACCCATTAGGCCAAAAATGGTGATCCGTTCGATACGCTTATCTTCCGATACGAAGATTGACCTATTTGCCCGCAATTCAGAAGCACTCATCAAAACCTTATGTTTTCCATGCGCCGAGGGCAAGCCAGTGGGGAGTTGCTTCATGCAACCAGCGCACGAGCTGTATTCAACGATTCATGGAGGAATATCCCCTGGCGAACACACGACCAAACTATCCCGTTTTCATGTCCCGACTGGCATTCCGCACATGGGACTTCATCAATAGCTCCCACAGCCACACCGCATCATTCAACTAGACAAGAGAAGGGTGATCAAACCAGTGAAAGATACTTGAAGCCACACAAAAGCACCATAGTCAATTGTCCGAAACTTCACTATCCTCTCGTATATATTAAAAAACTTCTAGAACTTCGGTGTCTGATCAATACAGCCGATAGGAGTGTCCCATGGTGGATTTGATGTAGATGCTCGAGACGTTTTGCCAGTTCTTCTTGAGAAGCGAAACCAGGAAGTTGATGGCGGTGATGGCGTTCTGCCGGATCTCGTCCTCGGTCATGTTCTGGTGGCCGATGCAGCATCCGAGGCAGAGCACTTTCTTGAGCTGAAACTTCACGGTGCTTTGAATCTCCTTGACCTTTGCGGCCAAATCGTCGTTCGTCGTCACGGCGGTCGGGAACTTCCCGGCACGATTCATTTGTGGGCCGACAACTTTCGGTATCTGTTTGATGACGCTGTCGCTGGCAAGGAAGGCATCGTACGAGCCGCAGAGCTTCTTCACGAGCTTCTTCTGCTTGTTGAGCTTCTTCAGGTCGTCCATGTTGAGATGGAGCAGCTGCTGCTTCTCCGCGAGCTCCTCGTGCGCGGCGTCACCGATGACGCAGACGCGATAGCGAGGGCGGCTCAGGTGCGGCAGCCTGACGGATCCACTGAATCGCTTGTCCTTGCTGGGATCGTAGTTCTTCAGGTTGAACTGGAGATCGATGCTCTGGTTGAACTCGCGCTTCTTGTTCTTGTCTGTGCTGAAAACGTCTTTGATAGCCTCGACCAACGCGGCGGACGGAATTTTCGACATGGAATGAAAAAAATTATGGGAAGAAAGGGGAACCACAGTAGACCGCCCGAAGCAAAGAACCGCCGCGCCGGGCCGGCCTATCACTCATAATCCTATAAAATCAGAGAACTCTTATTCTTCCTCGTCTCCGTGGGATGACGAGCGCTTCCCACGCTTGACCCGCGTACACCGGGCGATGCGGCCGCTGACCAGAGGTGATTGGGACGCGATGCCGATGTGCTTCTCGCTCGTCACGCGCACCATAAAGGACGGCACGGTAACGATCTGCTTCCCGACGGCGACGTGGCGCTGTCGGACCATGACGCGGGCGTGGTGGATGGACTTTGCGAGACCGAGCTTGAACACAACGGTCTGCAGGCGCCGGTCGAGGATGTCGGGCACCGTCAGCGAGAGGACGTAATCGAGTTTCTTCTTGTCCGCCGGGAGCAATCCGGTCTCCTGGCATCGACGCAGCAGCGCGGCGCCCTCTATCTGCCGTCGTGGGTGTGACTCGGGGAGCGTCAGCAGCGTCCGCGCAGTCCGGCGAAGGTTGGAGAGGAAAAAGTTAATGCGCCAGATTTCCTTCTTGCAGCGCAGGCCATACTCACCGCACAGCTTCAGCTCCCGGTCGAGGCGCTCGCGCTCAAAAGGGCGTCGTGGGTTTTTACGCACGCGGCTGCAGTTTCGGTAGTTGCGCATGTTCTATACGATATGATATATTGGCAGAAAAGGGGGAGTTTTAAATCAACGCCATCAAAATCCACTGACTAAAAAAGTGATACGATTTGTTATTCGGATTTTACACGTCGCCGAAAGTCGTCTTTTCAAGGTCCACTCCGGCTTGATATTCGTCGAATCGTCGTACCGCCTGCTGGAGAAGGTAGAGTGGCTTCCCAGAGAGTTGTCTCTCCAGGCGGGACTTGGACAGCACATGTGCCTTGAACCCGCACTCGTCATCATTCTGGTTGAAAAGCTTCTCAAGCAAGTGGCACCTCGAGCAAAATCTGCACGCGGTGCTCGCATGGAGCTTCGGGTCTGAATAGACAGCGTGGTATTTGGAAACACACGGATACTTTGCGATTAAATCCTCCGGTCGATCCGGGCGCTTGGGTGCGTTTTTGCTGAACGCCATAATGTGGTCTAATTGTGCATTTCCCCCCTTCTCTGGTGAGGAAATGTCTGATTGGGAGTCGGGGGCTTCATGTTCGTGTTCGAATAGTACAGGCTGGCTGTCGTCCGTCTTTTGCGATTCTTGCGACCTCGGCTCGACAGGCTCGTGGACGGGAGGAACGACTGCGCGTGCGGGAGTGGTCTCTGCTGGAGATCGCTGTAGCTTGAGAAGTTCCTTTCTGGTCTGGAAGAGCTCTTGCCGCAGAACGATCATTTGCTGCTGCATTTCATCGCACTTGTGGCTTATGCCCAAGATGCAGTCTTCATAGTTGAATGACAGCGACTCTGTGCCCGGGCGCGCTTTCTGTGGGTCATGCGATGGCTTTCGGACTGGAGACTTTCTCGGTGTGATTGATACTTCCATAATTTCGTGCATACCACGCCCCATCGCAGCGTGCATGCTTTTCTCGGTGTGCTCTGCGTGGTGGTCAGTCATCAAACAGCATAATTTTTGTACTGAAATAAAATTTCAAGCGGAAACTCTCAAGCTTTCAAAAAGGCAGTTTGATACATAAAACTTGATGAGATAAAGTCGAATACCGTATGACTTATCCTGGAATATAAAACTTCTTACTTCCAGCAGTGACAACGGACGCGAGTGTGGCGCCGCAGACGTTGGAATACGCCCAAACATGTGATTTGTGGTCCCACGGCGAGTTGTTGATAGCCTCCTCCCACTCTTTGTTCATGAATTTTCTCCAGGTCGGACTGGTCGCGGGGACCCAGCGATTGTAGAAGAACCACGTGAGTCCGACATTAATTGTAGAGACTATAGCTACAAGTCCAAAGATTTTCGCGTTGAAATACTTTGACTCCTTCAGTCCATCGCCGAAGAACTTGTGGGTGTATTTGAAAGATTTGACCCTGTCGTAGTGGTCGCGGTAGGCTTGGGGGTTCACAAACCACTGCATGGTTTCGGGATTGTAGTATGTCTCCTTGTCGACTTTGCTCCATCGGTGAAAGCTGAAGTCTCTCCAGCGGGGTGTCCGAGCGCGGAGCTCTGCGATGGTTGTGGCGGGGTGCCATGTACCGAATGGACGAGGCATGAGAAATAAAAAATGCGAGATGAAAAAGAGCATACACATGAGGAAAAGCTTCGATGGCACGAGAAAATCACACAGTACTATGCACAAAATTACTTCCCTCTCCGGATGGTTAACGATTTGAGACGATTGAGGGCTGCGATGACTTCGTATGGCCGTGCTCGGGAGGAAAAGCCTGGCGCAAATGACGAGAAAGGGTTCGCCGGGCTCGCATTTCGGATATGCAGAATAATGTGTGCGATGCGTGCGACTGAGAGCCTTTGCGCCCCGAATTGACTGGCAATATAACAGAGTGCCTCTGCGATATAGTTCGATTGGCCCTTTTCCACGAGCTGCTCGACGAGCTCCATATTTATACTCTCATCGACCATATCGATGCGATCAGCGTTGGCGCGGATTCGGTTGCGTCGCCCGTGCTCGAAGAAGGAAAATGTTTTTGTGACGTCAACTGTCCGGCAATTTTCCCAAATGGAAAGAGCAGAACGCCCAGCTGCGTCAGGGAGCGTCGGTAAGGGTGAGAGAGATGGAAAGCTTTGACACAGTTCCGCCGATTTCATGGTGAGGTCATGTACATGGTAGTTGATCATTCCAATGACGCTGTCCGCCACCCGCAAAAACTGACCATTGCTCCCGACAACCAATAGAGTGGAAATCCCATGCTGAGTGAACATTTCCCTTGCTCGAGCAACGTATGGAATAATTGGCTCCGTCTCAACAAGCTTTGTCACGAGTTCGTCCCGCACGAGAAGGTTTGTCGCCGAAGTGTCTTCATCAATCAACAGGCACTTTGATCCTGCTTCAATGGCTTCCACGGAGTTACACGCCTGACTTGTGGATCCACTGGCATTTGTGGTGGTGAAGTGCGCATTTCGTGGAGATGCACCCGACCCGCCCGGAAGTGTGTGAATGAAATACCCAATGTCAACAGACGTCGCAACGCGCTTGTCTTCGGCACGGATTTTCACGGCCGTTTCATCTGTCACAACGAATTCACGCCCATCGCCGACTGTGTGATTGAAAACACCCACTTCGAGCGCTCTCAACAGTGTGCTTTTGCCGTGAAAACCTCCTCCGGTGATGATAGTGATCCCTTTCCGAATGCCCATGCCTTCTACTTCTCTTCCCGAGGGTAGTTTGATTCTGTATTTGAGGGTTTCGGGTGAAAGAAACTTTACCAAGCTTCCAGTCGTGACGTCCATGGGTAAATCGGAATCACCACATGCTCGTGGGAGAACCGCCCCGTTCGCAATGAACGCGCATAAATTATGCGACTCGAGCGATGCTCTGAGCTCATCTTGATCAACGACGTTACTGATGTAAGCTTCCAGCTTCTTGGGATCGACTTGTAAGAAAGCGTGCACAATTTGTTGCGTCGATTCAACCAGCGCACGATAACAACCCCTCGAGTCGATCCCCCTGCCAAAAGCAGGCAAAGAAACGGTTCCTCGCAAGATAAGCCCGTGGTTGGTATCGAGTTCTATCGCGGACCGTTGTAAAACGTGCTGCGAGGGTATTTGTAGATTCATGGACTGTATGTTTTTACTAACATTGACAGCTTTCCGAAGGAGGTAGTCGCAACACGCTACATTTCTGATCTCTGCAGGATCATTGGAGTAAACAACTGTACTGAGAAATGGCAATTGCACTCGCACACTCATGTGTGAGGGAGGGGCAAAAGGGTCAGCTTGCACATGGTGAATTGTGCATACTCCGTTTGATTCTTTTCCCGTGTAAAAACGCACATGTCTGAGAGCCTTTAAGGATGTGTACGAGCTTCCTTCAAGGCGGTGTAGACGCGCTTGAAACCGCTCAGTCGACTCTATTATAGTGTCATTCTGCATACCCAATCAAATAGAAAACGAAGTCGGGGAAAATATGAGCACATGCGGCAGAGTGAAAAACAGTGCTAGTAAAAAGTAAACTTCTAAGCTTTCTATTATCTTGATTTATAAGTATTCTGCTAA
This sequence comes from Perkinsela sp. CCAP 1560/4, assembly GCA_001235845.1. Classification (NCBI taxonomy): domain Eukaryota; phylum Euglenozoa; class Kinetoplastea; order Prokinetoplastida; family Perkinselidae; genus Perkinsela; species Perkinsela sp. CCAP 1560/4. The sequence goes on along the minus strand of LFNC01000295.1, from coordinate 50,391 downwards.
GCTACTTTACTTTTCGAGACGCTTTGCTAATCGAAAAGACCTAGACCCATATCCTCGTCCTCCTCTTCTTCGTTGTCCTCCTGGGGGGCTGATTCAGCTGGCGCGTTTTGTGTAGCACTAACATTGGCAGCGGCCGCAACCATCTTTCCACTTCGGATATTCTCAATCAGTTCCGCAGCACCGTAATCTTCAAAGGAAAGCTCGGTTGCTAGTGAAAGTGACAGAAGGTTCTTGAATCCAGAGACAACTACATGTGGGAAGGATGTGGAAGTAGTAATGCCCGTTTGGAGCGAGAGGCTCGTCAGCTTAGTTATGCAAGATTGCATAGTCTGCGTGAAGAAATCTTCCTTGAGGTCAAGGACATCCGGACCGTAGACTTCTCCATTGTCGAAGATGTTATGTATCTGCAGACCATAGAAAAATGGCTTCACCTTAAGCTTCTGGAGAAGCACGGCTGTTGAGTTATCAACTTTATCACCGGCCGTGAGAACTCTCTTCTCAGTAACGATCTCTACAGCACCTTTGACAATCTTTGTATTGAGCTGCAGGGCCTGGAAAAAGCTGGTCGTTCCAGGTTCAAGACCAGTGTTGCCTGCGGGAATGACAACATCCAAAGGGGCGATTGAGCCAACACGGGCAGGTGCCTGAATACGATTGTTCTTGATAATAGTTTGAACTGAATCGAACTCTTCGTTGGTAAAAAGAATTCCGAGGTTTCCTACCAGGGAGCCTTCGTTAACAACTTTCTCATATAGCTGCTTGTCGAGCTCTGTAGCGTCGGCACTTTCGCTTCTATCCTTAATGACCTTTCTCATGAGAGTATTCTTCCCCATAAGCATTTCACCCTTGCCACGAAGTTCACGTCGAATATTATGCATCTGTTGGGATTGAACGTTGTCGACATTGCAAAACACGAGGCGGGTATAGGATGACAAGAGATCCCCCATCTTCTGAATGTAGCGGACTTTCTTTTCCGAGAATTGTACAACCATTTTTGTTCGGGTAATTCAAAGAAAATTCAACGGAAAGTAGTTGTGGGAACATGTTTCAAGAAAGCCGTATTTCACACCAATTTGTGAGGCAAGTCTTCTCTGAAAGACAAATAATGATACTTCGGAAATAACCAGTTTTAAATTAGCGAATACTTTCTTCTATCTGATGGATGGATTAAACAGATTTCGTCGCATAATAATACTTCAGAGAGAACTTGTATGTTCCCAGGAGTAGGTACATATATCTGCAGAATTGTCAATTTTCAACAAATAAAACTTTGCGGACAACTCGCATAGATCTACAGTTAACAGAACCAAATTTTACCTGCAGGTTATTGAAAGGAAATCTTATGTCAAGAGACAATAGAGTTAATTTCGCTTCCTTTATTTGTTTAGCAAGCGAAATTAAAATTACCAATTTCTGCGCAGTTTTGGCGAATAGCGTAAAATAATTACGACTGATATTGCACATAGTTTAGCATGAAAGCGCTGCGGAAAATTTCAAGCAGTATTTATCGTAGCTATTTATCCTGGCCATCTTCATGGAATTTGTTAGAGGACTTCGTTACATTGTACTTAAATGATAGATTATTGGAATGATATCCTCACTTCTACACGTGGCGATGAGCTTACGCCTTACGGAAATTCCTATTCTACAGGATCTACTGACACTGAGAAAGATATTGAGTCAGAAAAAAGTATTGTAGGTCTAGTCACTAACCCACGTACAAGCGTACACAGCAATAAAAAATCTAGCAAAAGTGACTCCTTAATCTGCTCTGAAGTTGCACAGACAAATTTTGTTCTTGCGCAAGAATACTGTCAGAAATTACCTTCTGTAAACAGAAAGAGGAGAGTCTACGAAAACTCATTAGCAGAACCATCTCAAAGTGTCCGAAAGTATAATAATGCCGGCACCCAAACGATGACCCAGGTTCGTAAGTGCCGTAATCTATCTAGCACAGAAAGTGCATTTTTGCCTTGCAAAAAAACGATGCCTGTGAGCTACTTTCGACCTGCTTACATCTCGAAGGCCGGTTCAGGGGATATTTTACTTGAATTTTGCTGGCAAGCAGTTTTGGGTCATGGGATGGTTTCTTCTGAGGCCTCACCCAAAGCAACACATCAGTTCTTGAATTTGGACTTTCTGGACACTAAAGAACGCGGACTACTTAATGGGCAGGTGATTTTGTTTTTGAAAGGGGATGCTTTTCATTTACTATCGTACGGTGGTCAGCCTGTATTTTTAGTTGAGTGCACTGAAGACCCTATTGTAAATAACAAGCCCTACAAGTATGCCCGATCAGTCATTGTCGGGCAGGGAGAGAGCGCCATTCTATGGCCAACGACAAAACTTATTATCTCTGCAATTAGCTTAGTATTTCATTATCAGCACTGATAAAATTCAAGGGCACATTTCATTCTTTTTCGCAAAGCGGTACGCATGGCGATGATGATATCTTGTACTGTGTGCTCATGGCGAGAAAAACCACTGGCATATATTTTTAACTCCATTTCCATTGTACTAATCAATTTTTTTCATCTTATTTTTGAATGCCCCAATGGTTCGCCACGTCTCGTATAAGTCGCAGAAGCAATGCTCTTTGGAAAAAACATTCCTTAGCTATACCCTCTTCACAGAGGCGTGAAAGAATGCACCGATTAATGTCTGACACTACTAACAAAAGCTTTAAAAAAACTCCTGATTACTCTATGGATGTATGGAAGACAATGTGTTATGGAAAAGAAGTTTCCCACCGTAAAATTGCGGAATCCGCGTACCCCGTGAACGCTATCCAACAGGCGTATAGTTTGCCGAAAAGTATGTCTTCAAATGTTTTGGTGCACGACAGATTTCTGCGGTCTTGGACGCCGAGCCAACGTATTCCCATTTCGTCGATCAATAACAGAGATTCAAGGCAGCAAAATAAGCAACATGATTATAGAAAATCGCTTAGTGGACATTCCAGTCGTCAACCCCCGAGACAGATTCGCTAGAATTGCCAACGTATGAATTTTTGTCAACTTAATTGAGATCGTTTATCTATGACCATCGATTAGTTTTCTCTTTCTCATAGTATATGAAAGTATCGGAAGGCTGCTGTGTTGAGGAAACAAGCTTCTCGATTCTCTTCCCTGCTTACTTAGAAAAGTATCTCCAAGATAGCTGGGAGGAAATAAGAGTAGTACTTCAGGGATACCATCTGAAAGGAGTACTGAATCTTATTGAGGGCTCTATGACGGTGAAGACGACATCAAAGACGTCCGATCCGATTTCAATTTTATATGCAAGAGATTTCTTGAAGCTCATAGCACGGTCAGTGCCTTTGTCTCAAGCCGAAAAAGTGTTTCAGGATGATTACACTTATGAGATAATGAACATTGGTAACGCTGTCAACAATACAATGCGTTTTGTTAAAAGGCGAGAGAGACTACTAGGGCCCCAAGGTCAGACACTCCGAACGCTGGAAATTCTCAGCGATTGCTATATTCTTGTTCAAGGGAAGACAGTTTCCATCATTGGCCCTGAAGCCGGTTTGAAAAAGGCGAAAAAAATTATCGTTGATTGCATGAGAAATATACATCCACTGTACGGGCTAAAACGTCTCATGATTCTCAAAGAGCTTGAAGCTAATCCAGAAATGAAAGGAAAAGATTGGTCAAGATTTCTCCCAACGTATGTCAAATCACATCAAAAGTCTGTAAAGAAGAAGAAGCCACATAACCGAGATGCGAAGGCGAAATCAATATTCCCACCACTGCCTACCCCAAGAAAAGAAGATCTAGCAATGGAAACAGGGGAGGCATTTCTTCAGGATAAGCGCCACAAAGGCGGTATGTAGCTATTAGCAGCCCATTCATTCGCCCACCAATGTGTTTCGTAGTGCAATACGCTTTTGTAAGTAAATGATCACAGACATGAATAGTCTAGTGCATAAGCTCTTTCACCCCATTTATTTATACCAATGGCTCAACACTTACAACTAACTCAAGTCGACGCAGAAGATAGTGCCTTCAGAATCCAACTACATGCGTATAACTTGCTGAGTAAAGCTGGGTCAACTGTTCCTGATCCACTGCAACAGAATTTGGAAAATGCGATGTTTTCAGCGAGTGGAAATGTGGCCCCAACGAGCTATGCACATGCCCTTAATGAGCTTGTCGACCCCTCATCATTTATGGAAAACCTCCATTCAAAATTGCTTGAGCGAAAACGGCCCGATGACACGAGCCTTCAGCACCTCCAAGAAGTTATGGAGGCACATGATTTTACTGTGAAAAAGGCACAAGCAATCAGGACAAGGGATTGGGTTCAAAAACTGAAAACGCCAATGGCGATAGTTCCGAGCCAATCACGACTGGGCACAGCGAAGCTCGTTTCGGTATTTACTTACTTGGCAGACGCAAATCTTGACAATAGTCCTGAAGATTTTGAAAGGGCATGTCGATTTTTTTGGTCACTAATCGACGAGTTCAAACTGAGTCATTTCATCGTCGTGGACACCTTCGTGAAGTGCGTGGAACATGGGATAGAACACTCCTTTAGCGAAGAGTTCAATGTACCTGAAGTACTTCGCATGGGCGCGATGATCAATCAAGTCAATAAAATCATTCCGAATTTGAAAACTCTTCTGCAAGAAGTCATTCGAACGAGAGTTCGACTGTATTCTTCCCTACCAGTGTCGGGCAGTGACGCTAAGCTATTTCGAGCTGCTGTTTCAGCCACCTTCGAGACACTGAAAGAGGACCAACGGAATGAAATATTCGATCGGTGTTCATACTATTTCCTTCCCAAAGTACCGTTCAGCTTTACCTCGGCTGTGGGGTTGTTACTTGGGATGGGAGTAGTGTCCATTGAATGGTATGTGGAGATGCTCGCCCAGGCCACGTTTGTGAGAGAAGGGCAGTACTACGCCTCCATCGATCAAACTGGGGCATACATACCATATTGGTTCTACCACGCAGTCATGTACCATAGCTATCGATCATTCCTCGCGAGGCGTAAGAAAACGAAAATCATTCTTGAGGGGAGCGACTCAGGTAACTTGGGGCTCGCGGAAGCCAGCAAATCTGAGGACTTCCTCTTATACTTGATGTTTTGGAAGCATTCTGGACCCCATGATGGGGCGTCACCATCCAATCCAGACGAGCCGCAGCCACCGATGTTTCTCATAGATAACGCATTCGCTGATTTATTCAGTGCACTGCTTCAGGTCTGTAGCCACTTTGATTCTTCCTTCCAACCCCTCAGTGTATTCCTTGAGTGGATGGAAAGAGCGCTGACAATCGCAAAGGTTCGAATGAGCCAATACGGGACGCCGCAAACGAACATCCCCGAGAATGCATCGGCGAATGAGACTCCGCAGATGAATGAACAAGCGTTCTGTTTGCTTTCTTTCGGAAAACCGCACTCTTTCTCCGAATTCTCCCCGCCACAAGGGACGTTTTCCATCTTTGACTATACGCCGAAAATCAAAAGAAGGCGGGTGAGCTTCATCGCCGCTGAGTTCATTTTTCAAAGACTGTCCGCGGCTGACAATCAAGTGAACTTCCTCGACGTGTATTCGCTTCTATACCGTCTGGAGCATCGTATCGTGGGATATCCCCCGCTTTTCGGTGCACTCATGCGAGACGAAAGGCTGTGCCGAAATTACCCCACGGTGATAAGGTGTATTATCCCTGCAATAGCGATAGCCTTTGTCAAGCCTGACTTTTCCAAGCTGGCCGGTTTTCTCGTGCAATCGAACGACGACATGGAACATTGCGCCAGCGCTGTCTTTACCTTTCAGCGTGCACTTGTGGAGTTGTACCAGCCCGACGTCGAGCGGGCGATTTCCGCTTTCGACGGAGAAAGCCACATTGACCCAGTCTTGCGGGCAGTCGATCAGACGAATCGTGAACTTGTGCATTACAAACTTATTCGACTTGTCCCGGCGACAATTCGCGCAACGAGAACATTTATTCACTCCATTCTGCTCGCTTCACCAGTTATGGTGTTTAACATTTTCATTGAACAGTCAATCCGAAAGCCCAATTATCACCTGATGGTCCAACAGAGCAAGCTTCTACTCCTCCCGGGAGGTCATGCGCCACTTGCGGAGAACGAATCGTGGTCGGCATTCCTTTCATTGAACAGGAAGCGGCTTCAGCTGCTCGCTATCTTAAGTCTCCACAAGGCCAAATCCATCGAAGGTGGCATATTCTCCTTCGAGCAGAAGGAAAATGAAATTTCCTCCGTGGCATCTTTCTACTGTATCAGCTGCCGGTCGATCATCTACCATATCATCGAAAAATTGGACGCTCAACCGAGCGCCGCCTCCGAGACGCACCGATGGCATACCTACGCGTGCATACGAAGCGTCTTCCGCTTTGTGTTGGGACATATTTTGAAGTACCGCGCCTATAAGATTACGGTGCTAATGTTTCTCAAATCGATCGCCGAGCATCTACTCTTCGAGACATGCCCAAGTGAGACTGGCGTCGCTGTGGAGGTCAATTCAGATGAGAGTTTTAGCCAAGTCTCGTCACTTTTTCCATTAAGTATACGAGGGCTGAGTCCGCTGAGCATGCGGCATTCGATAAATACACATCGAAAGAAAAAGAACCCCTTGTTTGCTCAACTGGAAAAGAGCTGCCACCAACGCTTCGTGATGAGTCGTCTCATCCAATGGCTTACGAGTATTTTCGGTGGATATTCGCTTTTTTTGGCCAATGCGGGTGAAACAGGGGATTCCGACCTGTGCATGTCTCATCACATGATAACGTATGTTCTTTTTCTCGAAAGCCTTTTCGGCACTCACGTGATGCCTGATCGACCAGACGACACGATGCATTCATGCAGTTCCAAGTTTCATTCGTTGCTGACGGAGGTTAAACACACGCTTATCGAGTCGTTCCAAGACGAGAGTGGAACGAGTGAAGGGCTTTTGCTTCGTCGCCTGCGAAAGCTCATTGATATCTGCGTTGATCTCCAAACAATCTTCTCGGACGAAGAACCTGTGACGGAGCCAATCCTGACGAAAGCGTTGGATTTGCCCGAGACGTTTAGCTTCGAGCCGTACGATGTGTGCTATAGTAAGCAGGCATATCAGGACTTGATATCTTCTCTCCAACGCAGGCAGAAAATTCCCACAAGCGACACCCGCCTGAGTTGTATCGGCGAATTTTTCATTGTATTCCAGGAGCATCGGGTCGACGAGAGCGATCTCATAGGATTCATGGTGGATGCTATTCGGCTTGTGGAGCTGCAACATAAAGAAGACTATCAGTCTATTCAAATTTCCACGGGATCGACTTTGTGTGGAAAATCCATTTTGCCGTCAATTTCGCAATTGCTCACCGGCATTGCCAAGTCCATTCAAGGGGCGTTCGCTGCAGCTTCGTATGTGACGATGATTTGTGGTTTTCGAGACGCCACAAACGCACCGATCGCCCGCCTCGGCCGTGGTCGGCAAGTTTCAGTCTTTGTAGACTACATGCAGCATTATTTCAAGCAAATCCTGTCAGCAATTTTCCTCACACTCCCATGCTACACCTCGGGTGAGTGTACAAAAGTAGGGATCTTTCTCAACACCACTTTGGCATTCATCGAACGAGCGATGGCGTGCGGCAGTGAAGAGGCGAGCGAAATTTACGAGGAATCGACGAAAATTCTCGAAGAGGGCTTACTTTCAGTTTTGGCTTCAGTTGGCCACAGCAAGCACGAAGCCGCAGATGAACCATCGACTGATGTCACAAATCCCGAAATGGAACAGCACAATAAAGCGCCATTGTACTTGCTTCAGAACTGCCTTGTCGTACTCTGGGAAGTTCGGTTCCACTTACGGACAATGAAGGGGTCGGTGGGTTTCCTGCAAAATATAGAACGCATGACGAATATTTTGCTTTTCGACAAGGCGTCTTGTGACGAGGATAATGAAGCTACTTCCACGTTGCAGCGTTTGCTGAGCGCAAGCATAGAGAATGATGAAATTGAGATGATCAAACCACAAGTCATCGCGCTCATCAAATGGACACAGAAAGCAAAAGCTTCGACGCTACCGGTGCGGTCATCAGCATGCAAAAGAGGAAGGGAGAACGATGCAGTGGAGACAGCGGAAACCAAAGCCGACGAGGGAGATGGTATTTTATAAGAATACATTTAGCTCTTCGGAACTTTGGCTTCCTGCTGGTGTCGATCGAGCGCCGTTGAATCGGTCGCATGATTTCATTGGCTGTTGATAGTGATAGTTCCACTGTGAACTCCCAGAATTATGTTTTGACTATCTGCTCGATTGCTGTGCACGTGACCTTTTCATTTGTACATATTTGTTCGAATTTTTCCAAATGACCGAAATTCCGAGGCGTCGAAACATGCTTTATGTTGAGAGACTTGTTGACGAGCGAGTCGGAGTGCCGCTTCCAAGTAATAGCACACTACATATGATTCAAGAACCCCCGAAATCGTCCATTCCCTCGTGGTACCCGAGTCAATTTCTCCAGTTGAAGAACGCGCAGGTTGAGGTCGGCCTAAAAGTTTGTATGATTGTATTTACAGTTGTGCTCTCGTACGTGCTCTTCCGGTAGTCGTGCTTGACAATTTGTCCAGTGGCAGGTGTATCTTCAGATAGCAAACACAATGTGAGTTGTTGAGACTGTTCGGAAAAAATCGTCGCTGCGGCAGTTTTTCTCCAATTGACCTCGGAAATGACTATACAATTTCGATGTCGAATAACAGTGTTCTATGAACTTTTAAAATGTCAGGCCAGCTGTGCTTCAAATGCCATGTCTCGGAGCCTGCGATAATTAGTCGGGAGGGCAAGAAAAAGTTATACTGCGTCGAGTGTTTCAAAAAGTTCAGTTTCAACGTATTTCGCACAAGCGTCCAGAGGGCAACACTCACTGACACTGTTGAAGCCAAAGAGGGCGGTATCATTGCAGTGAGTGGTGGACGGAGCTCCATGCTGCTTTTAGACTGGCTGTGTGAACTCCGCGAGTATCAAGAGAAAACGACCCATACCCCATGGGAGGACCTGATTGTGGTATTCGTCAAAGGCTTGGATTATGAGACAACCGCCTGGGAAAATGAAGCCTGTGATTTCGTACACGACCATTGTGTCAAACGGCACGTGAAATTTCGCATGGTTTCCGTTGCTGAATATCTATCGGATTTACCTGCAAAACCCCTAGTGGAAGAGCGCATTCTACTGCTCCGAATGATTTTAGCCAAAGAAGCCAAGCTATTACAGGTCCGCCGGGTGTTTTATGGAGGTGATGCGACATCTCTTGCTGGGCTGACTTTGTACTATCTCGCCTGTGGCGGCGCGCATCTGTACTGGAGAATAACCTCAGAGCATGACGTTGTTGGGGATTTACTCATTCTACGCCCGTTGCGGAACCTGCTCTCGAGCGAGGCTGCGCTGGCTGCCCACTTTTTTCAGGTGCCATATGTACAGACAAGTGCTGTATCGAGGACCGATCCCAGGAATGTGAAGCGAGTCATCAGGAACTTTTTGTGTGGAATAAGTGTGAACTTTAAGTCAACAATATTCAACATTCTGCGGACAGTTGATAAGATTCCCCACAACGAGACTTTGGACCGCCCCCTTCTGCACCCTGCCAAATCCGAATCCCGTTCGTGTGCCGTGTGTCTTTCGGAAATTCGAACGGAAAATGTTGATAAACTGGCGTTGGGAGAGGTATGCAAGTCCTGCCAGCTTGTGCTGACGATGTAAGGTCGCTGAAGAAATACGAGAATCCGACCAGCGGGCCTTTCCTGGAGAAATCTCGACCGTTTGGTGCGTTACTGATAAATCTCACAATGTCGAAAACAGAGTCGGTGTGTGGATTTTTCACGATTATTTCGTGGTCGAACTAAATGCTTGGGGTATTTCTCCTCATCTGTAAAGAATCATTTATCGCGCATGCTTCCTAAAAGACAATGACACGAGAGGTCATAACGGTTGCAGCGGGACCTGTGGGCCTTCAAGCATCATCGTATTTTTGGAAGTACTCTGATAACGCTGAGGATACACGGTGCTTCCGCTATTCGGAGCGCGATGGCAAGTTCGTCTCAAGAATGGTTGCAATCTTCCCTGAGGAAGACCTTGCCAAGTCAGCATCGGCTGGCGGAACCATATCTCCCACATGCACTGATCATATCACCAATGCCTCCCACACAGGCAGCGCCTCGCCGGCGGAAGGTGACGACGATCTATTACACACGTTTCAGGAAATGCTCTCGCTCAACATAGAGCACGGAGATAGCTTCACTCACCCCGCAAACGGCGAGGCACATGAGTCAGACGGCACCATCGCACGACACATCGAAGCGCTGTATTCACAGGCGGCACTTCAGTGCAAAGGAGTTGTACCGCTTTCCGAGCGGTCATACGCGACGGGAAATGGGAATATCGCCACAGATACACATCGCATTTTGGAGGTGATTCGATCCTTTCTCGAGGAGTGTGATTTACCGGACGGAATTCAATTTTTTTCCCAGGCGAACAACTTGTATGGCCACGTGGTTGCGACCCTTTTGCCGATGATCCACGAGGAATTCGGGCACGTGGCGACTGTCGTTCAAGGCGTTGTTGGAGGAAACTCGTTGGGTATAAACGCATCGAGTCTCTCGGAAAATGACAGGCCAAATTATCACACCGCACAAGCCCTCCTCGATATAAATAGTGTGCTCAATATGAACGAAAGCTGTACGATGCTGTTGCCCCACGTAGGGAGAAGTGCCGGGAATAACCAACTCGAGCACAATCAGCTGGAATACATTGGAGCGTCACATCGCTTGTTCACAGATGGCTATCATGTGAGTGGAGCTCAGAGAAGAAAGCGCTATACGCTGCACGAGCTCGGCACCCACTTAATCTCACATTCGTCTGCCCGCATCATGTCAACACATATGGGCGGATTCGAAGATTCCGCATGCGTCGGCAACATAGAGCCATCCGATCTTTTCTCGTACCACGCATTGTATCCGCACAATGAAGGTGAACGCGAAAGGGCGATTCTTTCAAGTCAGTTTATCTCGACTCGGTGTAATTTCGAGCATATTCATCCCCATGTGTGCAGTTTGCTCGATCAAGCGGGCGACCTGCCAAGCTATAGACAACTCTACGCACATCACGCCCATCCGAAAGCGTGGAAGAAGTCTGCCTATGAAGGGGACAGATTGATTTCCCAGCAGAATTCGCTCATCGCTTGCTTTGAATCCTCGTCTCGAACTGGTTCCCACTTTCTGCGGCCACTGTACGGCCCGGTGGCGCATCATCGGCGACTTCCATATGGCGTGCTCCATCGCCTTCGGGGATCATATAGCTTCTCCGAGGATGAGGAATGGGAGGTGCTCAGCGACAGGCTCTGTACACTTGTTGAAAACCATGAAAATATGACATAAGTCGGAACACCTCATTGCTTTTCCTTCGCCCCTAGTCTAAACTGGAAATATGTTTGCAGATCCATTTTGCTATTAACTCAACGAAACGAGATGTCCTAATTGAATGGTTCGCATTGGCCTGCAAGGCGTTCGCAGAACTGCTCGGTCCACAAGACTGCGCCGTGTCTTTGCGCACTATTCGTGCCACGCTTTGTCGAACTGTTATTTGTGCGCAAAATTACACACCTGCCCGCTTGACACCGCCGGAGCGGCCAAGCACGACTGCCCATTCAGCGTTCCAGCCACCTACCATGAAAAGTGGCTCGTTGAACGAAGCATCGAAGAAGAAAACGAAACGCACCAAACGTTTGGGATCACGCAGAAACTGACGACCAGAGCAAATGACTACGCAACATGTGGTTTCATCGGCAAGTTAAAAAGCAGCTGGCAGAATTTCGCCGCGATCGAAGTTGGGCTTGATGGGAGATCGGCCAACATTCGCTCTTCATCCGGAACGGAAGCGTATACGCAATGGGTCACACGGGGCGACGCACATCGGTCGAGCCTGCGACCCGTCACGACGACCACCGAGAGTCAACCATCCCACAGCGATTTTGGAGACTTGCTTGAGAGCCTCGAGAGATTTCCCGTCATCGAATGCACTTTAAACAAAAAGAACGTCTCACATGACGCCGCGATGCACATTTTGTGTCAGCGGCTGAGTCTATCGGCGACTGATGTGACCGTGAGGAAGACAATGGATAAGGTCGGTGACACGTATCAGCGCATTCGCATCACCGTTCGAGGCAAACTTCAGATGCTCCTCGACGATGCGTCAGTGTTCTTTCCGCGGTGTGGTCTTTTTCTCTACGATTTTGAAGGGGCGCGGCAGCCGTATGTTGGCCATGATGCCACCGGCGGAACGCTTTTCGAAATTGTACTCACTGACGTTCGAGTGTCCGCGCGTCCTTCGAAGACAGAATCAGCCAAGCAAGTGATTTCCAAACGAATCGACTTATGGAAACGGCACGGATTCTTAAACTACTTTGGTCCACAGCACTTTGGGTGGTTTCGGGGCAAGTCAGATTCGAGCTATCACCTTTTCCGTGGCGACTATTTAACAGCCGCGTATCAACTGCTTAACTTCACGAAGAAGCGAAGGCCGTGGATTGAGCTCCTCGAGCGGCCGCTCCTCTACCCGCTGTCCTCCCAAGAGTCCCTCCGGAGTGAAATCCTGAAACGTCTTGCGTTGAGCAACATCGGGCCGCAAGATTTCCTCGACACCGAGAAATGTGCCCGCATCGAGCCAGACGTCAATTGCACGACGGAATTCCACCTTTTGGACGAGGGCATGGCCGTGCACGTGTCGCGGGACAGAGCGAAAATGCAGTCCATTGCACGCGAATCGTTGACAAAGCTGGTGGATCAGAATTGCTTCCAGATGACGACTTTTCAAGACTATCTCTGGAATCAAGCACTGAGCTACGTGTATCAGCTCTTTCATGTCCCCGAGCGGCATGCCGATTGCGGGTGCGCTATCTGTACCGACGCGAATTTGGGAGGCGCAACTTGTCTTCGCTTGAACGGCAGGGTTGACACATCGTACCGAAAGTACACACAGGCCGTTTGTCTCCCCCCGGTCGTGCTGGCGGCGAATTTGCCAGCGCAGCGGGAACGCGACTCGGGCAAGACATGTTCGCTCTCACGCCATTTCCATAGCATTTATCGCGGTATTTCTCGACAATATGGCCTGCCGTGGCCACATGGGACGCCGAGCGCCCTGCGAAACGTCCCGACGAGCCCTCGGAAGGCGGTGGTGCACCCCACGCACGTCGAGCATGCCTATGATGAAGGCAGGCATGAGCTCTTTTTGCGGTTTGTTCTCCCGCCAGGAAGCTTTCTGCCAGTGGCAATGCACCAACTGCTGCACACCGTCCACGTGCCGTACGCCCATGAGGTCATCCGCGTGCCAACGGATGATATTCTGTGGCGATTCGGACTGTACGATGAACATTTCATTCCCACAACCAGAGACATTTATCCGCAGGTCTCTCATACGAATGGCACGCCGCTGGATGAGCTCACAGCCGACAGTATCGCCGCGCGGATTCGAGATGAAGGTGCTGGCCAGGCAACAGACGCCGCTGGTGGTGAAGCGTACCGGGCGGAGTACCTGAATATGCTTGATGACCATGGAGAGCCGGCGATTCCGAACTTTCCTGTGAGTGAAATAGCGCGCTGGTCGAAAACATATCAAATCTCTAATCGGGAGAGAAAACGCCTGAATGCCCAAGAGAATCTCCAAGCTCGCCTCGAAACGAAAGATGACCTCGTCGTTGGAGGAAATCCAAAGCTCGAGGATTACTGTCTGCACCATCGAATACCTATCCGCAACGGACAGGGACGTGCCGACATGATCAAGAAAATCAGTGCCAGAGATAAAAAGTACGCTCGACTTCGAGCACTCGACGGGTATTCCTCGCCCGGAGACACTCAGCTATCTAGTGATGGTACGCCGTACGGACGAGCCGCAGGCACTGAGTACCATTCGATTTCAAAGTATCCAGCTGGACAATCGAGAGATGGCGCAAATGCTGAGATGCCTGAGGACGACCAAACACCGGAGCGGAGAATGCGATTGAAAAAGGGAAGAGGCGATGCGCCATTATATTACGACATCAACGGGTCCTGGTGGAATCGCTCCTACTGCAGGCCCTTTCATCCGGAGAAATCACGCAAAGCGTCCAGAAAATAATTTGGCACATTGTGGGTTTTTTCTGCCAGCAGCTTTTCCGCCTCGAGTCAACCTATTTTGCATTTTGCACTTTTGTCATTATAATCTCATGCAAAGTGATCCCGAAGTGTCACCCGGTCCGCAGAAGCGCCCATTCGATCAGCTCCACATCAATCAAGTACTTGGGCGGCACGATCTACATCCATACGACCCCGAAATGAACGACGCCCACCCATGTTACGCGGAGAATAGGCTATTTTACGAATGTGCTTCTCAGGAATCGGTCGCAGGCTTGCCTCTGCATATGAAACACGTCAAATGCTTTCATCCGTTTAAAGTAGATCTCATGAAGTGCCTCACAAAATACAAATCGAGCATGGATGCAATGCCCTCGTCCGAATAAAAGCACAATTGGGCATCATCCATGAGACGGCTGATCTTCACCAGAACAGGACGAAATCTCCGAAACGAGTCCTTCGGCAGTTTTTTTGATGGCCCACGCGACACTTGGATATATTCCTTGCGTTGTGACTCACTAAGCGTGCTGTACTAGTGACCCACTCTGTCCTCGGAAGCCCTTCTCTGTGCAGACGCAGAAAGTTACAGACTTGCTATCAACTTTCAGGAGTGGCAACGAAGACTTCTGGATGAGTTTTGACTTTCACCATCTCTGGGCCACCTTTATCTATCAGACAGTCACTTCGAGGGTCCGCTGGACTTCACAAGGCTTCCGACTTTTTTCAGTGTTTATTACCCCTGTGATAGTTTCTGGCACGATCAACTTCAGGCTTCACGTTCAAAGTCCGCAGTTTCTGTACCTGTGGAACAAGAAAGTGGTGTATGAGTGCCATCTGGTGATATCATTAAGCTTTGCGGAAATGCCTGTATAACCGTCGAAGTCGTAGAAAAAAGGGAATTGTATTTACAGGAGAAATGCCTCCACAGTGTGCGGATATAGTAGGAGACTTATGGACCTTTCATCGATTCTTTCGTTTCATCGCACCACGGTGGGTACGCGAATCAATGGCAGAGCACACTCTGCACTTGAAGTGACTTGTAATGCATTTGGTGTAGGGATAATCGATGGTTTTCTGGGGTGTGTTTTACTATCTCATTGTGAATGTTTTCGTACGTTGCACCGAAAATGTACTTTGGAGTTCGCCACATTCAACTCGTAGTTGCTACAAATGAAACGAGCCGAATCGGTGAGGTGAGGTGAGGTGAGGTGCGTGGGGTGATCCCGGCTGACGGAGGGACATACAAGATAATGCTAGGAATTCCAAAGAAAAACGTCCATTGACAGGGAAGTATGCTTTTATAAGGTTGTTTCAAGTTGTATTATGTCCATGGAAAATTCATCAGACAGTTTCGAGATCGGCACACTGCAGAATTATATTCGTTATTTGGTCTCTCTCGGAGCCTTCGATCGTTATACGAAATAGGGTCCCCCTCCCTATTCGGAAGCGCACACCACGTATGTTTATAGAGTTACGCTAAGTAAATCTAGTTGTGCTGCGTGGATAGCGAACAAGAAGCTGACCTTGCTAGTCCTTGCCTCTCGTATCCAAGGAGAGAGATCTACCACTATCGCGGTGTAACACACTGGCGTTAGTGGCCATGATTTGCATTTGTCTGTCTGAGTCTACCGTTCCACTATTCAACCAATAGTCCTATACTGTTAAACTATGAAGCTGTCAGAGCTGAAACGGAAGAAAAGGACACAACTCCTGTTGGTGCATCACGGCCTTCTAAAGTCAAGTTAAATGCTATCTTTCACTATATGTTGTCTGATGCTCTTTTCCTTCAAATCGAGTCGTTGAAGGGAACCTCGTGAGGTCGATTGACACTATCATTCAATCGGAAAATTGCGCTCTTGAGCATTGGCAGAAGTGTTGTCGCATCAATGGTACCATATATTTGATTACGCATAAATGACGGCCGCTTGAGATTAAGCGGGCAGCCTAGCGCGAATCGATTATTTCTGCAAAAATGCACAGAGTTATTGTTACTCAGCGCATACATTTTAATCTCAAACGAGACGAACATGCGTGAGGTAACGGTCACTCACTTCTCACAAGCCCTTAAAGCTATTTTTTTTTGAGAGCGCAACAGCA
Source organism: Perkinsela sp. CCAP 1560/4 (assembly GCA_001235845.1). Lineage (NCBI taxonomy): Eukaryota > Euglenozoa > Kinetoplastea > Prokinetoplastida > Perkinselidae > Perkinsela > Perkinsela sp. CCAP 1560/4. The sequence continues at coordinate 34,185 of LFNC01000295.1, read as the reverse complement.
CGTGCCGCTCAAGTTTCAATCCCTTTCTCTCCTTTTGAAGGATCGGGAGGCGCACCCAAAAAGGGCCGCCGCTGCGTTTGCAGCAGTTTTTATTATAGGCTTACATTTATAAAAGATATATTTTGCACAAGCCGAAACACGTGTCTCGTTGGCAGGCTTCTGCAGAGATGAAATCGCAGAAGGCGTAGCTCCGGCGCGACGGAGCCATTCATCGTCGAAGAGTTGCAAGGCTTCCCGGAGGAAATCAGGAACTCTCCGCTCAAACCATTGTTTGGCGTCCCCTGGTGGCCGTATGCCATGCTTCATCCGCAGAGCGGCGAAGCGGGGGCAGTGGAACAGGAGGTGCTCCACGGACTCCTCACAGTCACTTGACCGATGACGTTTGGGTAAGCGTCGGTCGAAGTTGTGTGTGCGAAGCAGATGGGAGGTGAGACCCCCTTTGGTTCCGCTCGCAAAGCTATACAGATGGCACATGTGATCGTGCTGGGCCGACGGCGCCGCAGGTTGAGGTGCGGGACGCGCTCGCTTGATCCGTGCTTCATCTCGGTGCATCGCCACGACATGCCGGTTCACACTTGCGACCGTTGGGCATATCCTCGGGCAGTACGGGCACTTTTGTGGTGCCGTCCGATCACCCGGTGGCGCTGGCGGTGCACGCTGTAGCAGGCGGAGCGCCTCCTGTTTTTTTTTTTATAGCGCAATTTGAAAATTGCACGTGCCTTTCGACACGTATGCGCATGCTCTCTGCTTTTCGCGTTATGCATGTGGGCTAATCTCATCCCGCGGATTGAAAACAAACAGAGGATTAGTAGATGTCTTCCCTCGTCTCGCCACCAAGGAGATTCTCCCCTTGGAAGTAATTTGGCGGTTTCCCGAACCTCCCCAAGGGCTGGGTACTGGTCCTGACCCACCACCTTGCGGTGGCCATCAATAGGGTCGGCGCGATGACAGAAACACGACGAGGGGTTTAAAAAGGTTCTTGGCTTCCCCCAAAACTGGGGTACTGGTCCAACCCACCACGGAGAGGTGTCCTTTCGTCGGGTTAGGCGCCTCCTGGTGGTCATAGCCGTGCGTTGTGACGAGGTGGTTCACCCCGGTCGAGCGCGAAGCAAGCACCACGGCGCACTCAGGGCACGCGACTGCATCGGTGGTCCGTCCTCGTTTCCGGGACGGTTCGACGGTCGTGGGGGCGGAGGATGCACCCGGGGGTTCCGAGCAGAACCGGCAGGCCTTTGGAACCGACGGGTTCAAGATGCGGTGCAGGTCGCCCCAGTAAGGAGACCAGTTTGTGCGGGCTTGGCTTGCCAGGCAATCAAGGAGGCGGACACCGGTGAGGTGTTTCGTCTTGGTTGGTTTGATGCCAACCACTCGTCTTCGATGTGTTTCGCGTGCTTCCAGCTTCTTGGAGGCATCGCCCGCTATTCTTTCTCTAGCGATGCTCAGAGCATCTTTGTGCCAGAGGGTATAGCTGATGCTGCACTCATGTGCTGAGTTCGCAGCTGCATCGGCGAGCTCGTTTCTCGGTACCCCGCAGTGTCCGAAGACAAACTGCAGGCGGATCTTAACCCCCCGGCCGGCCAGAGCATTCAGCATCTCGACACACTCCGCAAAGGTGGAGGTTGTGGAGCGTGCTGTATGCCTTCTCAGGGCCATAAGCAGCGACTGACTGTCCGAAGCGATGAGGAGCCGCTGACCACGACTGAGGGTCCTGTCTGCGATGACTCGGGCTAGGCCGGCATGGAGAGCGAGGCATTCCGAGCGGAAGCTAGAACGACCCTTTCCACAGACAGAAACGGTTTTGCAGCTCTCTTTGCCCTTTGCAAAGATAAGCGCCGCCCCGGCGACCGAAGACGTTTCAGCAACGTAGGACCCATCGGTCCAGAGTTCGTAGTCAGCCGGGTGGCGGTGAGCGACGGCTTCGCCTGAGACCTTTTTCTTTACGGCATCATCCATTTCTTTGGTGACTGCCTCAAGGGTCCAGGGACGGATAATTATCCGATGGTTGAGCGTTGGAGCATCCGCGAGCGGCTCCACGGACCCGTATGCCTCAGTAATCTCCGTGTGGAGCTTGCCGATCTCACTGGACGGCGGAAAGCAGCGGGCGACGTTTGCGGCTCGAGGGCCGCCACGAAGGGAAGACAACAGGAAGGCCTTAAAAGTAAGATACTTGGCCTTTTCGGACACTGATGGCACGTTGGCCTCTAGCAACGAATCTTATGTGTTTGTTGTTGCGGGCACTCCACATGCGAGGCGGGCGCCGCGCGCTTGCACACTGTCCATGGTGGCTAGGTCCGTGTCCGACGCTATGCCAAACCATGCCGGGCAAGCGTACTGCATGGACGACGAAACGAGTGCTAGGTGAAAGCACCGGATCGCGTCGCGCGACGCCCCAAGCAGTGTGTTAGAGACCGCTGAGAGTTTGAGTAGGGTCTTCAGACTCTTGGTTTTCATGCTCTGGGTGTGGTAGCCGAAGCCGCGATGCTTGTTAAAAATGACCCCCAGAAGTTTTGGGGTGTCATCATTTGCAAGCTCTGTCCCTCGGTAACGAATTACTGGGGCGTCGCTGCGGCTGCGGAAATTGCACACCTTTGTTTTGGCCACGTTCACATCCATAAAGTTGGTATGTGACCAGTGGCTGAGCACGTCAAGAGCCTGATTTAGCACCAGCTCCCGATCTCGTCCGCGAGCCACGATCGTCAGGTCATCAGCATAGAAGTAGTGCTGTGCCCCTGAACGGTTAAGCTCTGCGGAAAGATCCTCCATGAAAAGGTTGAAAAGCAGCGGTCCGAGCACCGTGCCTTGTGGGACACCACACGTGAATTTTTTCACGCGCGAATAGTGCCTGTTCCCCATTCTGACGCGCACTTGGCGGTCAGTGAGAAAGTTAAGGGTCCAGCGAGCTAAGTGTGGATCCACGTTGAGCTTTTGCAAGCGCAGCAGAAGCAGATCGTGGTCCACCGAGTCGAAGGCCCTGCTAAAGTCCACAAAGACAGCGGACGTCCGTGGCGTTTTACTGGCGCTGGTGGGTTGCACCTGGGCGCGCAGCCACATTAGGACGTCCGTGGCGCTCATGCCCGCGCGGAAGCCAGCCTGGTTCTCGGATGTAACTAGGTGCCGGAGACGACCATGGATAATCCGCTTCATGAGCTTTGCCATGGTGCTGGTCAGCGTGATGGGCCTATACGATTCCACCTTGCCGGCAGGTTTGCCAGGCTTCAGGAAGGGGACTATAGTTCCGCGCTTCCACTCGTGAGGGACGATCCCGCGCGAGAGAGACCGGTTGAACGTACGGAGGAGCGCTGTGCGCGCCGCCCGCGGTAGTTGCAACAGGGCCTCGTTGTATACGTCGTCCGGACCGCACGCTCGGTGACACTTAATGTACCGAAGCGCATCGACGAGTTCCTGCCGCGTTATAGTACGGAACATACTGGTTGGGCGCGGTGGCGCTTGTGGCTCTTTGGCCTCCGGGTGTTTGACGGCCTTCTTCTTGAAGAAGGAAACAAGGTGGTTCGCCGCGGTTGTTAAGGGGACCTCACGGCCGCCTTCTACGACGAGGTTCGTCGGTGTCGGTCTTGCCGACACGATATTCTGAAGCGTTCTCCACGTGGTGGAGTTTGCTGGCTTCATGTCCGCACACATCTTTCCCCACTCCTTCTTACAGTGTAAGTCTAGGAGGTTCTTCCTCTCTTGCGTTGCAGCAAGAAGCTGCCGTCGCTGGGTGGGGGTTGCGCCCTCTAACGGGCTCAACAGTCTTTCGCATTTGCGGGTTGCATCCTCTAAGGCTGCAGACCAGCTGATGGGGATGTGTGAAGCCCCCTTTGGGGACTACTTCCGCTGTCGCCTTTGCGATGCTCCGTGAAAGGAACTTCGCTTGTTGGTCAGGGGTGCCTTTCTTTGGGAACTCTTTACAGTCCTNGTTCTTCCTCTCTTGCGTTGCAGCAAGAAGCTGCCGTCGCTGGGTGGGGGTTGCGCCCTCTAACGGGCTCAACAGTCTTTCGCATTTGCGGGTTGCATCCTCTAAGGCTGCAGACCAGCTGATGGGGATGTGTGAAGCCCCCTTTGGGGACTACTTCCGCTGTCGCCTTTGCGATGCTCCGTGAAAGGAACTTCGCTTGTTGGTCAGGGGTGCCTTTCTTTGGGAACTCTTTACAGTCCTCTGTCACGCCATGTCCCACGAGTAATAGGACCGTTTAGGCACTTGGCTCCCCAATGGCTCGGCGTCTCCGATCACGATATTGAAAGTGATAAAGAAGTGATCGCTGTCAGGGTTAGGCTTGGCCTGCCATCTTCGGCCTATACAGCCGCGAGCGAGAGTGACGTCAGGCCCTGAGAGCTGCCCTCTTTGTATGGTTAAGCTCCGACGTGTCGGTTCACCGGTGTTCAGGATCGTATACGCCTGGTCGATGCAGAAATCAACGACATATGTCCCGCCGGGATTCGGAGCCACGTATCTGTCCCAATCTTCGTGATGACAGTTAGTGTCAGCCCCAATTATATGGGTTCTCCTGTCATCCAGTGACAGTCTGCTGAGTGCCGCTGCACTAACTTTGTGTCCACGGGGGAAGTACGCCGAGGTGAAGTAGGAGAGTTCGTCTCCCACTTTGACACAGACGGTGGTGTGTTCTACCACTTCGGAGACCGACTGGGAGGTCAGAGAGCATTGTAGAGCATCTCTGACGAGGACGGCTACGCCTCCTCCCTTCGCATCACGGGCTACCGCGAAGCAATGAAAGCCGGGTATCGCTAGCCTGGAAGCTTCGTCTTCCGTCACGTGTAATTCCTGCAAGAGGACCACGTCAAGAGCAAGCATTTTGGCCTTGTGTAAAAGGCTAATCTTTTTTTCAGGAGAGAATCCTAGAACATTGAACTGGGCTACATGGAGGCTCGGCCCCGGATTCGGATGCACGTCCCCAGCCCGCAAAAGCAGAGCAATCAGATTGATAGCTCTCACGGCACGCATGCGCGCGCTCTGTGGTGGCAGTTTCTGTTTCTTCGCGGCCACTGACGCCGGTATTCCACAGCAGTGGTGGATGACAAAAGCTCTTGCCGATACCCGATGCCACCCGGGCGGATCCCAGTAGTATCGGGTGGCGCCTGGCTTCCCCAACGACTGGGCACTAGTCCGACCCACCACGTAGAGGTGGCCATCCATCGGATCGTAACTGAGTTTCTGACAAATCGATGTAAACTAACTCCGCTGGCAACTCAGTGAAGCACACGCTTTCAGCGAAACTGCTTGAACGATCGGCCAAACGACACAGGGATTCCGGAAGATTTTGCAACTCTAATGATCCAGAAAAGCTGTTAAAATTCGTCTACAGTTCTATTATCGTTGGTGGGAAGGAGGTGAAATCCAGCGTGCCATCGAGGCTATAATAATGACGTTAATTTTGACGATGGACGCCGGAATCCATTGCGCGTCGATGGTTCCATGCAGCATGGAAATCTACTAGATTTCAGTAATGCTCTGCGTGTGAGCGTCGACTGTAACGCCCGTCCATCTAGTGGCATCTGTGGGATCTTCGTAGCTAGCACAAATTCTGTCACGCCGCTCGATTCCAGCGATGAATATTTCCATCAAGGCTTGTTGGGGGGAGTGAGGCATAGTCAAGACCAAGAGGGATCGGCATTGTGGATATACGCCAACGGAAGCATTTCACTTTTCTACTAATCGGGAAGAAAATCAGCCGAAATGAACGATCGTTTCATGTTTTCGCAAGGCTAACAAGTTCACCTCAATGATGCCTGACTGCTTCATTTCCACCGCTAGTAGAAGGGGTCCAACTTCTTGCAGGTATTTGCCAGGCACTTCGTCCTTCATTGAAGACGGTTTCATGCATTCCCACCGGACAATCAACCAGCAGTCGTGTCTCAAAAAACCACTGGCCGGTGATAACGTCCTTCGTACATCTCGATGACTTAAAAATGGTTGTGGAGCATTTTGAGCTAAAAAGGCAGGCAAAGTGTTTCATTCTCTGCATTTACCACTACCGTCATATTATATTCTATAGTCTAATGCTCGATAATTCTATAATCTACTGAATAATTCAGCGCGTTCGGTCACTGCATCTGCCGTTTGATGAGCTTTGTATTTTCAACATTAACGCTGTTAAAGAGCACATCGGGAATGAAAACCTCACCTGAAAGCGCATTGTCTGACAGATCTAAGTGTTCGAGACCTCGTGGTAGCTGACTGAGATCCACTGTGCCCGAAAACGAGTTATTGTGCAACTGCAAACTTGATATACTTGACGGTAATCTCGTCAGATCCAAACATCCGGTGAACTCATTGTTTGAGAGAGTAAGTTCTTCAAGACAGTTTGGAAGCTCCGTCAGCACAACAGATCCACTCAGCGAATTTATTTCAACATCGAGAAGTACCAAGCCCACCGGTAATCGAGTCAAATCAACGCTTCCGGAGAATTTGTTGTCGAAGGCGTGGAACTCTGTGAGCGTATCCGGAAGACTCCATAACTTTAAAGACCCATCGAACTTATTATAGGAAACATCTACAGACTCCATCCTTTCTGGCAATCTTTCAAGGTCGACCGGCCCAGTGAATTTATTGGCAGTGAGATCTAACTCCTTCATAGATGTTGGTAAAGCCCAATCAAGCGTACCGGCGAGAGAATTTTCGCTGACCGACAATTCCTTCACAGAGGAAGGCAACCATTCCAAATGAATTGGTCCTTTGAGAGCACATGATACCCAATAAATCGCTACCACTTCACCATCCTCGATTTTCACGCCTTTCCATTCTTCAATGTCTTTCGGCTCATCAGCGTCCCCGCAAATCTTCTCTTTATTCGTTATCCCCTCGATGACCATCTCCATCAATGCCTGTTGCGACAGAGAAGCGTAATCAAGTCGGCCAAGCGAATGATCCACTGCGTCGAGAAATAGCAATTCGAATTTCATTTCGTTTGAAAATAAAAAAGGGAAAAAAGAGGACACTTTTACATCTTGCGACATGCACCAGCGGGACTACACTTTGAGTACTGTTTTTAGCTTGCTTGGGCAAGTAGACCCTCCATAATGTATGTGCAGGTGTCGACCAGTCAAGGCCGCCGATGCTATCACCGGCAAACGAGAAAAACTCATCTCGTCATGAAAGTCGTTGTTGACTGATATTTACCGCTGGCAAGTGCAGTGGCGCCAGTCCTCAAGTGCGGTACACGCGAGGGACATATAAGATCGCCCATTCGGTTTGATATGAAGTAAATATGTTCGAGATAACATGATTTTGTCCATATCATGGGCATGTTTTGTGATTTCTCGTTTCACTGATGATTTCGGGCCTTCAACCGCTCGCCCACGTGTATTGTCAAGTCAACCGTTCCACTGAAAACGCGGCGACCCTTGTATAATCACCGTATGTGCGCGTGTGCCGATGAGGTTTCTTGCATGATTTTCTCATTTTTCTTCGTGAACAAAGAAGCCAAAAGCGAAATCAAACAGGTAAAAATATGGTTGCAATGCGATTGACACTCAACGAGTGAAAATATACTACCAGTGGACGGTTTCCTACGTAAAGTGCGCATCAATCTCTTTCATCATAATTCCGCTCTCTGTGGTAAACGTCGACACCGGCGCGTCGGGGCTTCCATGTGGGATACCTATCCAGCGAACCTGATCAACAAGCATAAGGCGCAGGCGGTCCTCCCCGGATTCTCCAGACTGTTCCTCTTTCACACGCAGCTTTGCCAGAAATTGGGCATACATGCATCTCTGGCGCAGTGATGTGGCATATTGTGCGTCCTCCATGGATTGCTTTCGAAATTCCTCCGCTGAGACCCCCAAGACCTTCTTCGCGACGTCATCGAAGCCCGTCACCCACATCTGGGACGTCCCGTCGCTGATCATCAGTGAGAGCAAAAATCGGGCATCTGCGACCTCGTGGGTCTGATCGCAGCGCTCGCAGCGATATGGGCCACTGTTCAAATTCTGCGAGATGACTTTTCGGTGGCACGTCGGACAGGCGTCGTAGAACATATTCTCCTGCTTGATGTGCGTGATGGTCGCCCGAACGGTGATGTAATCTGCCTTCTCGCCCTTGCCAAGGCCGAGGCGCTGGATCTCCTCGAGCGTGTTGCGGTGGAGAACCGCCGCCTTCGAGCTCGGCCCGTTGCCGCCCTTGGATATTTTCGGCACGTTCACTTTTTCGCCGCTCTCGCGATACCAGCTGAGCAGCCCTTCGGGCTTGGCGCTCGAGAGGTCCGTTTCCACCGCACTGCCCATGTTGAGCGAGAGGCTGATGTCACCGTTGAACTCGGCGATGCGGGCGGCCTTGAAGCCGATGACCATCCCGACCGGATGCTCCCAGTTCTCCGCTGCGGCATCCCAAAGGGCCACTTCAACCAGCGCGGTTTGGTCAGCGATGGCGACGCTGCGCTTCGTGATGGAGTTGCCGGCCTTCGTCGTGATGGCCTGTGGCTGGCCGACGGATGCCAAAATGCCGATGACGTCCATAGTGCTCCCCTTCGGCTTCACCCGCAGTGACTCTATGGGAATAAAGTTGAAGGCCTTTTCGGGCAGCAGGCTCTCCGACTGGTCATTGCTGTGAACCTGCCAAATCTCAGATTCCCCGTCCATTGAGATTTCATACTCGCAGTTCACCGAGCTGAACTTTTTGTTGGCGTTTTTAATTTGCCCTTTGGAGAAGAAGAGCACTTTGCCGTCCACAAGCATTTCGTTGTATTTGTCGACGCCTTCTTGGAAGATTGTGCAGCGAATGGGCCCACTCTCGTCGATGAGCGTCATCGACATGAGCCGTCCTTGGCCGCGGGCGTTGGACCACGTGCGGACGGCAGATTTGTCGGTCACTCTCGCCTTGATGACCCATCGGCTACCGATATACGGCGAGAGCGACTCGATCGGCTGGACTTGCGTGGCGGTGGATGTGCCGTCTTTTCCGGTTTTCTAATAGGCAAACTTCTTCGATGGGTTCGATGTCGATGACGCTGCCGCCTCTTCTGCTGGCATTTTTGGTGCTTTAGGGAGATTGAATGAATGGAAATTGCGTGGACAATGATCTTTCGGTTGATGGAAATACAGTGAAAAATAAGAGTAATTAGACTTTACTGCTTATACGGTTTCCTTCGGCGCGCTATATTTTTATCGGATTCGTCGAGAGAGAGATCAGGCTATTTTCTGTTGCCATGGGCCAAAATGGCTTTTCGGACATAATCGAGCGCTGGTTGCGACAACGCCAAAGCATTGATTTCCTTCACTTTGCGCTCTCGCGATGTCGTTTTTGCCTGGCCGTCGCGCCCAAGCTCAGTCTTCAGCGCCGCGAGATCTTTAAGCCACAGGTCCTTCTCGGAAAGCTGTTTGAGCGTGGCGATGGCATTCGCATTCGCCTCCAGTCGCTTTTGCATATTCACCAAATTCGCCCGCGTCAGGACGGATATCCGCTGGTCGAGAAGGTAGGCGTAGCTTTTCTCGTGTGAATGCACGTCGAACTTGCACTTGGCCATCAGCGCGGGATTCGGAGCCACGTATCTGTCCCAATCTTCGTGATGACAGTTAGTGTCAGCCCCAATTATATGGGTTCTCCTGTCATCCTGTGACAGTCTGCTGAGTGCCGCTGCACTAACTTTGTGTCCACGGGGGAAGTACGCCGAGGTGAAGTAGGAGAGTTCGTCTCCCACTTTGACACAGACGGTGGTGTGTTCTACCACTTCGGAGACCGACTGGGAGGTCAGAGAGCATTGTAGAGCATCTCTGACGAGGACGGCTACGCCTCCTCCCTTCGCATCACGGGCTACCGCGAAGCAATGGAAGCCGGGTATCGCTAGCCTGGAAGCTTCGTCTTCCGTCACGTGTAATTCCTGCAAGAGGACCACGTCAAGAGCAAGCATTTTGGCCTTGTGTAAAAGGCTAATCTTTTTTTCAGGAGAGAATCCTAGAACATTGAACTGGGCTACATGGAGGCTCGGCCCCGGATTCGGATGCACGTCCCCAGCCCGCAAAAGCAGAGCAATCAGATTGATAGCTCTCACGGCACGCATGCGCGCGCTCTGTGGTGGCAGTTTCTGTTTCTTCGCGGCCACTGACGCCGGTATTCCACAGCAGTGGTGGATGACAAAAGCTCTTGCCGATACCCGATGCCACCCGGGCGGATCCCAGTAGTATCGGGTGGCGCCTGGCTTCCCCAACGACAGGGTACTGGTCCGACCCACCACGAATAGGAGGTCATCCATCGGGTTGGCAGCGAGAAGATTCCGCCTGACTCTGAATTCCCTCACAAAGGATGGCAGCCATTCTAGCTACAGTGGCCCTTCGAGATCAAAGTCGTCCCAGTCAATCCAAAAAACTCTACCCTTATCAATTTTCATTCCTTTTCATTTTTCAATGTCATTCGGTTCATCCAGGTCTCCGCAAAGATTCTCTTTATGAATTATTCAATCGATAACCATCTCCATCAATGCCTGCTGCGAGAGTTCAGTCTCAGTACCTCAAGGAGGCACTCGGTAGATTATTCATCAGCGTTATCTCTGAGATTACCGATATATATATATTCCCGCTGGGAGGCTGTTGAGGTCGAGGCTGCCAGTCGTGATTGAGATGGAGAGAGCAATTTGAATAATCCCACATCAACGTACATGCAACGTGTGCAAAATCGTTGTAGTTGATTTTCATGACGGCTCCATTGCGGCACCCAATGCGTTTCCATCGTTGGCAGTCGTCATCTCGTACATAATCTGCCGAAATGATGTGCATGCCTTCTGGAGAGATGTCTGAATGAAACATTCACATCATGGGAGCACTCACGCGGCGGCTGGGTTGTCCGCAGATGGGTCGATGCAAATAAAGGCGACTCAAAAGTACATTTTTGATTGTATCGTCAAAATAATGATTGCAGAGTATGAAATAAGTTATTAGGGGCACTAGTAGGGGCTTAGTATATCGTTCACACGAATGACTACCGTTTGCGCAACACAATTTTCGGATGTCATCAGATATAGCCGCTGGAGGGAGAAGATGCGGTAACTCAACTTGTGAGCGTGCACATCTGATGAAATCACTGTGAAGCGTCGGGTATTCGGTTTCGTTGATTATATGACTTGTGTCCATTCCGTGTTGGGCGTCTCGTATGCGTTGCTGTGAAAGCTCTAGTTCGACTGATCCATCGAGGCCGACTTCACAATACAGTTCGGGTAACTGAAATATCTGCGATTAACGCATTGTTTAGTCAGGTTGTTGGTGGAATGGCCTGTTTGACAAGAAGAGTCTCATTCTGGTTCGGCGGAGTAGTAGGAACATTTCAGAAAGGCACCAATGTGTGCATGCCAGATGTAACCGGAATTGGAGCGGGAAGTCGCGGTATTCATTATCTATGTATATTATTGTATTATTGCATGAATAGAATCACTCACTGTCTTCAATGACTTTCATGCTTCCGTGGAACTCGCAGTTTATTGTCGTTCCGCTCTCAGCGGTCAGTGGACGAATTTCCGAGATTTTGTTCTGCGCCAAGAATACGTGCTGCAATCGCGACGGCAACAGGTCGTAGTAGACCACCTTTTGCTGGATGCTGTTGTAGGAAAGATCCAGCTTCGTAAGGTTTGCAGGAAGCTCAATGAGCTCGATCGGCCCGACAAGACGATTCTCGCGCAAGATGAGTTCCTCAAGATTCAGTGGAAGGCTCTGCAGATCGATGGTTCCGTGGATGGCATTGCCCTTCAAAGAGATGTTTGTTGCACTTTTCGGGAGCATCCGTGTGCGTACTTGATAACGCTGCTGACACTCCGTCAGTCGCAGTTGCTTGATTGTGCCCGGGAGATATTCGATGAGGAAATTTCCCTGACGGACCTTGTGGAAAGTGAGGCTCTCCAGTACTCCGTGGTGACAACTGACACCAAACGTCCACTCCCCTTGAATAGTCTTCGTTGGGTTCCACGAGCAAATAGATTCGGGCCCGTTCCCAAGCGAAAACAATTTAAGTCCGTCCATATCAAACTCACGGAGGACAGCTTGCATGAGCTCACCCTGCAGCGCATGTACTGTGGCCGAATCTGACGAACTATCTAACGCAGATATCCAAAAGCCTAACATAAGTGAATGCTATAAATAAATGTGAATGATGTCAACAGACGGAGTGTTAAAAGTGCATGCTTGGAAAGTATTGAACTCGCTGCGAAGAGTGGCATCGAAATGTGACCACAGAGGTGAGCTCAGCCTGCGCAATGTGAAACGGTGGTTCGCATCATTGGTCCAGAATCTCCAATCGAAAATCTTGTATCTGCACACAGCTGACAACAGCATCGACAAGTGTTTCGGTTGAACACTTGCCCTGCAAGACTTCATGGAATTTTCATATTCGAACTGGATATGGCATGCGTAGCCCCCAGTCATGATGACAGGGCTTGGCCATTCGCATTATCGCTGATAAATCTTCCTCCTATTCGTATTCTTCGAGCTTTTCCGTGCGAGAACACACTTCAAGGACCCCCCCCCCTCAAGTCATGCCGAAAACTTACATCACATGCGTTTCGCTAGAGCAGTTTTCCTCGCTCTTTTCTTTTTCCCTAGTTCAAAATCTCGCGAAGCTGATTTCCTGATTAAATGAGAATAGCCCACTCCACTAGGCCGCTCAGTCAGACAGACGACCTCTGTCAGCTTATTCTTATACACCTCGATGTTATAGAATAATGCTAGAAGCTGATGGATATTCAAGGGACAATCCACGCATCGTTTGTGGGAGGCACGTCAAGTCGACAGTGTCACTGAAACAACTATTCCAGTTGATTTCAATGATGTTCTGTGCTTCGATCTCGATTAGCGTCCCGCGATTCACATCTACTCGTTTATCACAGCTATGACAAGTTCCGTGATGGTTTCCCGTTCCGCAGACGTGGATTTGCATTGCGGCTTGTTGGGAGAGCAACTGATCTACTCGGCCAAAGTGGGGGCTAGAGAATGGTCGACGAGGATAAGCTGAATCATTTGTGTCAAACGGGAAAACTTGTTCGCTTGCTGTACTCATGAAAGAACAATTCGACGAAACGGATGACAAACTCTTGAGTGAATTCTTACGTGAACACACTTGTAAAGTTAAGTTGAGGTGAAATCAAAGCGACGAATCAATTTCTTCTTTTTTAAAAGGGGAATTCTCTTTTTGGTGACACACTTGTCCCACTTGAGTTCAACTTCCACATCCAGAAGCTGTAGTGAATACTCATAAAAATAACAACAGTGCACCGAAAGGAATTCAAATCCGGAAAATCAATGCTGAAAATGTCTAAACAATATCACCAGCGTGGTTTCGTGGGTGAAGACACACGTTACCTCCCGTCTGCGCAGGAGTTGAAAGCGCAGGAGTGGAGTGAACAGGCTGCCTCAATGCACACGCCGGCGCCACAAGGGCCTTTGGCTTACACCTGCTGACTGCTGGTCTTCGACTTGCTCTTCTTCTGGAGGGCATCGTGCAGATTTGGGGCGACGCCTCCCTGGGAGAAGGTGACGTTCCCGAGGAGCTGGGAGAGCTCGTCGTCGTGGCGGACGGCGAGGGTCACGGCGCGGGGGGTGATGCGCTTCTTCTTGTGCTGGGCGGCGACCTTGCCGCTGAGCTCGAGGAGCTCGGCAGTGAGGTACTCGAGGACGGCGGTGAGGTAAACCGGGGCCGCCGCACCGACGCGCTTAGTGTAGCGCCCCTTCTTCAGCATGGAGCGAACGCGCCCGACGGGGAAGATGAGGCCGACCTTCTTGCTGATGGTGCTGGTCTTCTTTGCGGCGGATTTCTTGCCAGATTTCTGAGAGGCTGCCATTGAGAAAAGGGTAGATAAATGCCAAAGAGAGACCATAAATAGTATGGATGGGGAGGCAGACGCCGCCACACGGGCTATGCGATCAGTCTAAACGGCGTAACTACTCAGATGGGAGTGAAGGGCCCCCTGGTGGGTGACGCTTTATTTGCTCGCGGCGAGGCGGGCAACGGCTTTCGTTCCCTCGGCCATGGCGTGCTTCGCGAGCTCACCGGGGAGCGACAGGCGGACAGCAGTTTGGATCTCGCGGGACGACATCGTCTGGGCCTTGTTGTGGCGCGTCAGGGAGGCGGCCTCAACTGCGAGTCGCTCGAAGATGTCGTTGACGAAGGATGACATGACTGCCATGCCTTTGGTGCTGAACCCGATGTCCTTGTGAATCTGCTTCAGCGTCTTGTAGATGTAGCGGTTGAAGGTCTGCTTCTGCTTGCGCCTGGATGGGGCGGAAGTGCTGCTGCGGTTGATCTTGGTCATCTCGATAGTACGTAAAGAAGAGAAAACGGGGGGAAAGAATTTGAGAGAAGAGTGGTCGAATCCGCACCGATAACAGCTTTGAGAAGTATTGGTCTAAACTGTGGTGTCGCTCACTGGAGTTGCGAATGCCGGCTCTCGCACGCCTTACAGGGGGAAAGAGACGTGTTGAGGCGGGTTCGTGGCGCACTGCGAGCACTTGGCGCCTGCCGACTTACGCGTAACCGTAGAGCATGCGGCCTCTCTTGCGGAGGGCGTAGACGACGTCCAGCGCGGTGACTGTCGTGCGCTTGGAGTGCTCGGTGTAGGTGACGGAGTCACGGACGACCCCCTCGACGAAGCCCTTCAGGATGCCGCGGACCTCCTCGTACATGACGCCGGAGATGCGCTTGACACCGCCTCGGCGGGCGAGGCGGCGGATCGCTGGCTTGGTGATGCCGCGGATGTTATCCTTGAGGGATCGCTGCTGGCGGCGGATGCCTTTGACGTCACCGGATTTCTTACCTTTGGCCATTGGAATAACTTGTAGCGAAGGGGCTGAAACAAAAGGAGGCTTAACATTTTCTGCGCGGCTGTCAATACAACAACACGGTGTGCCGATTATGCGTCTAAACAATACAAACCGCCGATATTTGTGTCAGGAAAGGAGACTCGGCCGTTCAGCCGCTCGGCGCCTAGAAGCGCTCACCTCGGAGGCGGCGGGCGAGCTGGATGTCCTTTGGCATGATCGTCACCCGGCGGCCGTGGATGGCGCAGAGGCAGGTGTCAGCAAAGAGGTTCACCAGGTGGGCTTCAGTCGCCTCTTGCATCGCGAGCACGGCGCTCGCCTGAAATCGGAGTCCGTCCTTGCCGGCCATCGCGATCTCTCGCACAATGCGCTGGAAGGGCAGCTTGCGGAGGAGAAGGTCGGTGCCGCGCTGGTAGCGGCGGATGTCACGGAGGGCGACGGTGCCTGGGCGGAAGCGGAAGGGCTTCTTCATGTTCGTGGAGCTGCTGGCCTGGGACGACGCCTTACCGGAGGTAGACTTCTTTCCCTTGGTCACAAGCACCTCGCGTGGCAGTTTGCCAGTGGATTTGCGTGAAGATTCCTTGGTGCGAGCCATTGTGAGTAATCCTAATGATAGCTAGATAAAAAAACAAGCATATATATACAACACATTTTCTTCTACAAACATAGGAGAACAATATTAATGTATGGCTTTATTATAGTAATATTAATGCAATCGCCAGTCCCATTCATTGTCACGATGAGTGAGTTAAGCATAGAATATTATACTAAACAAAGCGACTCTACTGGAATTTTATGCTTATTGATTTGCATTATCTGAACACTGATTACAATACAAATAGTAATGATGATTTCAGAAGCACTGGTGGGTTCTGTATTAACATGTGTTTACTATGTCAATCTAGGGTTTACTTGAATAAAGTATGCAGGTATTACAAATGTTTTTGTGAGTGAGACAGAAAAAACAACTCAATTGTCCCATCGTTGACTAGACGTTGGAAGACGCTGCACCATGTCTGCGAAATTGGATGGCTACTTTTTCTTTCGATGTGGTCAATACTATAATATAAAAGTTTAGCCCTTGCTATACATACGGCGGATTTGAAAAAGCCCTTTAGATGCTATTACAGGTTTTCCTACAGAATACTGAAAAGCAATATAAGGCAAATAATTGGCGGTTGCCACTCTTTGACTCAAAAAGTCGAAATTACAGTGTAGTAGGCCAGGTGTTACCTTATGCGGAGGATTACTTAAAAAGAGAGATCTAAGAAATTTACGTGTGCGAGGTGAAATTTTGTAAACGATGGGACAACCTTTCCACTGATAGAAAACCGAAAATCGCGAATTCGGGCTTGCTATGGCCTTAGAGATTTGAGGGTGTGTACTTCAAGAAGGAAACGAAGAACTGGACCCACCATAAAAAGTTCATATCCCAAAAACAAGAACTAGATTAGGATCACTTGTTTGAACAGCAATGTCGAACATTCAGCTTCTACATATTCTTTTTAATCAGAAGGGCGATTTTCGTCGTACTCATGTGCTTTCTTGGCGCTCACTTGTCGACGAGCAAACCGAGTCGGCGTTATATGAGCGATCAAATGCTTCTGAAACTTCTCGTTTCCAAATTAAATGGCGTCGATGTTTTTCATGATGATGCTGACAGGCTTCTAGATCTTGATGAATGGGCCGGCGTCGAACAGGGTAATGAATTGACTGTGGTTGCTATCCACTGGGGATATATTTCGCATGAGCTTTCCGACTGGTACCCAGGCTTGAAGAGGACGCTGTTCTTCCGCGGGTTGGAAGTCTCAATCTTCGGTGGTTACCCACATCACTGAAAGACTTTTCGATCTCGCACTGGACGCAACACTCGAGACCGCTGACCTCCCATGCGGGGTGAGCGTACTGAAGGGAAATGGTGCTAGGCTCACTGACGCTTATTGTATGGGAGGGTTACCGCATGGAACACAAAGTGTGAACGTCTCAGATATCCAGCTTCATGGAAACATCGTCCTCGGGGCAGATCTGTCAATACTGAAACATTTCGCTGCAACTGGAAATAAGCTCAGCGGACGCGTGGACTTCACTAGCCTGCCGGAGGCCATCAGAAGCTTACGGCTCGGAAAGAACGAATTCTCCGGAAGCTGTGATTTGAGTTGCTTGTCGGCTCAGCTGATTTCCCTGGGTATTTCCGAAAATAACTTCTCCCAGAAGTTTGGAAAAGTATTTGACTACGGTGGAAGCAAGACCTGCATTGGACTATAAAGTGGTTTATCTACACTCTACAACAGTTTACGAAATTTACAGATCTTTCTATACAAAAGGCATATAATGCGAACAGATCTCGTACTTTATAAAAAGGTTTCGCCCATAAAACCCCAAATGCACATCAGAGACATTTTTAGACAGTCACGCTGACACGTATGGCAGAAACTCCAAGCCGAATGTGCGAATCCCGCAATGTATGCAACGGCTTTCAGTGAAAGACTTTATAGCCTATTTCCTCGGGGAGAGGGGGGGGTCCATGTAATCCTAAACAGTCGCATGGAAAATCATCGTATGTCACAACCAGCATAAACGGTCACTTCAGAGCAGTTTCCATGTACTCAAGGATCTGCTCTTCATTGGCTATTTGACTTTTCTCCTACTTTGTGCTCGAGTCGAATGCTTCCATCTAGTAGTTTTTCAATCGTGGAAATCGCACTATTGAGGATTGAGAGAGACGTCGAATCGGCTTCGGCAAGATGATAGCTGATTACGCCAGATCTTTGTTTCAATATAAGCAATATGGGATACTTCTTGCTTTGTATGATCTCGGAAATGTCACCCTCGAGCGCTTTCCTGCCATCCATTTGGAGAAATGTGATGGGGTCACTTTGAAATCTCTCCATAAGCTCCGCTTTATCCTGATTGGAGAAATGTTCTTTGTTAAAACAGACGCAAAGTCTTTTTTTGCACAACGCTTGTATGTTTTTCTCTGAGAGCTCGGGTAACGTATTCCCTTCTTTGTTATCTACGAGTCGCAATGCTTTCCTGGCAAAATTTCGCATCTCGACGTAGGTAAAATTTCCCGAGTACACGTCTTGCTCATCTATTCGGTCAGCTGCTTCCAGACTTTTGGTGAGAATGGAAACTCGAGGATACGTATCGGGAAAAGCTTTCTCCAGTACAGCGAACAAACCGCGGAATTCCTTCTGCACAACGAAAAATGGCAGAGTATCTCGAAATTCTGGATCGCTTGCGACGAGATTGTAGAGAGTTGGGATACGCTTCTTCTCAGTAAAAAGGAAAACACCACCCGGAAATATCTCAAGTTGCTGACGCATATCAAATTCGTCAGAGAGAAGTTTCGCTGTCGAGGAAATTTGATGCGAGACGTATTCCGTTAGCGCTGAAGCAGTGCGCTGCCCAGAATAGTGTTGCCAGTTCCGACGTTTATCAGAGTGATACGAGATGATCGTCGGAAAACCTTTGAGGCCATAAAAACTGGCAAACTGACTATGACTGTGTGCGTCTACTGCGTAGACGTCGGCTATTTCAACAACTCTGCGAGCGAAAATTTCGAATTCTCGTCGAAAGGAGACGCAATGGCCACACCATGGGGCGTAGAGAAAAACAACAACAGGTCTGCGACTTTGGTTTATTTGCGCACGCATATCTGCAAGGTTTGTGGGCTGGTGAATTTTGAAATCCGAGTCGAAAGAAAAAGCTGATGCGGTATGAACTGAGAGAAAAACAGCGACTAGTTGGAGAAACATGAGTAGTAAACAAAGAAACGGACGTTTGGGGATATCTGGGCAAAAAGTAGAAAAATTCACCTGTGAAATACAAATTTACTTATGTCACTAGGCACAATTTGTCAACTAGATACCACTCAATTACAGTAGGCGCAGCTGGCGGTGGCCGGCTAGCCAATGGTCAGAGCAACTCACAGAGATTCGATCACCCAAAAGTTCGCAGGTTTATCTGAGCGTACTGGCGTGCTACCTGTCGCTACACGATCTCAGCGGTCGAGAACTGTGCACACGTGCTGGGGGAAGGAGAACCTTAAACAGCTCCTAAAGAATTTGCTCGGGAGGCTCATTAAAATAGTGCCAAATCACATCAAGGAGGGGCAGTCAGTCGCCATTGATTGACGGTGCTTGTAAATACTGGTGAGTTCGTGAACAGTCTCTCAAGCTACGCCACTTGACTCGGCTTGTAGAGCAGTAAGTCTATGAGATCTGCGTCATCCGTGCCGCGCCCCTTTCCCCTCAGTTAAAATTGTGTGAGTATTACAATTGTACACTTTGACCGAAAGCAAATTATTTGTCGCATAAATCAGTACACCAATACGCGATGCTCGGGACATTCACCT
The DNA here is from genome assembly GCA_001235845.1 of Perkinsela sp. CCAP 1560/4. Taxonomy (NCBI): domain Eukaryota; phylum Euglenozoa; class Kinetoplastea; order Prokinetoplastida; family Perkinselidae; genus Perkinsela; species Perkinsela sp. CCAP 1560/4. The sequence continues at coordinate 15,083 of LFNC01000295.1, read as the reverse complement.
ATGGGCACAGAGCCAAAGGGCATACAGGTGTTTTAGTGGAAATCTTAAAGGATAATCTTGTGGAAGTGAAGCGAGTGGCACAATCAACCTATCACCGCTTGTATGTGTTAATGTATTGAGAACATCATCGCAAACGATGACAGAACTCGAAGTAGGAGTGAATGGTGTGTCAGTCATGTGATTGATAAACATAGCGGCTTCGATGTACTTATGCGGGCGGGAAATACGTGCGAATTGGTTCAAATGCACTTTCATAAAAAAACAGTTTTACGGGAAGTGTCGACCTTTTCTCCCTTCCAGGCTCCATTACGCATTTTCCAGCAACCAATTCTCGAGATTGATGGACATAAGAGCATTTCTCAGCAAGCTAAAAAGTTCCACCTTTCCAATAATCAAGTAGAGCGGCAGTTGGATTTTATAAGACTGACAGAAAATATTGCATACATGTATAAAAACTGTGACCTTAAAGACATGTCTTACATGGGGGAGATAAGGGTGGGTAATCGCTTTTAGGTCACCGTACTTGGTTAGTGTTAGTGATTACATTAGACACGGGCATAGTGAACAGTCTGAAATGCAGTGAATTCTTCCTTCACTAATACAAATCGACGTTGTTAGTTGTTTTTTAGCCATAATATTCGAATGTTGACCCATCCTGAATATAACGAATGTCACTACTCTCTGATACAACAGACTGACCCGATGCAAGCCCACCTATTTGTGGTGGGCTGGACCAGTACCCACCCACGGGGAGGTTCAGGAGACCGCCGATCATTGCTATGGGGATTCCACTGACAGCGAGGGAAGAGAACGTCTACTCATTCTCTATGGCTTAAAGCGCGGGGACAAAATTAGTGCACATGAAAAGCGCTAAAAACAGAGGGTGTGTGCATACGTGTCGAAAGGCACGTCCAAATTGCACTTTAAAAACAAAAACAGACTGAGTGCCAAAATTAGCTTGAGCGGACACGCCACCTGATGCTGGGGAGGCCCGGGCACCGGCTTCTTAAACACATCTACCACCATGTGGCTAATATCCTGGCCAATGGTGGCCAGCATAATTGCATTGGTACATGCAGCACGAAGCTTTGGCCCGCGAAGACATTCGCGCGGAAGCATTTCATAAACTGCGTGGAAGTATTGTTTTCTGGCAGCAGAAAATAAAGATACAATGCTTAGGGCTTTCTGAAATAGTATTCAAAATAGGCCATCTGGACTTGCTTTTTCAAGAGAATGAGCTGTCAAGATCGATAAGTCTCTTGTGTGTCGAAATGATAATTTGCTCTTTATAATATTCACCTAGCATACACTTTCGCTTATGGGAGTTACAACGCCGATTGCCTTAACGAATTCATGGCTGATCTTACTAACAACACCTTTGAGGTGACGATTTGTGTCGTTCATATCGAGAGAGTCAACAACTTATGGAAGCGTATATTTGGGAGTAATACATGTATTCCTGTCGTTGGTCTACAAGGAAAGCAGAATAGACTTTAACAATAGAAAATTAGCTTTTACATAATCTCTCTAACTTTTCATCTGTAGGTAGCACCAGCACGCCGTTGTATTTTGAAGTGATTGTTCCCTCGTACTTAAAAATAGTAAATCGGTATATTATGCTGGCCACACGGATGCAAGCAATACATTCAGAATATCTACATTACCAAGCATAAAGTGTCTTGCTGTAAAGTCTTTTGCGTCCCGAATAAAAAAAGTCTCAGGAAAGTGCTTGCGTAGGAGCGCAAGTGCAAGCGTTCATTTCTTGTGTGTCTTCCTACCCCACGAAGTAAAATACAATTTGTTTTGGGAGTCATAAATTGCAATTACATGATACTTATGATGACATGGCATAATAACGTACTTTGTAGTCTGCATATAGCTTTCGACTATAAGCGACTATAAAATTCACAACCAAAAAAGCTGTAAACCGTAGTGTGTCAAAATGCGCCCACACGTTTTCCTCCAGACATCTTTCCGATAGGTCAGGGTGGTCACAGACTACGCACGAGGTAATTGCCGTCATAGGTGGAAGCGATTTGAATGCTGCAAAGAATATGTTGAGTGAATCAACTATAAAGATTTCACACACGAGGACTTCAATCGGAGTGATTTACCTCATTAACGAAACAAACTAACATGGCCCATAAAAATGGCACAGCGTCGGCTTCACGGAATTGCCAAATTTGTATTCCAGAAAGGCTTATAAGCAAGACGTGGTTCGGCATGGCAAACTGCCAGAAACGCTCTTCTGGAAATATATGCCATGATATCAAGCGTTCTGCTTCGCTGCGCCGACGGCTGTATCGGGAGGATCGACTAGTCTGTGGTTTCGCATCAAACGCTTATGGACCTTTCATCTTCGGTCTAGGTACCGTCAATGACATGTGTGGCAGTCGGGATAACCCTCAAGAAGTCTTCAAGTATAAGAGAGTCAGGTTGTATTCGAAGGGAGACATTGACATATATACATGGGTAAACTACCGTTCAGATGGAACTGGTATTGTTGACCTTCAATTTCTTCTATCAAGAATACGGAAAGCCAACATTTCATTGGATGCGCTGAGTGACACAGTCGATTTGAGTTGCCTGTCTGACCGAATGAAGGTTTTTAAACTGATTCAAAATCTTCTGACAGGAGTCGACCTCACGGGCCTCCCGTCGTGCATGAACAGGCCTCTTAAAATTCGTGAATTTCCAAACACTCCTGAAAAAGATCGCAGGTAGGATTATCATCATCTACTATCAAAAGCATCATGATGACGTCCACAATTGCCCTAGATACAGAGTACTGAAGGGGCTGCTCACTTGGAAAATGAAAGTCCAATGTTCCCGATGACGGAACTGCTTGCTCGAAAAAAGTTGCCCTTTTAGTCCGATGTTTGTATGCTTCACACATCTTGGGATGAATGTTTTTGAGGTGGCTAATAAAATTGTCGGTGCGCCATTTCGGAGTGAATTGCGTATGTTGAGTTATATGCCCTCTTTGGGCGCGCGCTTTTCCCTCCGTGCCGAAAGCCTTACAAAAACGGCAACACGCGTGCGTCACCTTTCCATTGCTGTGTGAGACTGATAACAATCCGTATGTAGTACTCCAGGACTTTTGGTATTCGGCTGACATATTACTTTGTTATTTTGGGTGAAAAGGTACGCCAGTATTATATGAAAAAAACTTAAATTCGTGAAATTCGCCAAAATTCACGAATTTAAAGATGGCTGTGCATCAAGGACATCTGCCTTAGCATCAATCAAACTAACCAAGACGAAACACTACGCCTGATACAGTGTACATCACCTACGCCACCGGGTGATCGGACGGCACCACAACAGTGCCCGTACTGCCCGAGGATATGCCCAACGGTCGCAAGTGTGAACCGGCATGTCGTGGCGATGCACCGAGATGAAGCACGGATCAAGCGAGCGCGTCCCGCACCTCAACCTGCGGCGCCGTCGGCCCCGCACGATCACATGTGCCATCTGTGTAGCTTTGCGAGCGGAACCAAAGGGGGTCTCACCTCCCATCTGCTTCGCACCCACAACTTCGACCGACGCTTACCCAAACGTCATCGGTCAAGTGACTGTGAGGAGTCCGTGGAGCACCTCCTGTTCCACTGCCCCCGCTTCGCCGCTCTGCGGATGAAGCATGGCATACGGCCACCAGGGGACGCCAAACAATGGTTTGAGCGGAGAGTTCCTGATTTCCTCCGGGAAGCCTTGCAACTCTTCAACGATGAATGGCTCCGTCGCGCCGGAGCTACGCCTTCTGCGATTTCATCTCTGCAGAAGCCTGCCAACGAGACACGTGTTTCGGCTTGTGCAAAATATATCTTTTATAAATGTAAGCCTATAATAAAAACTGCTGCAAACGCAGCGGCGGCCCTTTTTGGGTGCGCCTCCCGATCCTTCAAAAGGAGAGAAAGGGGTTGAAACTTGAGCGGCACGTGCTGTTGCGCTCTCAAAAAAAAAGAGAAAAAGACAAAACGGGGTACTATTTTTCAAAAACGGATAAAACGGGGTACTCCTTTTACGCACTCCATTGAGTTGCATTGTGGTTCATAACTGGTCGATCATTCTCCATGGTAGTATAATGTCCAAGTAATATATGAGAATCCGGCATGCGAATTCTTATGTAACATTTTTCGCACTAGACTACACATTTTCGAAACTATGAATGCACATTGATGGCTGGTATCAACCGTTGGATGCTAACCAGGATGTTCACTCCACATCCGAGAATACATGCACCGAGTGTCCAGCAATGCCTTCCGAGGATGCAGATTGGAAAGCTTTATCGTTAAAGCAGTGGCTAACGATTGGGGAAGCCCGTGATGCTATCCGTGTCCTCTGTGTGAGACATGGTCACAAATTACTAGCTGACCCGAAGCGGAAGGAAAGCACAAACACAACTCTTGTTTGTACATCACGGCTTTCCAAAGGCAAGTTAAATGCCGAATGCCCGTGTAAGGCCGAGATTAGAGTGGTGCGTTCGAAGAGCGCCACAGGAGCTGTGTACTACCGCATCTCCCGTAGCTCTGTTTTTGTGCACACGCAGTGCGCCATAATATTCCCGAAGGCTTCAGCCAAAGGAATCATCCAACTCGACAGCTTTCAGCAGTACGCAGAAAGTACCCCTGATGCGACTGGACGGCAAATGCAGAAATTCATGCAGACAGAAAAGGCTGATGCAGAACAGCACACACTGCGTAGGGCTCGAACACGGTACTTCTACGAATCCCGCATAGGTTACGAAGAGTCCTTCCAATATGCAAATTCTCACTGCGAGCTCTTCAACGATTACAACGTAAACGGCTTTGCTGGGACTGATATTCAGCGCAACCAGCTGCAAGTTCTGGGATGTATCTATGCTGGAGGTTTAAAGCTCTGTGTGGATAGCAATAACATATTCTACCTGGATATGTGCCACTCGTCCGCACCGAAGTACAGAGGGCTACACGTAACCTTAACTGGTCTCGATCAGAACAAGAGGCTGACAGTAATTGCGTGGACAATAGCCCCGACAGAAAATGCAGCTTTTTACGAGCGTGCGTTTGATCTTTGGTTTGGGTTAAAAGACTCATCTGGCCAGCCGATCTTGCAGAGCTGGCTGCACAGCCCCGCGTTCAAATGTCCGATCGGGACAAGGGAATCATAACGATGCAGAAGAAGCTGTTTCCATATGCGTGGCACTTCCATTGCACAAAACATATTATTGATAACTGTCGGAAGGCCAGCACTGGGAAATATCATGGTGTCCTTGTATGGAGGATTCAAGGAAGCAAGACAGAGGACAACTACAACAAAAGCCTGGCAAATCTACGATTGGAGTGTCCATTAGCTGCAGACTACTTAGCGCACATTCCTGCAGATTTCTGGTGTTTGTGACCGCACACCAAAACAGGAAGTCTCCATGACAGCAGGACTAATAACATCGCAGAGAGCGCCAATGCAATGCACATGCCCGTTCGACGCATGGAATCATTGTATGCGATGGATCAGCTGACACTGAATCAACTCCGCAGCTACTCTGAAAGGCTTGTTGCAACGCGCATTCGGAAATTTAAAGGCGAGTTACTCACTGAGTATGCTCAGAGCGAGTATAAGATTCAGACATCATTGGCCAGGGACTGTCTTGTTGAAGTAGCAACAATAGTGCCATTGATGTCGAACAGGATAAGCCCGCAAGAGAGACATTACGTAGACCTGGATAGCCTTCAGTGCGCCTGTGGGTATCCAATGCAGTACCAACTGCCTTGCAAGCACATGATTGCGTGTGCTTCTATCAGAGGGGACTTGAAAGATTACCAAGCATGGGTGCAGAGATCCTGCTCGAAGTGGCTTCTCAAAGATTACCTCAAATCCCTCGAGGAGATACGTCTATACCTAGGTTGTTAAAATGATACGGTGGCAGATGGGGTGACCACCGCACCATCACTCATGAAGTCAAATGGGAGACCGCGAAAACATAAGCGACAAGAGTCCCGTCTGCCTAAAGAGAAAAAAAGGGACCCACGTGGTGACTGGGCATATTGAATGAAGACCATATGAAAGATGAAACACAAGCAAGCATAGCAGCGATAGGAGACAGATTGATTATAATACATAAGCTTCATGCGTATTACGGTCCCAAGAAAGACAACTTGTAGTTTCATTTACCTACTTTTTAAAGATGGAACGAAAATGAATCCACCCTGGAGAGATCGATGATGCTACGACCCGAGCAGCTCTTCACAGAAGCAGTGCATACAATTATCTCACAGTGCAACTAAATGGACTGCGTAGAAGGAATACCCCGTTTTTGGAAATAGTACCCCATTTTGTCTTTTTCATAATAAAAAATCATCTCACTGGTGCGCTTGATTGGGCATCTTTACCCACATCTATGAAGAGGTTAGGCCATACAGACATTTTTATGAACAATGACTGAAAAATTAAGCATTTATCCCGGTGAATGTATGCCTGGTAGTGATTGAATGGCCACATAGTGTAGATACGGAAACGCAGCGTGTATTATACTTTAAAAAACTGCGAGTTCACCACGTTTAAAAACTCAGTATAAAAATGTCAAATTCATCAACGAAAAACTCGCAAGTACCTCACCAGATTCTTATGGAGCGCGTAGTATCGAGCCTCCAATTAGCCGACAAAAAAATCTTTCAGAACCCTGAGGGGGAATTTCTCCCGATTAAGGATTGGAAAGGACTGAAGGTAAACTCGAAGGATGAAGTCACAGATATACATTGGGACAAACTGTTTACTCATAAAGGATCGCTAGACTTCAAGTCGCTCCCTCCAACTCTGACGCACTTCAAGGCATCTGGCTGTCGACTTGAGGATCCTTTGGACCTTGGTGACCTCCCTCATTCTCTGATATCTCTCGACGTAGAAGGCAATCAGTTGTACGGACCACTTCATTTCACAAATCTGCCGAAGAATATCGAACACATCAATCTATCGAACAACAAGTTCGTGGGGCGAGCTACATTGCAGAACCTTCCCTCGAACATGGGGAGAATGTTATTGCAAGGAAATCCTTTCGAGAGCTTTTCTCTCAAGGGAGATGTTCCAACCCGTTTATCTACCATTATGATAGATAAGTGGCAGGAAACAAAAATTAAAGAGCCGCACCATTTCTTCTTCATGAACAAAAAAGTGGAGACAAATCTTCTTGAGCATTTACCTCAAGGCCATGATATTGGAGGTTAAGTGTATATTTTACCCTGCGTAAATTTTATCTAAAAATTGATAAGTTCGAGCCGTGATATAAAGTACCCTTGTGCTTGATTTTGGGTTAGACTATTACATATTTATATATAATGTTTTATATAATATACCGAAATTCTTCACACTAAATGACAAAAAATCCTTTTCGCTACATTTCATTGCGACAAGAACACTTGTGCTTTGAATAACTGGTAACAAATCAAGTGGCATGGGAGGCTTATGGTATTCTGGTTCACGTCGCGAAGTGCTAGAAGGGTTGGTTTTCAACAAAAGTCCGATTTTTTTAGAGCAATAAATCACGAGTCTTTCATCCATTCCTGACAAACCTTGTTGCTTCTCCAAAGGTAGAGGAATATAACTTTGTACCTATAGAACGTTTCGTCAGATTCAAGAAAATGAACACTTCGCAGAATACCCTCACTTCATCACAGCAAAAACATACGTCAGCCCCAGAGTTATTTCGAATCACTCAAGAAATTATTTGGAAAAAATCGAAAAATCAGATCGAAAATCTTAGGCAGTTATGTCAAAGTACTCGAAGATCTGTCGTAAAGCACTCAAAGAATTATCTTGAATCATTTAAAGAGTTGTCTCAAAGTATTCAAAAGTCGATCTCGCTATATTCAAAGGGGTGTCTCGACAGACTCACCGATTTATTCAAACAAACTCAAAGATATATTTCGAGTTTCTCGTCGCATTATCTACAGTCTCTCACTGAAACATCTCACAACACTCAAGCAGTGACAAATACGTCAATGAATCACCTCGAAGAACTTGGAGATTTGTTACGAAACACCCATAGAATTCTATCGAAGTACTCAGGTATTTTCTTTAAAAAAAGCGAATAGTTCAAGTAAAATAATTCTTCGAAATTTTGAACGATTTTAGCTGTTCAACGCTGTTTTTCTCGTATACTATTTTTTAAGCACTTTGGTATCAACTCAATGTATCATGAAATGCGTCTGAGTGAAAGACAGACTATGCGGAATTGTGTGATAAACTTATGTTGTATGATCGACGGCGATAAAAGATGGTCTTCAATGAAGCAACCGTTAAGGCTCTAGAATTATTCTCTTCATCGCCATTTCTCGTTTATTGAATAACGAACCAATTATCTAAAGCTTTTTTATTGATGTCCTTGACTCTCCATAAATTCGATTATGTCGGCAGGTTTGATCGATCGACGCTTCTCAGCAGAATTAAATGGATCTTCTATGAGCAAATACTAAATAGTAGTAATTGTATATATTTTTTGGAACGCTGAGACTTAAGAGCCTTCGACTGATAGAAGCAATCTGCCGATTCTCCGATCTTTCGCTGATTCGCAGTGCCGCCGACCATACAATGGTGGTTGGGCCAGACCAGTATGCAGAGCAACTACAATTCACCGAAACTACCTGGGTAGGGTACGCCACCCGATACTGGGGAGACCTGGGCACCGGCTTCTGGTATTAGATGGAGGCGACGGTTAAACATTTAAGCACATCTACCACCACGTGGCCAATGGTGGCCAGCATAATTGTATTTGTGCATGCAGCACTCAACCACGGCCCATGACGACGTTCGCGCGGAAACATTTCACTTCAGTTCAGCGGATCTCGAGATTTAACGAGATTTCCGGCAGTTTTGACATATCTTCATTCAGCAGGTCATCTGCTGAGTAACTCTTTTGTTATGACCTATCTCCGCGAGCACCTTTGGGAACTCACGAGCAATCAGTTCAGTGCTGACCAGGTGGATGCCTGACGTTCTTCGGCGGCCGGATTGAAAATTATCCAGTGAACATTCACATGCTTTTCGTCCCGACAATGTAAGATGAATAGAGCTCTCACCGTTGGGGCAGCCGCACCAAATTGTGAAAGGTGAAACTTTACGACTGGTCACTTTTCTGCATCCTTTTCGTCGGATTTTTCGATATACACACATCCATCTATGAGTTGGTTGTGAGCGATAGAGTCTCGATTGTGCATCGATTATACGTCGAGCTAATTTATTCATATCTGTCAAATATGGCCCTTCTGGGGTTCCAACCTTTAACTCTCAGTCAAACACTTTCCCATTCTGACGAGAAGATAACATCTTCAGAACATGAAAATATAATTAATATAAGACTATACACATACTTAAAAACTAAGATACCAGGCATGTCTAATATCCTAGTTTACAGCTGAGAATTTCTTACCTGCGCGCAAAGTGCTCTTGTTCAACTTTCGCACTTAAGCGCCACATTGTATGATATTGCGCTTCGCTCTTTGCCCCAAGAGCTTATAGTGATTCGACTACGCCATGATTTTCTCTATGGAGGACTTGATCTGCGAGATCCCCCGGCGCCAAATCCAGAAATACTGTTGAGTTGAAGAATGTCTTTCTGGACCGATTGACCGTTTTGTCTTCTTTGTTGCAGGCATTGAATCTCCTAGGCTTGTTTGATTTCACTGAAACATTCCGCCGTAACTCCGGGCATGCCCCGCTAAACAGTCTGTCGCGATAAATGAAATACGAGCCTTGAGCCCGGACGGAATATCAACTTTCCACGATCCCCAAAAGGGAAACTCGTTGAGTGCGTGTTGTCCCGAAATCGAAGGTCTATGAGGCTTTTTCGAGTGCCTATGCTCAAATCATCCAATAGACAGAAATGGTTGAGCGAGGAAAAGCCTTATGTATGGAAAATTCACATGCAGTGCATGTAAAAAGGGAATATAATAAAATAACCATAAAAAACAATATGCTCGTAGTGTAACTAAAATTCCTAGATATTCTCTTTGCTAGCATATTCAGTATTATTTTCTTTTTCCAAAAGTGGTAGATGCGTAGTTGGCGTTGTTGATCATGACATGTTGGACGTGTTATCTTCTTTATTATATTATCTTTTGCTTGTTCGCATTGCATGCATTCAATATTGGCCCAATCATTTGACATCGTTTAGCGCAACATATTTAGGTATATTTTGCTGTATTTTATTTTGCATATTCAAATGTTCTTGCACTTCTGCAATGTGGCATGTCTTGACGACACAAGGTCGGCTAGTGAAGTAACCTACCGCCCGCTTCCCCACACTGACGGATGGCAGACTTTACTCATGGAGATGTTTTTCCGTGATATTTCATTGGAAGTATTGGTAACATTCTCGCAAGATTTTGCTGAAACACACTATTGTATCGATTGGAAGGGTATCACTTGTCTCGAAGGAGTTGTTACATCTCTCAAGTATAACTGGGTGAACGTCGGTAACTTTTACATTAACGCCGTCCCACCAGACGTTAAGGACTTGAGTATCAGCACGAGCAATCAGGAGTACTCGATTGAAACTCATTCATGGGGACGAAGTCTATCGTTTGTTGATCTTTCCATTAACAACTTGTACGGCACTGTCGACCTAACTGCACTTCCACGTCATCTCAGGGTACTTTACCTTTATCAAAACAAGCTACGAGGGCCGCTTGATTTGACCAATTTACCCACAACTTTGCACATACTCTCCCTAGAATCTATAGAGATAACCCAGCCAGTCATTTTCTATGCGAATCTACCTCCAAGCATCAAAAACATTTCCTTGCGATGGCCACCGACTACTATATGGGGAACTACACCAAAAATATGTGCATCCAATCCTCTCCATACCACAAAACACAAGGACATTTTCCTAAACATCCCAGAAAGGTATATTACTTGATGTCCTCATAGATATTACTTTCGACCATTCCGTGTAACACTTGCTCTCGAATCTAGATGTATTTTGTTCCATCGAAAACCAATAAGTTTCTCTACCCGATTACAATAAAATGCCTTTACTGCTGACCCGATGAAAGGTCACCTCTTCGTGGTGGTTTGGATGGTACCCCGTCGTGAGAAAGCCAGGAGCCTTCCAAACTCTCGTGGTGTTTCTGTTTTGGCGCCGACCCTATTAACGGCCGCCGTAAGCTAGTGGGTTGGATCAGTACCCATCCATGGGGAGGTTGAGGAAACCGCCGTTAGTTGCCATGAGGGGTCCCGGATCCTCCAGGTGGCGAAAAAAGAAAACGTCCTCTCATTTTCTGCGGATTGAAGCACGGGATGAGATGAGCCCACACGAATAAAAATAAAAACAGCGGGCATGTGCATATGTCTCGAAAGCACGTGCAAATTGAATAATCAATTAAATGTTGTTCAATCAAATTGCACTTTAAAACAAGGCTGACTGGCACAATCGCATTGACATCCTTACCAGTAGTTAGGAAGTAGCTGGATCTCGGCGAAAGTGCGTTCCCCGGATCGATCGATCTCTAGGGATTGCCAGAGAACATGGGACAGCTGAGTGTAAATTCCCATGAGCGTTTTACCGGCAAACAGGCCGCCGGGGAAAGAGGACAACCAGCGTTTTACCGGCAAACAGGCCGCCGGGGAAAGAGGACAACCAGCGTTTTACCGGCAAACAGGCCGCCGGGGAAAGAGGACAACCAGCGTTTTACCGGCAAACAGGCCGCCGGGGAAAGAGGACAACCAGCGTTTTACCGGCAAACAGGCCGCCGGGGAAAGAGGACAACCAGCGTTTTACCGGCAAACAGGCCGCCGGGGAAAGAGGACAACCAGCGTTTTACCGGCAAACAGGCCGCCGGGGAAAGAGGACAACCAGCGTTTTACCGGCAAACAGGCCGCCGGGGAAAGAGGACAACCAGCGTTTTACCGGCAAACAGGCCGCCGGGGAAAGAGGACAACCAGCGTTTTACCGGCAAACAGGCCGCCGGGGAAAGAGGACAACCAGCGTTTTACCGGCAAACAGGCCGCCGGGGAAAGAGGACAACCAGCGTTTTACCGGCAAACAGGCCGCCGGGGAAAGAGGACAACCAGCGTTTTACCGGCAAACAGGCCGCCGGGGAAAGAGGACAACCAGCGTTTTACCGGCAAACAGGCCGCCGGGGAAAGAGGACAACCAGCGTTTTACCGGCAAACAGGCCGCCGGGGAAAGAGGACAACCAGCGTTTTACCGGCAAACAGGCCGCCGGGGAAAGAGGACAACCAGCGTTTTACCGGCAAACAGGCCGCCGGGGAAAGAGGACAACCAGCGTTTTACCGGCAAACAGGCCGCCGGGGAAAGAGGACAACCAGCGTTTTACCGGCAAACAGGCCGCCGGGGAAAGAGGACAACCAGCGTTTTACCGGCAAACAGGCCGCCGGGGAAAGAGGACAACCAGCGTTTTACCGGCAAACAGGCCGCCGGGGAAAGAGGACAACCAGCGTTTTACCGGCAAACAGGCCGCCGGGGAAAGAGGACAACCAGCGTTTTACCGGCAAACAGGCCGCCGGGGAAAGAGGACAACCAGCGTTTTACCGGCAAACAGGCCGCCGGGGAAAGAGGACAACCAGCGTTTTACCGGCAAACAGGCCGCCGGGGAAAGAGGACAACCAGCGTTTTACCGGCAAACAGGCCGCCGGGGAAAGAGGACAACCAGCGTTTTACCGGCAAACAGGCCGCCGGGGAAAGAGGACAACCAGCGTTTTACCGGCAAACAGGCCGCCGGGGAAAGAGGACAACCAGCGTTTTACCGGCAAACAGGCCGCCGGGGAAAGAGGACAACCAGCGTTTTACCGGCAAACAGGCCGCCGGGGAAAGAGGACAACCAGCGTTTTACCGGCAAACAGGCCGCCGGGGAAAGAGGACAACCAGCGTTTTACCGGCAAACAGGCCGCCGGGGAAAGAGGACAACCAGCGTTTTACCGGCAAACAGGCCGCCGGGGAAAGAGGACAACCAGCGTTTTACCGGCAAACAGGCCGCCGGGGAAAGAGGACAACCAGCGTTTTACCGGCAAACAGGCCGCCGGGGAAAGAGGACAACCAGCGTTTTACCGGCAAACAGGCCGCCGGGGAAAGAGGACAACCAGCGTTTTACCGGCAAACAGGCCGCCGGGGAAAGAGGACAACCAGCGTTTTACCGGCAAACAGGCCGCCGGGGAAAGAGGACAACCAGCGTTTTACCGGCAAACAGGCCGCCGGGGAAAGAGGACAACCAGCGTTTTACCGGCAAACAGGCCGCCGGGGAAAGAGGACAACCAGCGTTTTACCGGCAAACAGGCCGCCGGGGAAAGAGGACAACCAGCGTTTTACCGGCAAACAGGCCGCCGGGGAAAGAGGACAACCAGCGTTTTACCGGCAAACAGGCCGCCGGGGAAAGAGGACAACCAGCGTTTTACCGGCAAACAGGCCGCCGGGGAAAGAGGACAACCAGCGTTTTACCGGCAAACAGGCCGCCGGGGAAAGAGGACAACCAGCGTTTTACCGGCAAACAGGCCGCCGGGGAAAGAGGACAACCAGCGTTTTACCGGCAAACAGGCCGCCGGGGAAAGAGGACAACCAGCGTTTTACCGGCAAACAGGCCGCCGGGGAAAGAGGACAACCAGCGTTTTACCGGCAAACAGGCCGCCGGGGAAAGAGGACAACCAGCGTTTTACCGGCAAACAGGCCGCCGGGGAAAGAGGACAACCAGCGTTTTACCGGCAAACAGGCCGCCGGGGAAAGAGGACAACCAGCGTTTTACCGGCAAACAGGCCGCCGGGGAAAGAGGACAACCAGCGTTTTACCGGCAAACAGGCCGCCGGGGAAAGAGGACAACCAGCGTTTTACCGGCAAACAGGCCGCCGGGGAAAGAGGACAACCAGCGTTTTACCGGCAAACAGGCCGCCGGGGAAAGAGGACAACCAGCGTTTTACCGGCAAACAGGCCGCCGGGGAAAGAGGACAACCAGCGTTTTACCGGCAAACAGGCCGCCGGGGAAAGAGGACAACCAGCGTTTTACCGGCAAACAGGCCGCCGGGGAAAGAGGACAACCAGCGTTTTACCGGCAAACAGGCCGCCGGGGAAAGAGGACAACCAGCGTTTTACCGGCAAACAGGCCGCCGGGGAAAGAGGACAACCAGCGTTTTACCGGCAAACAGGCCGCCGGGGAAAGAGGACAACCAGCGTTTTACCGGCAAACAGGCCGCCGGGGAAAGAGGACAACCAGCGTTTTACCGGCAAACAGGCCGCCGGGGAAAGAGGACAACCAGCGTTTTACCGGCAAACAGGCCGCCGGGGAAAGAGGACAACCAGCGTTTTACCGGCAAACAGGCCGCCGGGGAAAGAGGACAACCAGCGTTTTACCGGCAAACAGGCCGCCGGGGAAAGAGGACAACCAGCGTTTTACCGGCAAACAGGCCGCCGGGGAAAGAGGACAACCAGCGTTTTACCGGCAAACAGGCCGCCGGGGAAAGAGGACAACCAGCGTTTTACCGGCAAACAGGCCGCCGGGGAAAGAGGACAACCAGCGTTTTACCGGCAAACAGGCCGCCGGGGAAAGAGGACAACCAGCGTTTTACCGGCAAACAGGCCGCCGGGGAAAGAGGACAACCAGCGTTTTACCGGCAAACAGGCCGCCGGGGAAAGAGGACAACCAGCGTTTTACCGGCAAACAGGCCGCCGGGGAAAGAGGACAACCAGCGTTTTACCGGCAAACAGGCCGCCGGGGAAAGAGGACAACCAGCGTTTTACCGGCAAACAGGCCGCCGGGGAAAGAGGACAACCAGCGTTTTACCGGCAAACAGGCCGCCGGGGAAAGAGGACAACCAGCGTTTTACCGGCAAACAGGCCGCCGGGGAAAGAGGACAACCAGCGTTTTACCGGCAAACAGGCCGCCGGGGAAAGAGGACAACCAGCGTTTTACCGGCAAACAGGCCGCCGGGGAAAGAGGACAACCAGCGTTTTACCGGCAAACAGGCCGCCGGGGAAAGAGGACAACCAGCGTTTTACCGGCAAACAGGCCGCCGGGGAAAGAGGACAACCAGCGTTTTACCGGCAAACAGGCCGCCGGGGAAAGAGGACAACCAGCGTTTTACCGGCAAACAGGCCGCCGGGG
>LFNC01000293.1:0-16970 GCA_001235845.1 Perkinsela sp. CCAP 1560/4 | reverse complement strand
TCCATTCGGTACATGCCCCCCCGCCACAACCATCGCAGAGCTCCGCGCTCGGACACCCCGCTGGAGAGACTTCAGCTTTCACCGATGGAGCAAAGTCGACAAGGAGACATACTACAATCCCGAAACCATGCAGTGGTTTGTGAACCCCCAAGCCTACCGCGACCACTACGACAGGGTCAAATCTTTCAAATACACCCACAAGTTCTTCGGCGATGGACTGAAGGAGTCAAAGTATTTCAACGCGAAAATCTTTGGACTTGTAGCTATAGTCTCTACAATTAATGTCGGACTCACGTGGTTCTTCTACAATCGCTGGGTCCCCGCGACCAGTCCGACCTGGAGAAAATTCATGAACAAAGAGTGGGAGGAGGCTATCAACAACTCGCCGTGGGACCACAAATCACATGTTTGGGCGTATTCCAACGTCTGCGGCGCCACACTCGCGTCCGTTGTCACTGCTGGAAGTAAGAAGTTTTATATTCCAGGATAAGTCATACGGTATTCGACTTTATCTCATCAAGTTTTATGTATCAAACTGCCTTTTTGAAAGCTTGAGAGTTTCCGCTTGAAATTTTATTTCAGTACAAAAATTATGCTGTTTGATGACTGACCACCACGCAGAGCACACCGAGAAAAGCATGCACGCTGCGATGGGGCGTGGTATGCACGAAATTATGGAAGTATCAATCACACCGAGAAAGTCTCCAGTCCGAAAGCCATCGCATGACCCACAGAAAGCGCGCCCGGGCACAGAGTCGCTGTCATTCAACTATGAAGACTGCATCTTGGGCATAAGCCACAAGTGCGATGAAATGCAGCAGCAAATGATCGTTCTGCGGCAAGAGCTCTTCCAGACCAGAAAGGAACTTCTCAAGCTACAGCGATCTCCAGCAGAGACCACTCCCGCACGCGCAGTCGTTCCTCCCGTCCACGAGCCTGTCGAGCCGAGGTCGCAAGAATCGCAAAAGACGGACGACAGCCAGCCTGTACTATTCGAACACGAACATGAAGCCCCCGACTCCCAATCAGACATTTCCTCACCAGAGAAGGGGGGAAATGCACAATTAGACCACATTATGGCGTTCAGCAAAAACGCACCCAAGCGCCCGGATCGACCGGAGGATTTAATCGCAAAGTATCCGTGTGTTTCCAAATACCACGCTGTCTATTCAGACCCGAAGCTCCATGCGAGCACCGCGTGCAGATTTTGCTCGAGGTGCCACTTGCTTGAGAAGCTTTTCAACCAGAATGATGACGAGTGCGGGTTCAAGGCACATGTGCTGTCCAAGTCCCGCCTGGAGAGACAACTCTCTGGGAAGCCACTCTACCTTCTCCAGCAGGCGGTACGACGATTCGACGAATATCAAGCCGGAGTGGACCTTGAAAAGACGACTTTCGGCGACGTGTAAAATCCGAATAACAAATCGTATCACTTTTTTAGTCAGTGGATTTTGATGGCGTTGATTTAAAACTCCCCCTTTTCTGCCAATATATCATATCGTATAGAACATGCGCAACTACCGAAACTGCAGCCGCGTGCGTAAAAACCCACGACGCCCTTTTGAGCGCGAGCGCCTCGACCGGGAGCTGAAGCTGTGCGGTGAGTATGGCCTGCGCTGCAAGAAGGAAATCTGGCGCATTAACTTTTTCCTCTCCAACCTTCGCCGGACTGCGCGGACGCTGCTGACGCTCCCCGAGTCACACCCACGACGGCAGATAGAGGGCGCCGCGCTGCTGCGTCGATGCCAGGAGACCGGATTGCTCCCGGCGGACAAGAAGAAACTCGATTACGTCCTCTCGCTGACGGTGCCCGACATCCTCGACCGGCGCCTGCAGACCGTTGTGTTCAAGCTCGGTCTCGCAAAGTCCATCCACCACGCCCGCGTCATGGTCCGACAGCGCCACGTCGCCGTCGGGAAGCAGATCGTTACCGTGCCGTCCTTTATGGTGCGCGTGACGAGCGAGAAGCACATCGGCATCGCGTCCCAATCACCTCTGGTCAGCGGCCGCATCGCCCGGTGTACGCGGGTCAAGCGTGGGAAGCGCTCGTCATCCCACGGAGACGAGGAAGAATAAGAGTTCTCTGATTTTATAGGATTATGAGTGATAGGCCGGCCCGGCGCGGCGGTTCTTTGCTTCGGGCGGTCTACTGTGGTTCCCCTTTCTTCCCATAATTTTTTTCATTCCATGTCGAAAATTCCGTCCGCCGCGTTGGTCGAGGCTATCAAAGACGTTTTCAGCACAGACAAGAACAAGAAGCGCGAGTTCAACCAGAGCATCGATCTCCAGTTCAACCTGAAGAACTACGATCCCAGCAAGGACAAGCGATTCAGTGGATCCGTCAGGCTGCCGCACCTGAGCCGCCCTCGCTATCGCGTCTGCGTCATCGGTGACGCCGCGCACGAGGAGCTCGCGGAGAAGCAGCAGCTGCTCCATCTCAACATGGACGACCTGAAGAAGCTCAACAAGCAGAAGAAGCTCGTGAAGAAGCTCTGCGGCTCGTACGATGCCTTCCTTGCCAGCGACAGCGTCATCAAACAGATACCGAAAGTTGTCGGCCCACAAATGAATCGTGCCGGGAAGTTCCCGACCGCCGTGACGACGAACGACGATTTGGCCGCAAAGGTCAAGGAGATTCAAAGCACCGTGAAGTTTCAGCTCAAGAAAGTGCTCTGCCTCGGATGCTGCATCGGCCACCAGAACATGACCGAGGACGAGATCCGGCAGAACGCCATCACCGCCATCAACTTCCTGGTTTCGCTTCTCAAGAAGAACTGGCAAAACGTCTCGAGCATCTACATCAAATCCACCATGGGACACTCCTATCGGCTGTATTGATCAGACACCGAAGTTCTAGAAGTTTTTTAATATATACGAGAGGATAGTGAAGTTTCGGACAATTGACTATGGTGCTTTTGTGTGGCTTCAAGTATCTTTCACTGGTTTGATCACCCTTCTCTTGTCTAGTTGAATGATGCGGTGTGGCTGTGGGAGCTATTGATGAAGTCCCATGTGCGGAATGCCAGTCGGGACATGAAAACGGGATAGTTTGGTCGTGTGTTCGCCAGGGGATATTCCTCCATGAATCGTTGAATACAGCTCGTGCGCTGGTTGCATGAAGCAACTCCCCACTGGCTTGCCCTCGGCGCATGGAAAACATAAGGTTTTGATGAGTGCTTCTGAATTGCGGGCAAATAGGTCAATCTTCGTATCGGAAGATAAGCGTATCGAACGGATCACCATTTTTGGCCTAATGGGTTTTGCTTTTTTGGAGCATGAAGTGGAATATTTTCACAGCCCAGATACGGTTCCACAGGCGGAGCTCAGCATGTCAATCATAGAGATCCGAAGATGCTTTACTATTTCGAGATACATGTCTTTCCATCGATGTATATTTCAAAGCACGTTTCATCTGTTGTTTGTTTCCACTCATTGATTACTCTCGTCAATGCACGACATGGACTCGTCTAGTTTCATTGGAAACCATTCAGCAGAAAAGACTAGCCTTGTCGAAGCGATTAAACGTGCTGCTGAGAGCGGATTATGGCACGAGGCCACTGTCCTCCTTTTTCGCATCGCCGAGACCCGCTCCCCCAGTGCAGAGTACGCGTGCCATCTCTATGATGAATTCCTTCGGCCCGGTGCGGTCTTTATGAATCCGCTTTTCCACGCATCGATTGTCCTACAGCTCTTCGCGGGGATTGTCGATGGAGAGGCTGTCCCTCGTGTGGAAGACGCTATCGCAGCCCACTCAGGGAGCACCGCTGAGAGCATGGAAGCGAAGTTTGCGTTGCAATGTGGTGTGGCGCTCCGTCAGATTGTGAATACGCCCGCCGGGATGGACACCGCACGGTCGACTGTGCGCGACATACAAATATACCTCGAGACAAGAGACTCGCGTCCGATGCCCCCCTTACTTTCCGTGCAGACGAATCTCCTCCGGCTGGAATCATCGTGGGTGAGTGGCGATTTCGGTAGCGTGATGAGCGCAGGTATGAATATCCACGCCCACAGGGGCACCACATGGGCCGCGCACGTTGACTGCTTTGATCAGATTTGGACCAAAACGGCACTTGCTATGCTATTCAGTCCCGAAGTGATTGATTTCGGCGAATTGCTGCAGGAGAAAACACTCCTCACCGCGTTGCGACAGTCATCCCCTCAAGCGTATGAGCTTGTGGTGTGTATCAATGAGGGAAATACGGCGCGAGCGTCTGAAATTATCACGAATGGGATTGACTGCTTGCAAACGGCTGCAGATGTTCAAGTTGTTCGGGAAAAGGTGGCGCTTGCCAGCTTCCTGCGCCACGTCCGCCAGTCGCCGAGCGACAAAAGGCGGTTTGTCTTCACTGAAATCGCGGAAGCCTGTCAATGTACGCCTGAAGATGTCGAAATGCTTCTTCTGAAAGCGTTGGAACGTGGGTTTGTCACAGGGAAAATTGATGGGCGATGTGGCAGTTTCTTGGTGGAAAACGTTCAGCCGGGGCACATTCCACTCGACGCAGTGTGTGTCTTGGAGAAAGGCCTGACGAACCTTATTGCCAGTGTCGCGCGGTGTGAAACGTTTCTTGACACGCAATGAGGTTGTCCTTCTTTACGGCTCAATTTTGATTTTCCGGATGATTTTTCTCGTCGATTATGCCATTGCATTTTGCAATTTCTACACGCCTCACATGACCGAAATATCCCCGCAAAAGGTGTGCTTCTTGCGTGAGATAATCGACGAGATTCGATCAAATCCAGAGGTGCTCAATACTGACGCGCTTTCATTTTTCAATGATTTCATCGCCGAGTACACTCCGGCTGTTGTGCAAGATGGAAATGCCAATCAGAAAGATGCGCGGGCCAAGAAGGATACTTCGACTCGGGAAGAATATGCCACTGACAAGGTAAGTCTTGCTGTCACCTTGAACGAGGAGGAACACCAAAGGCTCAATGCACTGAAAGCTACAAGGGCACGGGTCAGGAAAATAAATCACACAGCGCCATCCATTCTTGGAGAGAACAATTCAAAGAAAACCTTCGAAACGTCGCCGGAGAGGTTGACAAAAAGCACAGAAGCACAGGCTCCGATGGAAAAGGGGGAACTTGCTGATTGCATCAACGCCGTCATCAAAAATCCACAATCCGCCACACAGTATCTCGCCAACCCCCAAGTAGCTCGCTTGGTTGGCAAATTTTTAGGAAAGAATGACGCTGAGACTTCGATAGCCTCCAAAGCAGGAAAATCAGACCACTGCAAAGACCTTGATTAGTATTCGCTCAGGCTGACTAAGCCATGGTGGTTGATTTTTACTCGCTTATGTAGTCACTACATTTGACATCAGCCCAGGTGTTCTATTCAACTTGACATGATAGCGAGTGAAATCTGTGTTTCACGAAAGACTGTTGACACCGTTTAACTATGAAAGTGTCAGATACCTGCATATCATACTAGACTGTATAGTATCATTATTGAACACAAATCATAGAATGGCATTTGGTCATACTTCGATCTTCAACCTGAATTCTTCCGTCGCTTTTCACATTCTACTGATTTTGCAAACGGCATTGTATTCTCTGTGAAAATTACAGACTGAAGCATATAAGGAAGGCGCGTGTTTACAGGTGTGGCGCTTGACTGGGGCAATGTTGACAAATTTGTTTATTAGGTCAACTCTTCCACTGTGGCAATTTGCACTTCGCAAGATACACATTTATACGTGCACTCTTCTTGTAGAATATTATCCAAAGTCATGACACGCATGTGGCGAGATGGTCGAGTGGTCTAAGACGTTAGATTAAGGCTCTAATCCTGCGGGGCGTGGGTTCGAACCCCACTCTCGTCATTTTCACCCAAATTGTAGAGCACGAAATAAAAAATGGACGATTGGGGGATTGAACCCCAGGCCTCTCGAATGCAAATCGAGCGCTCTACCACTGAGCTAAACGCCCTTGTTGATGAGTGGCCGGATCAATACGAAGGTTACATCAACAGTGCTGAAACACTCCCACTCGGATTCGAACCGAGGTTATCAGATTCAGAGTCTAAGGTGCTTACCACTACACTATGGGAGCCCGCTGGGTACTTAATATGCGGTCAAAGTGTGATGAGAGCAGACAAAATATAGCACAGGTAGGTTTCGATCCTACGACCTGTGGGTTATGAGCCCACCGCGCTAGCCACTGCGCCACCGTGCTGTGGGAAGAGACATATACACTTTAGTGTGCATGTAGGTTTAGGGTTGCGAGGAACGATGAAGTGGGTGCCGTATGCTGGCAGCTTTAATTATGTTTTGCTGACACGCTCGCGGAAAGCGTGTTGTTGCTCGCAACTGCGTGAAGAACCCCATAGGTTACGTGATTCGCGTGCGAAAGATTCGCCATTTCCAGCTAGTGGCCGAATTCATGTGTGTTCGGATGATTGACAAGTTAATTTTGTGTTGTCCCATATATATTCACCAAGCCACTTTTAGACAGAAACCTTTACCTCTCAATTGATTCGGTATATATGCGTGATTTCATAGCCGGCTCTCTCAAAATTTCTTTTAGCTCAGGCCTTTGACATGACATCTGGGGGATCTTGCTTGAACTTAAGATGCCGTATGGAAGTTGGGGGACAGGCGTCGAGCTACCACCTGATTACCATTCCCATCTGGGGCTTCCTTTTCCGAGATGATGCAGATATCCATCGCCTTGCCGCATTCATTGCCCTCGGCCCGGATCGGAAGATAAAGCCTACAGACTGCAACACTGATGGTGACGACAGAGGATTCGCTCGGATTACCAAGGCACATTCCGATGGAATTGCTCGTATCTGGTTTATGAGCGCCATTTATCAGACTTAGTGTGTGGAGCTATATTTCCCTGTTGACCGCGTTGATCACCAATGTGCAATTGAGCCAGCAAAAGCCGGAATTAGAAAAGAAGAGCACACTTCTTCATGAGCTCTTCGGTATGCAAGGTGCTCCGTAAAGCTTCCACGACGTTGTGGACCTGATTCTCGATCATTGAATCCTTACCATCCGTCTTTTCCTCGCCCTTGGTGCCGAATGTCGGAGGGAGACCATTCAGATCGTAGAGCCTTTTTTCACTCGCTTGGTTTCAGGTATTTCAATCATTATTGCAGAACGGGATAAACATCAATCCTCACGCAGGTAATATACCCACAATGATGTCGGGCCAGCTGGTCAATTTGTCTGGCGAAGACAAATCTTGTGAATCAACGGCTTTTGTGATACAGTTAAAGGGTTTTTTCCAGTCGCCGAAAGTGATTCTCTCAAAATGGAGTTGAAATCCATGGTATTCGCCTTTGGGAATGAAAGTATCCTCAAGAAAACAATGGAAACCACTGCAACCATCACGCTGAACTTATCGAAGGTTGAGGTGATCTGAAAAGGAGGTTCCTACTACTGCATCAATTCTGCAGTCGACGGTGTTTTCCATGATGGCAACCGTCGAGGATGACGTGTCCGTTCTCGGGTGACCAGAAAACGTTTAACACGTTTTATGTGATAATTTATGTCTAGAAGGGATTATATACACGAAGCAGATCAAAAAAATATATACGTTACATTTTTTTTATGTGGATGTGGTAATCTGTCACGTACACTGCATTATCCAGCAACCATTGCGTGATTCAGCAGCATTTTGTGCACATTTCATTCAACTTTATTATATTGTTGTTTACATACTGTAGTTGAACAATAGAATACCTGAGCATTACGTGTAAGCCACTCACTATTATTATATTCAGTGCGTTCATTTTTCTAGTGTATTACCGATGGAGCGAAGCTACGCAACTGTTTTGCGCTTTCTTGAGGCATTAATAAGATATGGAAATATTGGGAAACCATCAAGCAATCTCTCCGGAGAAGGCAACTTGATATGGATGAGATACTTCATTAAGCACTGTGAATTGGAGCCTAGGCAAGACAGTGTTATTCATCTTGCAGGCACTAAAGGGAAGGGCACAACGGCGGTGATGTGCGAGGCTCTTTTGCGTAATGCAGGATTACGTACAGCTGTATTTACTTCCCCCCACCTCTCCACTGTCAGAGAGCGTATCCGCCTTAATGGGGGCACGATCTCGGAGAATACTTTTATCAGAGCGTTTTTCTACTTGTATGATCTTATCACAAAACATTACCAGGCTACGCGGAAGGAAACAGAACATGTTGCTACCTTACCTATGGAGCCCGACTGTTTCGCCAGTTTTGTTGCCAATTCTTGCAAAGAGGTATCCGAGAACGTAAATTCTGCGCTTCCGAGATCTCTCTTCTTTGGATTCGTGACACTTCTTTTTCTTACAGTTGCTAAGCAAGACGGCGCTGAGGTCCTTATTGTAGAAACGGGCATCGGCGGTCGATTAGACGCAACTAATGCGATCCAGGGAGTTGCTCTAAGTGGCATCACGTCGATAGGCCACGATCACATGGAGGTGCTCGGAAATTCCCTCGAAGAAATCGCCAATGAAAAGGCTGGAATAATTCGCATAGATCGCCCTGTTGTGGTTTCTTCTTCGATTGGGGACAATGACCACATTCTATCAGTCTTTCACAGGAGGGCAAAACAGTGCAAAGCCACACTATTTATCGCATCACGGTCCATTTTTCCTTCAGCTGATCAACAGCTCAAGTGCTTAAAAGGCTCCCACATGGTTGAAAACGCGGCACTGGCAGCTTCAATGGTGTATCTGTACTTAAACCCACGTTACACAAAAATTCGTTCTGATGCCATAATGAAGTTAACCTTTTCCTTCCACAATCACGAATATACCGCCGATTATGCCAAGAACCCCCTCTCTATTCCACTTACAGAGACGGAGTGCACAATTCTGAATAGTGTTTGCTTTGCGGGGCGATCCCATGTACACGTTTCACAAAAAACTGGTTCTGTCTTTCTTCTTGACGGAGCACATACTCCAGAGAGCATGGCCCTCTGTGCTCGATGGGCAGGTTCTATAGTCAAAGATATGGCGAACATTAGAAGAGTGTCAATCTTTTTCGCTTGTAACCATCCACGAGATCCGCATTCTCTGATGAACTCGTTCTTCAACGAAGCCGCTTCCTTCTTACATCTCGTCACAGATATAGTAATACTTCGCGCTGCTTCACAGGCAAAGTCATTGATTGGGGAATTACATAAGTATGAGAGCGCTTCAGATGGAGAAGATCATAGCGGGTCGGCAAATGAAAAATCTATTCAGTGGCAACACAAACAGGCTAACGATGTTCGCAGATGCCTTCGCGAATCTAACAACATCAAGCTAAGAGCTCGAGCCCCAATTGACGTCAGTGAGATATATCTTTCTAAAGATCATATCCGTAAGTGGCGTACACCTGACAGCTGCATTATCGCATGTGGTTCCTTCTATCATGTCGGAGAACTCCTCTCCATACTGGCTTCTGAAGATGAGTAAGCGTGAGCGCAAATCACTTTAGGAGTATGATCACGGGCTTTAGATGTAACGTATTAACTTTTTCTGGGTATGTAATGTGACCATTGAGCTTCTATGTAGTCACTTCAGTTTATCTGTTGAGCCTTACACATGCTGCCATGCGCTAGAAAACTGAGAATTTCCATCATTCTGCGCTTGATGAGTTGCAGAAAAACCACATTTTTCTGATAATGATGGCGAAGCTTTTTCAAATCTTGTTCGATTTTATATATAAGATTGCTCTGAGGCTGCAACTGCAATCTTTCCTTGAAGCACCGGATAGTTAGCCTGAACTTAAACGCAATACATCGGATGCAATTGCGTACAAAATAGGACCGTATGTGATATCTAGACTCGAGCAGTGGGCTGAAGATCATCAAAAAGTTCAGACACGAAGCTCTCCTGATGATAAATAAGCGCTGGACCGTTTTAAGCAACAAAATCGGGGTCCTCAGTCAATCTATCGCACTCAAAATTCAACAGATTTAAAAACGAATATTTTGTGCGCTCGATCATTGCGTACTGTTCGAACAATATGAGGGCAGAATCTTGCAGCTGATTAATCAATGGTTACATCGTTTGACAAACAAGACATCAACGACGGAGAGAATAACCCACCATTCCTTCGGTGGTTTGCGTGAAACTGGACATCGCTTGTCAACTTCCTCGTACAAATCCTTCGTATAACTCTATACAAACAGTCTGACGTCTTGAATTCTCACGAAGTATCCATCTCTTTGAAAAAACGGCTCGCTACATTCCCCTCAGATCATACCAAACGCACGATTATGACATCGATAATCGGCTTTGTCACATTTTGCAGACCCTTTTGATACCCGAAAGAAAAATCGAGATGTACACTCGCTAGCGCAAGAAAATTTTTCTTAGCGTCTGTATCGATCAGGCCTTTACATATCTGCCAGGTTGACTTATACACTGTCCCAAGGTGATGTGTAAACTTGTCGGGACAGATATTTTTCGAGCGATTTGAAAAAGGATACGTTTTTAAACACCAAGACATAAACCTCGTCTGAGCTAAGAGGGTATCTGCTTTCAAAGAAAGGAAGAGAGTACCATAGTTCCGATCACAGCTCTAAATACACCTAAAAACAAACAAGCCTATCCACGCGAACCAAATACGATACACACTGTTCGAGTAATCGACATTTCCTTGATTAAAGTGTATACCTTTTTAGGAATACTCTTCATTTGAAGCTCCTTCCTACGAAATTCAGTCGAGTACATAAATGATCTTCCAGTTAGTCACTGCGGACCCTCTCTGTCTTGCTCGTGCAGACAAAGCGTCTCTACCCAAGCAGATGCTCATGGAATTGCTTGTGGAATCGCTGCAATGCAGAGATGTTTTCCGTGGCATAAACGATGATTTCGTTGCAGTTTGCTTCTGGTACGGCCTCGGGCTGGATGGCGACGGGAACATCACTTCTATCAATTGGAGGGTGCATGACGTCCCTCACTATGATGATATTCAGGATGGCTTGATCGATGAAGATGCCTTGGATGTACTGCGAACAGGCGGATCCATCGACTTTCAGTGGATCCCGGAGACTGTGACACATTTTCATCTCTACAACATGATGCTCAGCGGATCAATAGATACGGTATCCTTGCCTCGAACCCTACAGATATTTCGAGTCGAGCAGAATGTTCTGAGCGGAACATTCGACACGAGAGGGCTACCGCACAAAATAGAGGAAGTGAGCATCGCTAATAATCGAATATCTGGATCTCTCAATATAACAACGCTCCCAGTCGGACTTCGAGCCTTCCATGCGTCTGGCAATCTGATGTCGGGCAGTTTGGATATGTCATCCCTGCCAGATGGTATCAAAAGGCTCTCGCTGCACAATAACTCGTTTACAGGGGTGATTGACCTTCTGCATTTACCGAGAAGCCTAAAATATCTTCACCTCGAGGTGAACCGCATGAAACAAGATGCTCTCGTCGTCACATCGGACCTTCCAAATCTCCGATCGCTGACGCTGGATGCAGGGCAAGCGACGATCATCGTTGACAATGCCGGAAGACCAGTGGGAAAGGAAATGATGTCTAACTCTCGAACAATTCAACTCAATTTCGGCTTTTGACTGACGCGCTCACCGAAAGCAGAATTTACTATTAATTTATTACCGCACCATTTACTACGACCAAGGTTGTCAATAGAGAGTACAGTCTATAGTTTCCCAAGGTTTTCTTAGAACAAATGTTTGGAATCCTTCAGAGCGATTGATACCAGTCGCATGCAAAGCGTTTCACCCCCAAAGTGTAAAAAAAAACAATTTCCCATTTGTTTGCACAGAATCACTAAGAATGTCGACGTCGCGGCTTTCTGTGCATTTTCAGATGACAGAATGGGTAGATGTGATCGAATGACGCTTTCTCAGCAGATTTAATGGAGCTTTTTTATATTTGGGATGGATAAAACGGACGCAGTCGGAAAAAGTATGATTTGCAGTGCTACTGTGGAAGCCGTGAAATTCGCATGGTCATTTAAAGATACTGGCACACTTGTCTTTGCTTTGACCCATACAATACCTCAAAGTAGCTTGCAACGCAGTACGTGTAGACCCTCTTCGTGGTGGGCTGAATTAGTAGCAACTCCGTGAGAGGTTCAGAAGACCCCTGCGGTGTAGGGGTTCATCTGATGGCATTTGGCGAAACGAGAGCAGCGTCAACTAGTAAACTTTACTGTCGTAAAATCCGGGATGAAATTGGTCCATAAGACTAACGCTTAAAACACAGAACACGTGCATGTCGAAAGGCACAGTTAAATTGACGAATCAACTCAAATGCAATTAAAAGCAAACCAACTAGCTCAATGACACGGTGAGAGTGTCACCTGGTACTCACCCGAGTCGAACGGCAATGAAAATCCCACTGGAACAATCGACTTTGAATTTCTCCCAAGCTCTACCAACCTCTGGATCAGTCTAGCTCGGTATGCCATGCACTGCGCTCAGCAATCCGCTGGGAACAGATGGCATGTACGTGCGTGTCGAAACACAGAGGTGAATTCAACAAGCGATTGAATGAAAATGCGCTCTCATAAAAAACATACGTCAGAGACAGTACTCACTGGCTGTGAACATCAATACATTAGCTTACCCAATGTACAAGTTCCGAATGCGTTGTTATTCACGTCGAAGCTTCAGCGTCTGCATGGTAGCTCTTCGGTTTCTAATGGTTCCCGAAATGTGGTTGCCAGCGATTTTAAACTCTTCAACAGTCTGTGGAATATATGCAAAATCAATAAAACTTTGGTCCGATGCATTCCAGATGTCCTTTCAAGCAATATGCATAATGCCTTTACAGCATTGCAGCTCCCTCCATCTCAGGTCACATAATCAGCAATTTTACCACCACCAGAAACATGTTCCACCCCACGTCGAATGCTTCCGAGGGGCATTTCTATCAATGTTTGCTGACTGAATGTGTTCACATCAAACCGTCCAATTGTTCAATCAGCTGACAGGAGAAACAATATCATTTCATGGAATACAATAAAGTTAATTCATCAATGATAGCCATTCATCGGGCACCTTTCGCAAAAAGAGAGTGCTAAACACAGGAAAGTACCATTTTAGAAAGTACGAACTCTATGGGCATCCCAGCGTTATGGGAATATATTTGGTCAGCTCGCGAGCTGCTCTCGGCATCGATGATGATCGACTGATGTTTGTAGGTTTTATACAAAAAGCATACGCCGTCTGTGCTCTCAGCGTGTGATCAAAGCGTTTGCATGTAGACTGGAAGTGTTACCAATCGAACACATGAAGGATTGTGACAGCATTTTCTGCCTCTGTCATTATTTAAGGACATGTTCGATTGATTCAATATCCTTCTCCACATGTGCAAATCCATCCGTTTCGACAGCTCGAAATCCACAATAGCGTAGCCAGTCATCACGTGTCAACTCAGCCAATCGAAAGCGAGGCGGCTGAGCCAATTGACGCCGGATGGCTTTTCGTGTGTGGCGGGAAAAGCCACTGAGCTGATCTTCGGCTGCCTGAATGGTTCGTTGTTTCTCATCAACTTGCGTCCGTTTTTCGTGGATGCGACTAGATAGCAAATCAAGCTCAAAAGACACTGCTGATCGAAAGCCATCGGCAGAAGCAATGTTCGTGCAAACTGACAGAAGATCTTCTGTGGAAATGACGCCCCAACTCAATCGAACAAGCTCGCACAGATAATCGACTGTTACTGCCCGTGGTGTCACGGTAAGTGAATGTTTCCTCCACGCGCCTCCAGCAGATGGATCGGCATTCGGTATATACAGCATCTGTGACGCTAACCGCTCAAGGAGATAAAATCGAATAGTTTCCCAGATGGTGCGTGCATCCCGTAGGGTTTGCGAAGAAGGTGGGAGTGTGTGCACTTCCCTAGCTATCTCAATGGCTTCATCGAACGCATCACGGTTCAGGCACTCTACCACTCGTTCGGAGCTGCATATGTGGTTACAGTTAACATAAGTGTGCATTTTTCTACATTTTCAAGAAAAGAGAAACAAGTCAAAGAAAGAAATGTTTGTATACTTTGCAGACCGGAAATACACCAAAATCTCCAGAGTTGTAGAAAAATTTGTGTCGATTTTTCTGGTTGACGTGCATGGTATCTACCAATCGCAGCGGCATTTTTACTGACACTGCGGAGAGAATAAAGGAAACACGCGAGGAAATAATGTGCAATCGAGATCGACGATTCCGATTTCTCACGGAGCAATGCGATGGTGCAAATTTTCTACGATGTGGTGCAAGTGACTGTATCTCACACGCTCCAGTGAGGTCTCCGACGACGAAAAAAGTTCGCAATCGAATCAGACGCCGAGAGTGAAGAATGCGCGAATATTCGTTTATCGCTGACCCAATAGATGACCGTCTCTTCGTGGTGGGTTGGACCAGTACCCCGCCGTGGGGGAAGCCAGGAGACTTCCACTCTCTCGTCGTGTTTCTGTTTTGGCGCCGACCTTATCGATGGCCGCCGCAAGGCGGTGCGTCAGGACCAGTACCCATCCATGGGGAGGTTCAGGAAACCGCCGTTAGTTGCTATGGAGGGTCCCGGATCCTCCTGGTGGCGGGACGAAATTAGTCCACATGAAAAGCGCGATAAACAGAGGGCATGTGCATGCGTGTCCAAAGGCACGTGTAAATTGAACAATCAATCAAATCGCACTTTTATAAAAAAAAATTGAGTGTGATTGCGGATACCCCCTACAATTCCAGTTACCATGTCGCCATCTGATACTCCTGGCATCTGCCAGGGTTGAGGCAAATGACTACGTTTTTTTCGCCGATCCTGCTCACGATGGCTTCTCGAGGATTACGTGAAACATTCACGAGGATTACGCCTCAATGAGGTAACGCTAAAGCTTGTTTCCTGTACAGAACTCGTGGCGGACGGTCTCACAAAAGCTCCTCCAGTCATGAATCCAGTGGGCAGACCGCGGAAACACAAGCGCATGGAAGCCCGCCGGCCGAAAGAAACACAAGCGAACCAGCTTGGTGGGTAGCTATCGGCGTCTTATCATATCAGCATAAAGATACACCGCTGAATACAGGCATACTACTATAGTTATAAAAGGATCGTTATATGATTTGCTCCCTTTTCGTTCTGGCAGAGGCTGAGAATATTTAGTTTCGTTGGCTTTCTCGGTAAAAGTATGTACCACGTTGGGCCTCCATGCTGGTGTTTGTGATTCTTTTGTTGAAAGACACTCAAGAGATATCGAAATTTCCTCCCATGGACTACGCGGACTACTCAGGTATGTGGATTGCTACTCGTTTTTGAAACTGTTCAAAAATTGATGATTGAAAAATAGCACCCATTTTCGTTCATTCCCCGTAAACATTTATAATTCCCGGTAAAAGGCCGAAAGGTTTTTGACTATCACATTACTCGGATCTGTTGGATAGACGAACACCGTCCACTGTCAGCGCATCGAAGTTTCTGATTCATGTTTTTCATTTTCACCTATGTTCGGCTCGCCGGAAGATTCAATAGACGTTCGTTGGAGGAAATTTTGGAAACGTCGTGCATGGCGCAGCTTTGGTTCGGTCAACCGCACGAACCTTACCAATTCGGTTTGTTTCTCTTTCAGCCTTACTCCCTGCTAACACGATTATGAGTGGCTGTTCCGGGTAGGTCAGCTCGGGCTTTGGCAGGTTATCATACCAAACCACATTTTGATGTATCATGTTTTTCTGCAATTGCAGTAAGTACAGTGTGTCCGGCAGGTTTGTGAGATATATAGGTCCTGTCAGCCTGTTTCCCCACAAGAGCGCTGACTCGAGTTTGGGTGGAAGTGTCATCAGATCAACTCGGCCGCAAATCCGATTGGCAGACAGATTCAAGTACGTAAGCTGTCGAGGAAGCGAACGTGTATGCATTTGAAATGTTTGCTCACTGCTGCTAATATCTATAGACGTGGTTGAGTGAGGCAACGCACTCGGGTTAAAGTTCCCGTGTTGACACTGAAAGAAGTATATTCTGTCGACATTTCCGTCGCGGCAATAAACACCTGTCCATCCGTGGCAATAGCTACCACCTCGCTCATAGTCCCTGGAAAAGCTTTGTATACCTTCATCGGAGATGTCCGCGAAGAAAAGCTTCATGAGCGCATTCTGCCACGCCACGGCTTGGTCGTCCGCAGGCGGATCAACGCAAATGAACATGAATCCACTGTGCATTTTCACTTGTATCGTCGAAAAAAGCGAGCAAAATAGTGTAGAATGGCACCATATAAAAAGTATGTTCTCGCATTCTCTCTGGCAGCATTGCGACGAGAGAGACCCATCGCATACTATCTAATCACTGTTCGCAATTATCTCTCCAGGGAATCGTCATGAGAGAGGGCGCTGGAAGGCATTGACGAAGGATAAACGCCTGTGGTTTCTCGCAAAGCCAAGTCATCAGCAGAGACATTATGCACACAATCTGCCGAGAAAACGGCATTTGTATCGGCGTAATGTACTTCCATAGAATGACAGTATATTCTTTCACGTAAATGTATTTTGTATAAAAATGACTGCCTTTTGGAGTGATTCAAGAAGAGAGAATGTTCTCAGTATCGAACGAGCAAGTTGAAACAAAATATCTACGGCAAGTCCAGCAGCCTGTGATAGTATATGGAGATGGCACTATTGAATGGGGAATATTTTACACCGCCGCTCGTGGCTGGCAGTTGAGGCACAAGCCAGTCCGTTCCGTTTGCCGAAGGCTTTCAAGCGTGTCGGTCTCCAGTGCCACTCGCGACTGACAGCTGGAAACCCATTGCTGGAGGGATTGGAGCTGCACGTTGGGATTCGACTTTCCATCCGGTGCTTCTCGCATAGTCGCGAGGAGGACGTGGTGCTCCGCTTGCTCAGTCTCGATAAGATTTCGAAGGGCGTCGCATTCAGCACGCACCTGTTGATACTCCGCTGCCAAACACGGGTCGTTCATCGAGTTGCGATCCGCCGTGCATTTCTGAATGGAAGCCGAAAGCCTTGCGATTCGATCGTTCGAGGCTGCAATCTGCGCCTTCACGTCATTCATCTTC
>LFNC01000288.1:0-17193 GCA_001235845.1 Perkinsela sp. CCAP 1560/4 | reverse complement strand
ACTACTTGGCGACCACTTCACCGATCAACGTTTTCAACTTCTCAATTGGTAGCATTTCAAAGTTTGCGTTGGATCCATCTTTTACTTGAAAAACGCCGACTTCAACTTTCTCTTCGGTTATTGTGGCATCGAGAGTCTTTCCCATAGCCCGAAGGACAAGTTTCAGGCCGTCATCGAGGGAAATCCCTTCCTTCCACTCATTCTTCAGAAAGTGTATAGCAGTGGTACTCCCATTTCCAATCGCATGCGCCTTCCATTGTGTATAATTTCCGCTTGGATCAGTAAGGTAGATTTGCATGCCGCATTGCTCGTCATATCCAGCAATGAGCAGAGAAGTACCGAACGGTCGAAGCCCGCCATATTGCGTATAGCTTTGTTTTAAATCTGCAATTCGAACGGCAACGTCTTCGACCGAGATATCCTCACGGTACGTATATCGATGCTGTTGGGCAATTTCCCGGGCGTGCTGTATCAAAATATGCGAGTCGCTAGTCATTCCAGCCACAACACATGCAATATGATGATCAATTATCATCATTTTCTCACTGTTGATCCCGAGTTCGGTCTTGGGTTCAGTGTCAAGCAGTGGGGAGGGAATTCGTTTCTCAGCAGCGAAAATAATTCCACCTGAGGTGAGAATAGCGATGGCTGCTGGTGCATGCTCAATGGATTGGAGTGCGTATTCCACTTGATACACTCTCCCCTCCGGAGAAAACATCGTGGTACGCTGGTCGTAGCGAGACATCCTGGAAAGATTAAAGAGACTTTCACTGAATTTTGATGTAAAGAATACAAGTCGTGCTGAAATCCTCTTGGAAGAAAACGCAATTAGCCAATTCAATCACACGACTTTCAGCTCTTTCAGGTCAAGCGACTGATCCTGAGAGCGAGCTGTTTTTTGCTTCAGCTTGTAAAAAGGCAGACTGGTATTCACACGCTTCGCCAACTTGGCGTTCCCTAATGAAACAGTCCCCACTTGTATTTCGATAGTCCAATTGTTCATCGTCGATGACTTGACAATGGAATGAAGTAGTTTTGCGGTCACAGCATTCGCCTGCACGACGCACCGCAGACCACTGCAGCGCGAAGAGGAATAGCTGGACAGTTTCGGAATGAGCGTGTTGAGTTTCTCAATCGCCCTTTGATACATGCCAACTGCATTTTCGAGTGCGGATGGCGCATTATTAGTGGAAAAGGCTTCGATGATCGTTCGATATCCCTCGTGCGTAAGATGTGCGGGCCGCGTCAGGCACTGCATGGATTTGTAGCGCAATGCGTACACTTGTGACTCGGTTGTGCATGTTTGCCCATGGTTACTCGGAATCATACCAAGCTGCTGTAGTGCCACGTGGAGAAAAAGACTCGCAGTCGACACAAGCTGTAGAACTTCGACATAAAATATGTGGCCTTCTGTGGGCAGCGCCGCTCGCCGCTTTCTGACAAGGAGGGGGTAAAGGCGTGCGTGGTGTTTCATTACGGGCTCAAACATTTGCGGGTGAAATAGGATGGTGTCATTCTCGATCATTGTTTGTACAACATGATAATTGTATGCGTATGCTGTTGGAATTTCGTTTTTCCCATAGAGGTTATTTTCCAGACCAAGCAGATTGAACTCCATGGTGACCCGGCAGATGATATCCGTGACGAGTGCCGAAAGAACGAGTGTTTTACTGCAGGCAACGCATTGTGCACAGAATCCATTCGCTTGCAGTTTTCTCGACTTGTTGAAATAGTGCTCAACACATCCATATCCCCCACCGAATATATGCGTGTCGACCTCCCAGGCAAGATGCTGGATGTTTCGGAGTTCGAAAAAAAGATTTGCCAGCCTTCTCCGATACCGTGCTCGGTTATGGAGAGAAACGAAGATGATGAGGAGATACACTCTCGCGAGTCTTTCGAGAAAATCTGTAAATTGGGTGCCAATAAGCTCCTTCGTCAGAGAAGACACGTCAATTGCCTGTGGCAAATACTTGTTGATTTCTCGTATTTTCTTCGTTTGCATGGCGTACACTTCATCAAGCGCTTTCGGTTCGCCGTCATATATCGACTTGTATAAGCTACATCCATAGGTCTCGTCAAGCGAATGGAGAATGATACTGACGAGATATCCGTTCTGAAGGAGATTTTTGTCGAGTGAGTGGATTAAAAGTAGCAAACGCGAGCGCACTAGAAGTGTCGGGACTGATGCGCTGAAATCGATGGCAAATGTAAGCAAACGCTCGGAGCACCTTGACACAGTGGAAAAATTCGTACAGATTCCAATTAAGCTTTCGATGACTTCCTTAAAGTAACGAATACCATCGCCGACACTAATGGATGAAATCCACTTGAGCGGTGTTAAAGCCGGCACCCATCGCAGCGTCATTGGGTGGTAAAACTTCTTCAGCGATAGGTCATCCATATTGGCAAGTCGGATACTCTCAAGGACCTCACCGGCGCTTGTGAGTAGGCGTGACGCGTGTTGGAGAAATTCATGTCCACGGGCGAGTATCAAGTTACCTTGCAGAAAGTTCGATTGGAACTCGATGCATTTCGCCACTTGCATCCAATCCTTTCCAATGGCCTCGGCATATGCTTCCTCAAGCATGCGGAGCACTTCATCGAGCTGTACGTCTTGGTGCAGATCCAGACCAAAATGATAAATTAAAAACTCTTCATTTTCCTTGACATCAGCCTCTGCAATGGTGTCGAATACCATCAAAACCGTTTTGAGCACGGCGAGACAATACGCGTAGAGCATGGGGCTATGGCATTGGAGGAAGCGCATGTGGTGTATGTAAGGGGTCGAAAATACAGTTTGGGGAAGGTATTGGCCTTGCATCCACTCAGCCTCCAGTGCCATCATGTGCTGCATGAAGAGAAGAATCTGACTCTCCGACAAGCTCGTCAACTCATCTGCGGTGAATATTTCTCCAGACTTCATAAGATCCGCAATATATCGGATGCTTTCATGGTCAAACAAGGCGTCCGTTCGTGGGTCCATCACTTCAACGGCAGAAATAACATCTTGATACCGCACCCCTTCGGCAAGCCTGACTTCACTTGGAGGAATCCCTTTGCTGTGTTTTTGAAGAGCAGACAGCCCAAAACTTTTTTCCATGAATGAGGAACAATCTGAGAAAAGTATATAACGTGGTGAAATTATTCTGAATTTGCAGTGTTCCCATAAACCAAAAACATTTCAGTCCTTCAGTACCAGCATTGTCTCAATATAAAAATTTTCTTGGCCACAAATTCACTCGTGAAGTCCGAATCTTGATCATATCTCGACGACTCGTTTACTGGAACTCAGCGTCATAACATAATCAATGCTACTAGAGATATAATGAGGAAAAAACTTCACAACTGAATAGCAAAAACCAAGTCTACAACGATTCTAGCCCAAAAAGTAAATCATCTGACATTATAAATAATGTTCCTTCCTTGCGGAAAGTGAACAAGGATTTTATTTGCGACCTGAATCGTCCTTAAAACTAGTGACTGCTTCTGTGCCCATGGCTGTGATAACTGCCACTGTAACTTCACCGTTCTCCTCGTGTGCACTTCGGATCTTTTCGGAAAGTTCGGGATCCTTGGGCAAGTCAAGGTCTTCCTTCATGGAACCATCATCCATCATGAGAGTGAGCTGGTCACCTTCGATATCCATGACTTTGTATTCTTGACGCTTCATCACCACACCTTGCATGTTGTGGGATGATGGGCAAACTTCCTCGTGCTTTCTGGTGTCAAAGATGTCGAGTCCGATGATATGAGCCTTTGCGTGACCATGCTTGCCAGTCTTGCTGGTAGACATGTCAACGACCTTGCACGGGAAACCATCGAGGATAACGACGTCGCCCTTTTTGATGCTTCCAGCCTGAACGGGGTAAGTTAGGGATGCACCGGCGTCGGCGCTTTCGAAAGTCTCTCCGTCACTCATGGTAGTTCTATGAAAAATATTGTTATCGCTCTCAAATAACATCAAGGCCGTCAAGAACTCATTATTAATAAACGAAAACTGTGCACTATGACTCTTCATCACTACTAGATGCCTGTGCATCATGAGTCGTTGGGGATTGTTCATCATCATCAACAGTATGAGGCCCTTCGCGAATAATACAATCTCCACCTTTTGCTGTAATGTCTGTTATAATCATTGAAACAGCATTTTGCACCAACGATATTCCAAGTGCCTTGTCAAGTGACTGTGTTCGAACTGTATAATGCGGTGCGGCAACGATGTGTATCTTTATTGGACTATCTTCGGTGCCACTTTTTTCAGCCTTCGCTAAGACTTCTTTGATACCTTCGATACCCTCAGATGTATACAAAGTAAGTTCTACTTCAGCTCGAATGCGAAAGGCAGATGCTTTGAGCCGCACACTCACTTCCTGAAGGAGTGCGTCGAACATTGAGAGATGTTGTTCTTGAAGTCCAAGAGCTGTGATAACCTTCTCAGCATTTCCCATAGCAAGCTTAAGTCCATCATATGCACTGTCGAAGCGGGTGTACAGTGGCCAAACTATTATTTTATAAAGTTCTTCCAGAGAAAAATTTCGACTTTTTTGTACTGTAGATTGCATGATGCCATGAACTGTCTTCGCATGTGCAAATTTCCCTTCGCATTCTTTGTAATCGCTTTGCGAAACACGCTTTTTCGAGAGGTCAACATACCCTCTGTCCTTGTCGACTCTTATGACTGCCATTATCTCGCATGAGCCGACCTTGATGTACTTGGATATGGATCGGATGCGCCTTCTGGAGAGCTCGGTGAAGGGAACCATCCCCTCAATGTTATCATATTCGATCAATGAGACATATGCCGAGGAGTCACCAACAGATTTTACTTTAACCATTACGAGATCATCAACATCTGGGAGATGTTTCTCATAAAATCGGCATGAAGTAAATTGCCTTTTACTGTGATAATCCTCCATGGAAAGAACAGCTAAAAGAAATTCAATAAATCGACTGAAACAGTTAATCACACACTTCCACCTCATGAAGATTCAACGTGTGTTTACTACCCACCCAGCCACTTTGTGACTAGATATCCACCGGGAGAAGATGTACGGTCAAACCTTGTTTGATAAAGGGATATAATCTCACCAGCCTCACTTGAGCAAAACACTGCCCCGTCGTTGATGCTGCTTAGGGCTATCCTACGAACGCCTGCACTAGAAATACTAAGCATACACTGCTTTCTTTGCAGTTCCAAAAAAACCAAATTTCCCATTGACAAGGTTTCTCCTTGGGATTTAGATTTT
Organism: Perkinsela sp. CCAP 1560/4; assembly: GCA_001235845.1. Classification (NCBI taxonomy): domain Eukaryota; phylum Euglenozoa; class Kinetoplastea; order Prokinetoplastida; family Perkinselidae; genus Perkinsela; species Perkinsela sp. CCAP 1560/4. Next base: position 11,944 of record LFNC01000288.1, on the reverse strand, counting down.
TCGTTAGTACACGTAACCAATGATATTTCCGAAGGTGATTTTTCATTGGAGAGTATCCTAATATCGCATCGTCCTCTGCGATATGAGGGAAGACCATGGTGAGATGCGTGTATTTTTTGTTCTTTTGTACTATATACATAGCATGCATCATTGCGGCAACGAAGGGCGACAAAAGCATCGTCCATTGATTGAATGCAGAGCACGTCGAGGCCACAAACTGCTGATGGAACATTGAATTTCATAGAAGGTTTTTTGAGGTAAATTCTGTCGATCTCCCATACCTGTACTGACCCATCTTCGCCTGCAGTGAAGATATGATCACGCCCGCGGAACTGTAAGTACTTCGCAGCATTTACTGGTATAGGCTGTGAGAAAGGCCCTTGATCTCCATGCTTTATAACCAAATTTGTGCCTTTCGCATCATTGAGGTGTATCCGAGCAGTACCATCTACTGACGCAGAAAAGAATCGATTGCGATGCATGTGCGAAGAGCTGATGATCCATCCTACCTGTGTGATCATACCTATGTGGCCTTTATTGGCATACGGATTACGAACTCCTTCAAGGCCAAAGGTTGTTGCCCGGATGAGCGTACATTTCATCTCACTAGAAAAGTGATATACGCGGCAATTGAATCCCATCGTTCCAACGAGCAGTTGTTTGTTGCCATTTATTGGACAGATTGACCATGAAACATCTGATATTCCTATAATAGGACCGTCGACTACCATTGGAGCGGGATCGATGGTCACCAATGGGCCGTGTTCTATTACGCTGTTCATGAGGTCGTAAATTCGTATTGTGCCATCAGCATAGCCAGCAGCTAAATACCTCGTCTGGGAATCTTCAAGAAAATCAATAGCGCACACTGCGGATCTCGAGGCCTTAATGTTTACAGTATGAGTAAAAAATGCTCCAATGGTGGGGAGGAAAGAGCTCGCTGCAAGCCCTTCCCTCATTGCTTCAGGAACAATTGAGGCATTTATTGCAATTGGTAAATTTCCTATCTCATTGACCCGAATTTCTTGCTCATTGTTTGATTCGTAGCTCATATTCTATAAATCACTAGGTAAGCCGCTCCCAAAATTTAATTAACTATTCTACAAAGAAATTTCTAAAGAAATATCATCTTGAAAAAGTCCTTAAGCTAAAGAATCCTACATGATTGAGAAGGTCTACTTATTCCTAACGAGGTTGAGTACTTTGCAATGGATATTTTTTATTCAAGGCTTTCTTCCTTTGAGGGGAGAATATCATGCTTACAACGATTTTCTTGCAGCTTACTAAGAGAATAGGAGAAAACATTTTTTCCTAGTAGAATATTTTCCTAGATAGCACTAATATGATTATGAGGTATATGCCGGACTAATATTTTTTTGTGAATTGACATAAAACTAGCTGTTTCGCTACTTCGTATCATCCTCAAGTCCCCAAACTGAGATGAAATAAAAGTGAAAACGTAAATGATCTTGTCATTACAATCTATTTGAAATGGTCCCATCTGATGTTTGATTGACTCGTAACTGCAATGATAGATATCAATAAACCGTAGACACTGTAGATTTTTTCTAGTGTCTAGAAAATGGTTAATCGGATAGTAAACTCTCCAATCACCTTGTACGAGAAGATTAAGCTGAGCTCTTGTGATCTTCAGCTGAGTTCGAAACATGGTGAGTTGACTGCCTTGAACTCTCAACAGTCCGGGTGGTGTGACTATCACAATTCGAGTCTTGAGTGCAAACAAATTGAGCTTGAACAAGTAGGATGGGCGTGCATGCAAGACTTTTCAAACAGTTCGAGTATTGCAAACTCCGAAACCATAATTACGTGGTCAAACTCTCCTGATGATCATGAGAAACGTATGACAAAGCTCAAAAATGCAATTTACGATCAGCTTGACAAGTTTTTGAACTCAGAATCAGCAGGAGACAACTTGCTCGTTCGAGAAGGTCTACTTATTCCTAACGAGGTTGAGTACTTTGCAATGGATATTTTTTATTCAAGGCTTTCTTCCTTTGAGGGGAGAATATCATGCTTACAACGATTTTCTTGCAGCTTACTAAGAGAATAGGAGAAAACATTTTTTCCTAGTAGAATATTTTCCTAGATAGCACTAATATGATTATGAGGTATATGCCGGACTAATATTTTTTTGTGAATTGACATAAAACTAGCTGTTTCGCTACTTCGTATCATCCTCAAGTCCCCAAACTGAGATGAAATAAAAGTGAAAACGTAAATGATCTTGTCATTACAATCTATTTGAAATGGTCCCATCTGATGTTTGATTGACTCGTAACTGCTGTAGATTTTTTTCTAGTGTCTAGAAAATGGTTAATCGGATAGTAAACTCTCCAATCACCTTGTACGAGAAGATTAAGCTGAGCTCTTGTGATCTTCAGCTGAGTTCGAAACATGGTGAGTTGACTGCCTTGAACTCTCAACAGTCCGGGTGGTGTGACTATCACAATTCGAGTCTTGAGTGCAAACAAATTGAGCTTGAACAAGTAGGATGGGCGTGCATGCAAGACTTTTCAAACAGTTCGAGTATTGCAAACTCCGAAACCATAATTACGTGGTCAAACTCTCCTGATGATCATGAGAAACGTATGACAAAGCTCAAAAATGCAATTTACGATCAGCTTGACAAGTTTTTGAACTCAGAATCAGCAGGAGACAACTTGCTCGTTGTGCACTTAATCTCAGCTCCACGGCGCAGAACTACTAAGTTTAACGTACAGGTAAACTTGTATTTTTCAATGATTTGGCCAAAAAGCTGGCGTATGATTCACTATAAAGAAGGAGCTCAAAAATTTCGTAGTGCAATCGATGCAAGATTGCGTGCGGATTGTCGCTTTTCGGCTGGATCTGAGCGCTCAACTTCCCTCGATCCCGAAGTTTCCTCGTTCGCTCTTTACAAAGGGGGCACTTTTGTAGAAATTCCTAAATGGCATTTCTCGAAGCTTATGTATGAAAACAAGGGAAAAGATGTCCCTGATGAAGCCATGCTTTCTCCAGCCATTCTTCTTCACATCCCATTGAAGCTAAAAGTATATTGGCAGGCTTCTCATAGCCATTTTCGCTCGCGTGAAACACTTGCTCGTGTTTACTTGTGGTTAGAGGATCCATTTGGCAGAACAATACATGATCTACAACGATATCCGAAAGTGGAGGTGATATGCGCTAGACCTTACGGTAGTTCACTTCAAGGAACGTTGTGTAGGCATTTTGACCCGTCCAAAGACTGTGTAGTGTTCGATGACCTGTCCGTATCAGGCGTAGGAGAGCATATGCTCTTATTCACTGCAAAAGATCATTCGTCAAATACGGTACATCTCGACGCGCCCTTGATCGATTCCGATATGCTGACCGCACATATGGCCCCATTCCACCTGGTCGGTGCATAATTTGCCATGGTTTTTTATTATAAGTAACTCTCGAAAGGCCTTACTCGTTTTGCATAACCGCACTTTCATCTACAAAAATTTGACTTACAGTGATAACTTGCGCTCCTATCGATTAAGTTTGCTCATCCTTTCTGCAGCAAAAGATGGATAATGAATGCTCAAATAAGCTTCATTTTTTGCATATCACTTTATGTTTTCTATATTTCAATGCCCGTGTGGTGGAGTCTTTCAGCTCCAGCTTCTTATTCAGTAGTTACTAAAGTGGTCAAGATGACCTATCAAACACTTTATAATTTCTTGCGGATTGACAATCTGTCTTAAGCAGGTTGTTGAATATTTTCTTTACAGCCCGTATTTGAGCAATTTCTCCGTGATATCAGACGAACTTTCCTTGTTTTATAGACCGGAATCGTTTACAGGTTATGCGAAGCATTCCGTAAATTCGCAGCTCCCAAAGCGCCCATTCTCTTGATAAGATTCTCAACTGAGTGGTGCATCATAGTGTCTTAAAATGATTTTTTAACATTTTTCTGTTACTTGCTCCATTATCAGCGGTACTAGGACAAGATTTCGGTTTTGTCTACCAATCTTGCTAGGACATAACCTGAATATAATTGTAAAAAGAATACTTCCCTCAAAGTCTTCGTTCAACTTTCATTTGACCAAGTCTCATCTTCGGTCCTGTAAGTCTGCCTGTGGATCGTGCAACCGAGTACTGCTGAACAAGGTGCCCCACACGCGATTTTTCTTGAGGAAATTTCACGCAAGAGATCGCTTCGTATGCTTGCAAGCTCCACCTAGTCTGCAACAGCGATCTTGCTTGAGTGGTTAAATGCCATACGAAGCGCTGCTCGGGGTATGTTTTTCCGAATGTTTTTCTTCGAACATCCACGGTTAGGGAGAATACTGAGGTAGAATGGCATTTCATCAACAAAAATAAAGTAAAACTCATCATTCGTGAGTAGTGCTTTAACGCTCACTACCAAGTCCAATGACAATCATTGGATGAAAGTTTCTCAGTAGCCCTCCTCGAGTAGGTGCATCCACCGACTTGACATAAGTTTTCCGCCCGAAAAAAATGTTTCCATTTGAATGGAAGCCAATTCACGCGGAATATGAGGTAATAGCACAATGCAGCTCGTCCGCGATGTAAAAAAGGGAGAGTCAAAGCCTACCCCAAATTTTATTCCTTTATCTAGTGTAAGCTATTTTCATGTTAGAATTGATTCTAACTCGTCAATAGGATGTTCTTCATCCCAACTTTATCGGTTGGTGGCTGGTTGGGCAGTAGTGAAACCTAACTTCGCTCTGACCTTTGCCTAATGAAAAACCTCCGCACCTCGGTCCTGGACGATGCAGTACTCAGTCTTCACATGATATGTATTGTGACTTAGACGTACATCACCAACGCATCGAGCTCGCTCGAATCACTAAACACTTCACTTGGCTTTAGTGCCACTAAGATTTTTTTTGAGAGCGCAACAGCACGTGCCGCTCAAGTTTCACTTACGCTCGGCGTCCACCAAATCGGCCGACCAGAGGTGCCGGACGCGTGTGACCCCTTTCGGAACGGCTTTCGCTGTTGCCTTTGCGATGCTCCGTGAAAGGAACCTCGCCTGCTGATTAGGGGTGCCTTTTGTGGGGAACCGCTTGCAGTCCTCGGATACCAGGCGACTGTACTCCTGCCAATTCGCTTGGCCCCAGGAGTAGTAGAGGGTTTAGGCACGTGGTGTGCCAATGGCTCGTCGTCACTGTCCACAAAGTTGAATGAGAGCCTTGTGCAAAAGGCTTAATCCTTTTCCAGGCGTAAAGCCTAAGATATTAAACTAGGCTATACGTAAGGCCGGCCCCGGATTCGGCTGCAAATCCCCGCCAGTAGAATGAGAGAAGAGAGATTGATGTCTCCCACGACACGCATGCTGCATGGGGGGAAGCTCGCAGATTTTCGTTTTCTTTTTTGGGTTTTTTTTATTTCTTTGTTTGCTGCTTCGTTCTTGTTGGCCACTGAATCCAGAATACCATGGCACTGCAGGGTGGTTGAAACTCTTGTTTCCGCCCGATGCCCCCAGGGCAGGTCCCCGTAGTATCGGGCGGCTCCTGGCTTTCCCCAAGACGGGGTATCAATCCGACCCACCACCCACGTAGAGGTGTCATCCATCGGGTCGGCACCAAGATTGTTTTTTATAAGAGTGCATTTGTATCAATTTGCGCGTCCCTTTTGAGGCGTATGTATATGCTCCGTGTTTTTCCGCGCAATTTTTGTGGGCTAATTACATGCCACGTTTTCTTCTCTACAGTATTGGTTGACGTTGCTCTCGTCTTGCCACCAGGGGATCCGGGATCTCCCATAGCAGTATTTGACGTCTCTTGAACCTCTTCAGAGTAACGCCCAAGTCCTGACCCACCACCTTGCGGCGGCCATCAAAAGGACCGGCGCCAAAAAAAAGCATTGACGAGAGGTTAGAAGGCGCCGGGGTACTAATCTAACCCACCACGAAGAGGTGATCTTCCGTCGAGTCAGCAGCGAACTGATTATCGAAAAGCATTGAGAAAGTCCCTCAAACTGTTCGGAAGCTGCGTGAGGAAAATGGAACCGGTGAATTTGTTTACACCGCGTGCCAAGTGTTTCAATTTCATGGAACGGCGGTTCAGATCGACGCTCCAAGTATATTGTTGTTAGTCAGGAAGATATTTCCCATTTACCCAGGAATTTCAGAGAAGTTAGCCGTTCCACTCAGAGCATTCAGCCCTATCACAAAAGATTTCACACTCGACGGAAGATAGCGTAAATCAATTCTGCCTAGGCGCCTTTTTCGTGACACTTTAACTTTTTCGACTTGCTCTTCGGCGTTGCCTCTCACTCCAGTTACAAACTTCAATAGGGTTCTCTCGATTGCCACAGATATCCTAGTCCGAAGATGAAAAGCTCCACTAAGGTCTGCTGCGGAAGAGATGATCGGTCAAATTTGCCAATACAATTGTCAGCACACGCAATGAAAAAAGCTGCCCGCATAGTGGGGAAAAACTGAATCGATTGCTGTCGCTGATAGCTGAAGAGGAACGATTCCATACATCAATTATATGCAACAGAAATTCAACGCCGCATATAATATTTATTGAACATTGTAACCCCATTATTTGGGCTATTAGAGGGAGATCATCCAATGGCGTACCATGTTATCCAATAAATGAACTTTAAACATCACTGCCTTTGCCAGAAAGCATTCAACCATTCGCTTTACTCAATCGCCTTTTCCACACCAGACCAGCCATCAACCCCCGTTTTGGCCGTTCCCTCGCAAAGTGATTTCTTGAATGTTCTCCACATGCTTGAGAGATTCATGTATAGTGTCTTGAAAGCTTCGTAGTACATTGTCCCGGTTATGCATATCTTGCATGAACTTTTGCAAGCTTTCCTCAGAATCCTCGCCAATCGCATGGCCTGTGTGCACAGGAAAATCAAGCGCATTTTCTTCCTCATGAAAGGATTCTTCGAGATTTTGAATCATTTGTTCGCTGCGCTTCCGCTGGAGATCCAATGCATGCCCTATTTCTTGAAAGAGTGCGGATGCATCGGCTTGATTATAGGCAGTCCCCTGCTGACCATGAATCGAGTTTGAGAACTCCTCATCGATCAATTGCAGCTCTCTTTCGATGGACAGCAAGGAGCTTTGAGGGCCTGGGTGCATTGGAATGATTTGATATGATGAAATGACAATTTTACAGCAGTATAAAAGAACTGTATCTTCATGAGCACCAAGGCGAAAACTTGGTTTTACCATTGCCATACAAAACTTTCAAGCTTCCCGCAATATCCCCTCTGAATGTCTGCGCATCAAAGCGAAGTGCATCACCCAGACTGCAGCTATAGTCAATTGAACCTCTCACAAACCATTGGCGCTATCACTCTCAACTCTCCGCTCTGTGATTTGCGCTTGAAAGGTGACGCCATGGATCCTCGAACGCAGCATTTATTTGTGCCCGTGAAAGAGGAAATTGTCGTGATCGGATAGGTCTTGGTAAAGAAGTTGCCGGCATGTACTCCTTCGAAAACTCGGGATCTATTTTTTGTTCCGGGAGATTGTCAAACTTTCTGTCCTGTTGGATGGGTAAAGTCTGATAGACTTTTTGCAGTGGGCGAACAGGTCTCGGGAGAGTTTCCTTAGGTATGTACTCGGTCGAAGCGTTACCGACCCTTACAGCTGTAGGATTTTCAAACGTATCGTTCAAGTTGGGTGGAACTGCAGAGAGCTCTTCTGGCAGGCAGTCATCAATACTCACAGGCACATACTCGTCGCTCATTCAAAGGTTATCTAGTATGGAACGATATGAACGAATGTGTATTTGGGATACGCATGAAAAGTATGATATCGACTACATTCTTTGTAACTTTCTCTGAGCGGTTCGGAGGATTCGACCCCCCCCCCCATCCATACAAAAGATGCGTTTCGTGAGCTAGTCGAGATTCAACATGCTCGCCTGAGAGGAGTTTCCATTCTGTGTGCACAATGTCGAGCGTAGTCTTTGCATGATCAGTGACGAACATTGACTCAACATGGAAACGCATTTATCTCGCCATCTCACAGAGTCTTTGGTGAAAATTATCCCACGAAACACCATGATTGTGACGGTAATAGTCGAGCTATGTTCCCACATTTTTTGCGCGACTATCACGGGAGCTCGAAGCAGGAGAATCAGCACATAAGACACGAAGAACCCAAGGCTCAGCCCTTTGAGGTGGTGAATCAAGTAGTCAATCAACGATGAATGTCCCAGAAAAGCAAGGATGAGCTTCAGATCAATATGCTGCATTTGAATATTCACACGGAAATAGTATGTTTCAAAGCAAACGAAAAGTGTATCAAAGTGCTTTGTTGAAGCAATAGAGCTGAAATGCCATGAAGTCTACGCCCTTCGAGATTTTTGAAGCAAAACACGATGACCTCACAATGCGACCCACTCAGCGAAGGGAAACACTGGTCTCATTATCCCAAGTTGTAATTTTTAGTGGTTCGGTGGACGACCTGCCGCATATACTGATAGAAGAAGTCGACATACAGCGCAGTTTGAATCCCACCAGCAATCCAACTCACGACTGACACGTAGCCCTGTGCAAAGTAGCGATACACCCAATTCAGCACGTAAAAAACTCGATAGGCACCGAGGGCGAAAATATAATGGGAAGTCAATGCTTCGTATTTTTCCGTGTTTTCCAGCATGTATATTTGCGGTATGATGGCGATTGCCTCGAGGTATTCACTAAAAGTCCATAAAATCTCCTGCCACTCATGTCGAGCGTGGCGATGAAACATCAGTGCCAACACGAAACATCCAATAATTGGATATTTCAAGCCAAAGGAATCACTTGATTTATCGTATGTGACGTTCCATGGGAATCGACAATGCATCAGATAGCAAATATGGTAGGATGTGAGGATATATACAATTTTCATGAGGCTGTTGTAATAACTCACAAAACTCGTGAAGAGGTCAGTGTAGCGGGCCGTGAAGACGACAGCGTAGAGAAACTGAGTTTTCAGCGAAATGCCAGCTGCCGTCCGAAAGCGAATCATCTTTGTGAGCAATATAAATATCGCTAGCAGGTGCAGCATGTCTCCAATAAGGCGGAATCCATTCATTTTGTGAATAGTATGCAAAAGGGTGTGAGGTTTAAATGTGCAAAAGGTGAGGTCTGGAAATGAGAATCTGCGTGTGTAAATGAATAGTGTAGTGCATCGATAAACTCAACAATGACAAATCACGCGATCAAGATAAATATCAAAAAACTAAAGTTTTTCTTCTCCTATCGAATTCTAAGCATTTCCCCGCGGTCTACCACGATATCCCCCTCCAAAGGCTTTGTACGGGTTTTCTTCCCCATTTGATTCGGAGTAGCTCTTATACCTGCTGGGTTCCCTGAAAGTCCTTCCTCGAGATTGTCTGCTCTCGAACAGGTCCTTTTCAAAGTTCTTACGGTCATCATAGCTATTTTCAGCATATTTCGATCCGCTCTTTTGGGAATGATACCTCCCGTCCCGACGATTGGACGATGGGTTTTGTCGCGAGCCTTTGCCGGAGAAATCTCCGAATGATGAATACGACGGGTCAGACTCCATAGTATTCGGCTTTCGATCTGCAAACTTTGATGGATTGGAAAACTCACCGGTGGAATTCTCGTCATGGCTTTGGGAGCCATCTCTGGTAGTGCTCGCCGATGTCGTTCTTTGGCATTCAACATCATCGATATATTCAGGCCTGCTTCGGCTTTCTGATGGCTTTGAAAAGCACATGTTAGAAGAAGGCATATCGGCTTTCGGCATTCCCTCTGCAGAAGGTCTCCTCATTTGAGGATTTTCAGCGCATGTTTCACGGGTGCCACTTTGAAGATTTACTGGCGGAGATTCCAACTCACTCTCAGCTACGTCCCCTGCAAGCAAGCGCAAGCTCGACTGGCGAATTGGTTGATATGTACTTGATGACTGACCCACCGTTATGCTATTGGTGGCTTCGTCGTATACAATCTGTGTGGCTGCGGGTTTTGCGGGAAGAACCGACCTCTCGACGAGCGTTGGCCGGGGAAATATTTCCCCAGGGTGGACATTGGGCGGGTAGTGTACGGGCCGACCTATTTCAAATGCGTTCATATCACTTGAATAGTCTCGTCTGTGCGGGAGTTCAAACTCTTTGGTATGAGGCAGTTGCCGATGGCCTGGTGGGCTTCGCAGATGGAAGGAATCTTGATCAGGGTAAACCACATGACCCCTTGGCAAACAGTGAACTTCGGGAGGCGTCATAGTTTTCTCTCCGGCGTGCGGCGGAAATTTCACCGATACCGGGATGCGACTCTCCATGGGATGTGAATAAGACTGAAATCCCTGCGATGGATGGCCTCCAGAGACATGGTTTCCATCAAAAGAGGTGGTAGGCAAGGCGCTTGACAGAGAAGTCATTCGTGCACGAGGAGATATCGATACCATTTGCACATGGCCTCGCGGCGAAAACCCTTGATCTGGACCGTAATTTACTCGGATTCCCTTGAGGGAAGGCTGTTTTTCTTCATATCTCTGTGGATATTCGGAATAGGAAGGCGTCACGGTCGACTTCTTTGGCTTTAGCTGCATGGGATGAACACTTGCAGTTTGGCTCTCATCAAGTGGTGTTTTAGTCGATTCTGTTTTCAATAACTTCTCAGAATGTCGGAGATGGCTTTTCGATATCTTTGCCATCGCATGCAAATTGGAAGAGATATGTCTGGCAATTTGCTTGGCATTCGAAGTGCTGACCTTGGCCGGCTCAGGCCGTATCTCTGGCTCAGGACTCACAATTTCAGGTTGCTTGATATTCAGCTTGTTCATCGAACTACTCAAATCCTTTACGGCGGGCGCTTCATGAACCACTCTGCTATCCTGAGAAGGAAGGGAGGGTGGCATGGAAGGCGGAAGGAAAGCCGTCGCATTAGGATTGAGCTTTTTAACTGTTTTATGGTCGACGGGGGAGCCAGGGGACTCAAAGACTGGCGCCGAGACCTTTGCCATATTTAATTGCGGGATCTGCATTGGCGCAGGTTTTTCCTCGATTTCAGGTTTCTTCCGTGATTCGTCCACTTCACTCATTCCGGTCCTTTTACTTGGAGGTACATATACACCTGGCTTTGATGATTCGACTGGCAAAATGATCTTCCTCTCGACACTCGAATACAATGATTCCTCATCTCGATCCTCGTAGAGCTTGTTGCCCGCAAAGTCCTGAGAGCGCTCTATATTGTGGTGGATGCTGAGGACTTGGCTCTGGACAATCTCCTTTTCCTTTCGCCTCGCCCATGCTCGTTGATCATCCGAGAGGTTTTGCGGAATCGGAGTTGTGTATTGCTCATCCGTGTATTCAGACATTTTCTTACTCCAAGCCCCAAGCCGCTTGTTGACAAGGAATTGGTCAAAACCCTGATCTTTTTCATTCTTCGAGGACTCAAGCTCATAGAGTTCATCGGTCGATGTACTGGGATCCAAATTCTTACGGTCACTTTTGCTGTGGGATGATGTAGCACTCACCGCCTCATGTGGAGGAGACACTCTCTTTTGATGAACGAATGTTTTCTCATCGTCGAAATCCTCATCATCAGCCCAATCGTCCATTGCCAACTGGGATTTCATTTTTTGAATATTCGCATCGCTCACTTTGTCGTACATTGAGCGGGACTGCAGCTTCCCTTCGGCCTCCTTTTTCTGTGCAAACGAAGCTCTGGAGGCGTAATTATGCTCTTTTGGCGTCACGCACCATTTGGAATTCTGAGAAGAGTTCATTGAAGTTGTCCGGCCACGAGCATTTTTAAGATCACTTATATGCATATTCTAAGGATGAAAAAAACAGGTAGGCAATTCAGCTCACAAGACGACGACTCTATTCAAATAACGCAATAAAGAAGTCATTCCCTTTTTTGGACAGACTTGCTTTTCTCTGTTCTAAAATTTTCAGAGAATGGTTTCTCTGTTTATTTTTGGTGACAATCGAATGTCATCCGCGAGATAAACCGCAATATT
>LFNC01000287.1:43202-62094 GCA_001235845.1 Perkinsela sp. CCAP 1560/4 | reverse complement strand
ATCCGGGATCCCCCATAGCACCAAACGGCGGTTTCGCGAACCCCCCCCCCATGGATGGGTACTGGTCCAACCCACCACGGAGAGGTGGCCTTCTGTCGGATCAATCGCGTCTTTTTTGCAGCTGGGGTAGAAATAGCAGGTTTCGCCTTTTTTTGCGGCTCTTTGGTGATCGTCCTCGCTGCTTCGGTACAACAAAGACAGGGCCCGTTGTTACTTTGTCTGGATCAGCGGATATCTCGACCTGAATAGCTTACAAGCAAATCTGTCCCGTTTACATGTTGGTGATAACTCCTTTTCTGACGAACCCGACGAAAGGACACCTCTCCGTGGTGGGTTGGACCAGTACCCCAGTTTTGGGGGAAGCCAAGAACCTTTTTAAACCCCTCGTCGTGTTTCTGTCATGGCGCCGACCCTATTGATGGCCATCGCAAGGTGGTGGGTCAGGACCACTACCCTTCCACGGGGAGGTTCGGGAAACCGCCAAATTACTTCCAAGGGGAGAATCTCCTTGGTGGCGAGACGAGGGAAGACATCTACTAATCCTCTGTTTGTTTTCAATCCGCGGGATGAGATTAGCCCACATGCATAACGCGAAAAGCAGAGAGCATGCGCATACGTGTCGAAAGGCACGTGCAATTTTCAAATTGCGCTATAAAAACAAAACAAACAAAACTCCTTTTCTGGTGCAATCGATCTCAGTAAGCTCCCGCAAGGACATAACAAGCGAATGAAAAGTCATTAAAGTCGATAGTGAAACACATTTCAAATGTGCATTGCATTCATCAGATGAAACACTGTGTTCTGTGAAAGCTACACATACAGAGATCGTAGATTTCGACGCTGCTGGTGTTCGAGGAAATTTGAAATTTTTACCTCATCGATATGTTGTTTTTTGTGTGTAGTGGAATATTTACCTAGTTTGTTCTTTCTACAATGTTCCTTGTGACCGTAGAGAGCACTGGCCTGATATTGTATGTTTCATCTGTTGGATTGCGTAAAATAACTATGAGATTCGAACTGTTTTTCCTCGACGCAGTGGATCCTTCGCTTGGCTGGCTTGACTACGCGTCTCTCTCGCAGCAAGCATTAATGGAGATGGTCATCGACGGAATAACGAACAAAGAGAAAATTTGCAGAGACCCCGATGCACCGAAAGACATTGAAGAATGGAAAGGTGTGGTAATTGAGGATGGTAAAGTCGCAGAGATTGACTGGGATGAATTTGATATCAAGGGGTCACTTCATTTAGAATGGTTGCCTTCCTCTGTAAGGGAATTCGGAGCCACTTCGAATCGACTCACTGGTACGTTTGATTTGGCATCTTTACCCACATCTATGGAGAGATTAGATCTCGCATCCAATGCCTCTACCGGATCGATCTGCTTGAAAAGGTTGCCAGTGAGGATGGAGTATTTAGATGTTTCCGATAATAAGTTTTGTGGGTCTTTAAAGCTAGAGAGTCTTTCTGATACGCTGACAGATTTCTACGCCAGTAAGAACAAATTTTGCGGAAGCGTTGATTTGACTCGATTACCAGCAGCCTTGGATAATCTCGATTTTAGAGAAAATCAGCTGAGTGGCTCTGTTGTGCTGACGCAACTTCCAAGCAATCTCGAAGAGATTGATCTCGCAAGAAATCAGTTTAGCGGATCTCTTGACCTGACGCAATTACCGCCAAATATGTTCACTTTGCTTTTGGGCAATAACTCCTTTTCTGGCACAGTGGATCTCAGTCAGCTACCACAAGGATTATGTTTTTTAGATCTCTCAGATAATGCGCTTTCGGGTGAGGCGTTTATTTCGGATGAAATCTTTAACAGCGTTCATGTTGAAAATACAAAAATAATCAAACGGCACATGGAGTGATCGAAAGAGTTGAGTTATTGAGTAGATTATAGAATAATAGATATTATAGAATTGAATTTTTTACCTCATAGGTATTTTTTTGTGTGTGCAAGGCTCCCAATGGAGGTTGGATATTCAGCAAGTTTCTCCTTCCCGAAATTTTTCTTGTGGGTGTGAGAAGCCCTGGTCAGATATTCCATTTTTCATCTCCTTAATTTGACTCGATTGTCAGCAGCCTTGGCACTCCTCAATCTTACAAAAAATCAGCTGAGTGGCTCTGTTGTACTCAGGAACCTTCCATGCAGATCAAAGTCATTTACCTCTCGCATAATCGACTGAACCTCCAGACGTGACGAGGCTACCGCTGAATTTCCGCGGGTTGTTTTTGAAGAGAAATTGCTTATCTAACACAGTTGACCTCAGCAAAATTGCACAAAAAGTCGATGCAATGAAATTCTTCGAGTGATTGCATGGGCTTGTAATGGTTGTCTTCATCTGTGAGAGATTCTAGATCATATGGTGAACGTTTCATCCCAGGTAGACTCATTGGCGGATTTCGTGTTAATGATACACGTATCATCAAGTGTTCGAAATTGACAGAATGCACTCATTTCGAGTCATACAAAAATACAAACGAATAAACCGTAACGATACTGATCAGCGCGCAAGCAAGTAAGTTCGCCGTACGACATGTTTTTGCTCTTAATATTCTTGTTTTGGAAGCGGTCAGAAATGTTTTCTTTCGTCTGACTGAAATTCGCCGACTCTTCGCTTAGCAGAGTTGACTACGAGTCTCTGCCGCAGCAGGCATTGATGGAGATAGTTATCGATGGAATAACGAACAAACAGAAGATTTGCGGAGACGCCAATGAGCCGAAAGACATTGAAGAATGGAACGGCGTGGAAATCGAGGATGGTGAAGTGGTAGAGATTGACTGGGAAGAATTTGATCTCAAAGGCCACTTCATTTAGAATGGTTGCCTTCTTCTATGGGGATATTCGATGCGTTTGACAATAGCCTTACTGCTGAACCGATGGAAGGCCATCTCTTCGTGGTGGGTTATCCCAGTACCCCGTCGTGGGGGAAGCCAAATTGACTGGATAAAGTCTGGTCTTACCGGATCACTTCATTTGAAATGGTTGCCGTCTTCTGTGAGCGAATTTCTAGTCAGGTGGAATCAGCTCACTGCTAACCCGACCATGAGGCTGGCCACTCGCAAAGACAAAATTCGTGCGAAGGGATACACCTTTCAGCGTTACCGCCGTAGCTTGCTTGCTGACGATATCGAGTCGGAATCACTGAGATTTCAGCTCATTCAGCCTCTCTGTGAAGCTTGGTCGGCCCTTCCAGAAAACGGCCACGCGGAAATGAGTTCCTTCAATGGCGAGTTTGAAGTTGGTGGAGCGGTGTACGCTACTGGTCTGTACGCCTGCATGCGGGGAATGGACGTGTCTTTCCTTGGCATGTCGCACTCCCGCTCAAATTTATATAGCGGGGTGCACGTGATTCTGTGCGGGCAAGATAGGGGGGTTCCATGACCATCGTAGCGCATGCTCTGGTACCCCAAAAAGCTGGAGAATACTCTGACAATGCTTTCGATATTTTCTTCTCGTATAAAGACAGCTTGGGCGCATCGGTGCTAAAGGATTGACTGAACCAACCAGGTCACGTGCAATTTTCGGATCGCATGAAGAGCATCGCAAATCTGCACAGCTTGCGCTACGAGAAAGCTGTGCACATGAACTGCACATTCCACATCTTAAAGAATGTGCAAAGGGACTACGGAAAGTTCCCAGAGTGGTTCCTGTGGGCTGTTCAGGCCAGCGAATCGGCGACGGAGTACAATGAGAAAATCTCAAAATTGGAGGCATTGTCTCCTGACGCTGCCCATTATCAGCGACGCCTGAGGCCAGAAGAGTGGTGCCTCTGGCCGCATGTCTGGAAACATGCTCTGCATGGACATCGCACCAGCAGTTGCATGGAGTCCTTCAATTCCGCGATACTGCAAATCCGTGCCATGTCTCCCTTGAATGCCCTTGACGCAATGGTCCAGCACCAGATGGAGCATTTCGCCGAACTTCGCGCATCAGCGGAGAGGAGACTTGAAAGGGGGCACATCGTGACATCGCACGCACAGAAGTTGTACGACGCCCAGCGTGGTCTTGCGGCAAGTTTTTTCGTGAGAGTGTCGAATAAGCACTACTGTTATGCGGTAAAATTTGAGCAAGGCAAACTAGCAAGATACGAAGTGGACCTTGCAGAATTGACGTGCTCCTGCCCATATTCCGTTCAATACGAGCTTCTATGCTGCCATCTCATAGCGGTTGCCCAGCGTCGCAGGCGTACGCGTGATAACGATGCCTGGATGTGCACAACCTGTTCGAAGTTTCTGCAAAGGGACTATCATGCGACACTGCAAGGCTGTATTGTAAGGCAAGTCTTATTACAGCACCTCAGTCCCGACTGAGTGACAACGGGCCCTGCCATTGTTGTGCCGAGGCGGCGCAGACGACCGCCAAAGAACCGCAGAAAAGAGGCGAAACCCACCATCTCTGCCCCAGCTGCAAAGAAGCCGCGAGGACGACCCCCTGAAGATCACTCCGCACGCATCTGAGGGAACAATCATCTCAATACCGGCCGCGAAGAAGCAAGTGGGACGGCCTCGAAAGAGAAAGCCAGCTGAGCCTGAAGGAGTCATAGTTCCTATCCAGATGGGAAATGAACCGACGGGACCCCGGCCGCAAACTCCCGAAACTCGGCCCGAATGGACGCCCACGGAAATCCCAGCCGGAGTAAAGACAGTATAGTGAAATACAGCGAATAAGATATCAGTCGAATTGTAGTGTTAGGGTAGGTTCAAGTATCTTTTCTTTGAAATTCCTGAGATCGTATTCTTACACAAATCATTTATATTTCTAGTAATCTACTAACAATATGTCTCCTCCCGAAAAGGCACGGATAGCACTTTTGGCATCCGCAAAAGGCTAGAAAATTGTCTAATTTTAATTCATAAATAAATCGAGAATAATTACCGAAAATCGAAAAAAAATTGAATAATTATTTTTCGTTAAAAGTATACTTATTTTGTATATTCCAAAAATAAAGTATGCGCATTTTGTATTTAGCCCTACTTATAAGTGAGGTTTATTATGCTGCTTGTAGATGAGAGTTTTTTGTGGTGGGCTTTCTTTACGGTTCTTCCTCTTTCCCCCTCTTCTTTCGAGCTCAATGAGATTTCAATTCCTTTTCCTCGACGCTGTGGATCCTTCGCTTAGCAGAGTTGACTACGAGTCTCTGCCGCAGCAGGCATTGATGGAGATAGTTATCGATGGAATAACGAACAAACAGAAGATTTGCGGAGACGCCAATGAGCCGAAAGACATTGAAGAATGGAACGGCGTGGAAATCGAGGATGGTGAAGTGGTAGAGATTGACTGGGAAGAATTTGATCTCAAAGGCCACTTCATTTAGAATGGTTGCCTTCTTCTGTGGGGATATTCGATGCGTTTGACAATAGCCTTATTGCTGAACCGATGGAAGGCCATCTCTTCGTGGTGGGTTATCCCAGTACCCCGTCGTGGGGGAAGCCAGGAGCCTTCCAAACTCTCGTCGTGTTTCTGTTTTGGCGCCGACCCTATCGACGGCCGCCGCAAGGTGGTGGGTCAGGACCACTACCCTTCCACGGGGAGGTTCAGGAAGCCGCCGCTTGTTGCTATGGGAGTCTGGTGGCGAGACGAGAGCGACATTAACCAATGTCATGGAAGATTAAAAGTTGGATGCAATTGGGCCACAAGAGTCGCGCTGAAAAACACGCAGCGTGTGCATATATGTCAAAAGGCACGAGTACATTGAACAACGGATTCAATGAAAATGCACTTTCAAAAGCAAACACAATATCAATGGCACAGTACGGTTACTATCAGGTATTCGCGCCGATTTAGGTGAAAATAAGAATCTCATTGTGGAGCAAACGTGAGGACACGTGAAAGTTACGTGCAAATTTATTCAAATTGCACTTTCAAAAAAACACAATTGCCACAGTGGGACGCTTGACCTCACCCAGCTTCCCCAACGATTAAAAAGATAAGTTTATCTGAAAATCGCTTTCACGGAACTGTCGACTTGATCTGCACCCCAGCTCTATTGAAGTATATCGACTTATGGAGGAACAGCCTCTGTGGGGTGGTTGACTTGGAAAACTTTGAGCTTCACTGCAAGCGCTATTTCTAACGAACCGCTTCGAAGGAACTCATGGTTTATGAAATTCGCCACAGTCGCTAGAGTGGCTATATCTACAAGGCTTATACAAACATATATGGGAAAATATTTGTTTTTGTACGTATAGCACTGTTGTGAGATGCATATTATTCTACCTATTTTGCCGCTATATTCCAACGATAACTCGCTATAGAATGCAACTCGAAGTTCTCAACATTTACCCAAACATATTAGATAGCCCTTCTCCGACCACTCCTTCACAGAAGGCATCTCCACAAGTCGAAACGACAGTTTCCTCCAAAACCGGTGAGATGGATGAAGCAGCGAAAATACTAGAGCTGCTTCTAAAGGCCTCTTCCAGCGCCATCGGCACCAGCCACAGGCAGTGAAGACGTAACCAATGAGGAGTTGTTGGAGATGGTCGTGGACATAGCCCCGAACAAAGTCAGTCGACGATGTCCTGGAAATGTCCCCCGTTTGTCTCTTTCGCAGATCAGGACTCTGGTGAACGACGAGACTCTCCGATGGATACTCATCGACGGAGACTATGATATTCCCATAGAGGAGCGCACGCCTTATAGTCCACTGGAAAGCGACCGCTACTTGGCCAATCTCACGGCGGACGATATGATAGAATATCGACGCCTGGCTATCAATAGCGACAGTACGATTCATTCCTACCTTCGGGGAATGATATACTTGTACAGGAGGGTGGTCCCGGAGAAACTGTCATCGAATGACAAGCCCACGATGGCGAAACGACTGCTCTTTGTGAGGAGCTTAAGAGCTTTACTGACAGACGATAAATATTTTTTCGTATTTGTCGACGAGATGCCTTTTTATCCGTGCGAAGAGAAACAGCCGCGTTGTTGTGAGAATCCCTTCGTCTGACCTTTTGGCACCTCGAACTCAGGTGGCACTGGCCGTTAACTCTTCGCAAGGCATTATCCATGCAGGTATGTACCCACCCAAACGTGAGCACGCTGGGAGAATGCGATCGATCTTGCAGACGAGCTGGATGAAAGACGACTTTGAGTCCTTCATAAAGCATTTGTTACAAGCGATCTTTCTCCAAAAAGAGTGCGTCAAAGCCAAGCGGCTGATCTTTGTGCTTGACGGCGCTCGGGGGCACGGCCTGGAGAGGAATATGCAGGACTTATGGCGCGGCAAGCACCTTGAGCTAGAGCGCTACCTGAGCAGCACTGGTGGTGTTATTCGCATCATGAAGGCGCCTCCGAACTCGCCACAGTTGAACCTATGCGAGTATTATAACCGCACAATACGGTCAAAAGCGAATCGCATACGTCATATGCCAAAATTCGAGGTCCAGCTTCTTGGTCGGTTCGCACATGGGGATACGCTTGACGGCCGTATTCGGTCCCTTCTTGAAATCATTGAGACCGCAATCGGTGAGGCTAAAGACGTCGTTCAAAGCCACAGCTTTGTAGCACTGCTTGGTTTTTTCGAACGGGTGGTGGCTTCGAATGGCTATCTCAACTGGAAAGACCCAATGTGACGCCTTAACAATCAGATATTATGCAGAAGAGCATATCACACAGCTAATTATTTGGATAGTAGATAAAGATAGATGATGAGGCAAAACAGTAAAAAGAGAAGTTTTGAAGGTAGAGATGTTTTGTATTTTCCCTTATATGTTTGTATAAGATAAGGGATTTTCGTATAAGGAAGGGGTCGTCCATTATATGTTTGTATAAGCCCCCTTATACTTTCTGAAAATGCTTATCTCATTTTACGTTTCGAAGTTTACCTTAAAAAATGATAAATTCACTCTACTTGATCGGCCAGCAAGCTCACTCGAAAAAGTGACGTCGAATGAATGAGATAAAGCGTAAAGAAATTGTTGAGAAGCTTTCGATTGCCGAGATGATTAATTCATTCACGGCCTGCTGCGCAAGGGAGCCGCAGTCAAGTCTTCCCGATATCTAGATCAACTCCACGGAACGGAATTGGGAGGGCTGAAGTCATCGAAAATGTATTGAAAGAGAGAAGAAAATTGAAAAAAGAAAACCCTAATCCCCTAATTTCGAGAATTATCCGCTCATAAGTGTACAACTAATCATCTTTATAAGTAAATCTTTATGAATAGATAGATAATGTGAGTTTTGTTTATACCCGTCGATGCTTCGAAGCAGCCTGCTTATACCAGGCTTCGAAGAGCGATAATGCTTATTTTGTTGCACGACGTTTACTGATGACATTCGAGTTATGGACCTTAACGATCACGTACGGCAATGAGCCATCCCAGGTGATTTCCCCGGATAACTGTGTGTTTGACACGTCGACACTTTGTATCAAATCCGGCAATAGACTAAAATCTGTGGAGCCGGAAAAGGCATTGTCACTGAGAGCCAGATTTTGGAGATTTATTGGGGGCCGCTTAAAACAAACTTCCCCAACAAAGCAATTCTCATGAAGATACAATGTCTCAAGACTTGTAGGCAAATTCGTCAGGTCGACGGACCCACTGAGATGGTTTGAAGAGAGGTCAATAACTTGCAACCCATCGGGTAAGCTGTTGAGGCAGACACTCCCAGTGAAGGTATTGCTATTCAGTCCAAGATCTCGCATTGATTCCGGCAGGTGTTCCAAGTCGATGGAACCCGTGAGCTTATTGAAGGCGATATCCAATTCCTGTATTCCATCGCATAGGCTGCGCAAATCGATGGATTCAGTGAAGGCGTTGTCATTCAGAAGCGCGGTCTGTATAGATGCTGGCAAGCAAGCCAAATCGAATGAACCATTAAAATCGTTGCCCGATATATCAAGAAGACTAACTGATGCAGGTGACCACTTCCAGTCGACTAACCCTTTTAATCCCACGTATTTCCAATTAATTTCCGTCACTTCACCAGTTTCATTATCAACAACGACTCCTGTCCAGTCTACGACGTCCTTTGGCTCCTCTCGACTGCCGCAAATTGCGTCGACGTCTTCGAGCCCTGCGATTAGCATCTCCATTAAAGCCTGTTGAGAAAGTGAGGAGTAGTCGAGTCTTCCCAGTGCCGGGTCGACCCCAGTGAAGCAAATTGGTAGAGCAGAAATCATCGAATACATTGAAGTTACAAGAGAAAGGTGCAAAATAGCGTTCAAGTTGGGAGCAGTCCGAAGTGGAAATGATATGTGCCATCTGCGGTGACAACATCGAACGAAATCGCCTCACTTAACCAATTCAATCAAAAGATGCCTGAAAAGGGCTGTGGATGATACTATACTCTCAGAGATCAACGCGCGTCCGGTCTTCACCATTGCTCTTCCGCACCGCATTGAACTCCCCCACCAACGGCAAGTCATCCGAGGCGTCACACGCCAATGGAGATTTCACGGCGATTGTATACACACATGGAGTACCTATTGGAGGACAAAAGAGAGTACTTTAACAACAATCCATGACGGAGATTTTGTAGGTCTATAGAAAATTTAACATACATATTTCTACCGAAAAACGAACCAAAATACTGAGCTAAATAGTTGTTGACTGTTTCGAACAAATACATTACTCTGCCGCTCAAACAGGCACGTAAAGTGTTTCATCCCCCCAATCTACTACTAAATTCTACTTTTATAAATAAACACGTTAACAACTCAGTTATGCATTTCGGTTTCAATCATTCCATGTGCCGCTTGATGAGTTTTGTACCATCAACATTAACTCTGCCGAACAGTTTATCTGAAATAAATGCCTCACCCGAAAGTTCATTGACTGACAGATGTAATTCTTTGAGCCCTTGTGGTAGCTGACTGAGATCTACTGTGCCAGAAAAGGAGTTATTGTCAGCATGCAAATAGGACATTTTCGGCGGTAGTCGCGTCAGGTCTAGCGATCGGCTAAACTGATTGAATGAGATATAAAGGAATTTTAGCTTGCTTGGAAGCTGTGTCAGCACAACATAGCCACTCAGCTGATTTGTAGCAAGATTGAGATACTTCAAGACTGATGGTAATCGAGTCAAATCAACGCCTCCGGAAAATTGGTTGCTCCAGGCGTTGAACTCTGTCAGCGTATCCGGAAGACTCTCAAGCTTTAAAGACCCACAAAACTTATTATGGCAAACATTTATCTCCTTCATCCCCTCTGGCAATCCCTCTAAGCCGATCGGTCCGGTTAAGGCACTGAATCCGAAATTTAACTTCTCCATAGATGTGGGTAAAGATGCCAAATCAAGGGTACCAGTGAGCCTATTCCACCTGACCATGAGTTTCCTTAAAGAGGAAGGCAACCATTCTAAATGAAGTGACCCTTTGAGTCCATACCGCTCCCAGTCAATCTCTACCACTTCACCATCCTCGATTACCACTCCTTTCCATTCTTCAACGTCTTTCGGCTCATCGGGGTATCCGCAAATTCCCTCTTTGTTCGTAATTTCCTCGACAACCATCTCCATCAATGACTGCTGCGGCAGAGACTCGTGGCCAACCCTGCCAAGCGAAGAGTCCGCTGTTTCGAAGAAAAGTAATTCGAATCCCATCTACTAGTTTGAAATACAAAGGGAGAAAAGGAGAACATTTGCACATGCCACATCCTGCGACTCGCACCAACGAAAATATACCGACCATTACATATGATTGGTATAGACAGAAGATGCATTATTGAACCGTTTGTTCGATTCGCATGTGCCTTTCGACACGTATGTGCATGTCCTCTGCTTCACGTTTTAAGTCAATCTATTAGGAAATGGACAAAACTGGATACTCTTTTTTTCTGGTGGACAAAAAAATCGCAAATCACGAGCGAGATATATTCCAGTTTTGTTATGTATTATTCCTGCAGCTTAATTCTACGTCAATCTACTAATCATGCCACATCTATGATATAGCCGCTTACAGCAGGCTTACAAAATTCGTCATCAGGCCGCATCTAAATTATTAGCTTCTGGGGGTTGTCATGGAGTGCCTGCGGCCTATCTGACTGAATCCCTGACACAGCTTCCCTGTGCTGATGGCCGTAGAATTACCCTTGACAAGGCATATGCCCTCTCCCGGAAGGTACTCGAGGCCGAGCGTGCCAGTCCCAGAAGCGTTTGAGGTAACAATGACAATTTGAGGTTAAAGTTTAAGTAAAGCTCGCTGTCTGAGAGATCTAATAGTATAAGTGCTTGTGGTAGCGGACTGAGATCTACTGTGCCAGAAGAGGAGCTCCTGTTTAACTGCAAGTCGGATGTATGTGACGGTAATCTCCTCAGGTCGAGAGATCCTCAATGTAATATATATAATTAATATAAGTGGAATGGACAAAAAGGGGTGCTATTTTGAGGATGTGGACGAAAACGGGTGTGATTTTGTATAGAGCCACTTTATGCTGTTGACGCCCTTGTGCTTTCGGCAAGCCGCTTATTACACAAAGCATTTAGATGCTGCACAAAAAAGGCTCGCCCCCCTTATACTTTCTGAAAATACCTATTTCATAACAGGACTACTAGCCTGACGCTTACTCTGATGGGTCGGAGAAGCCTCTCTCCGCTGATTATCGGGCCACCGCACGACTGCAAGGGCGATGGAAGTAGCCATTAACGCTGTTCAGGCATACCATATCCCGTATATGGGATCAAATACGGATAGAAGATGCGACCGCACAGCAAGTCGACCTGCAAAGCACGGGTGTGGATTACTCGATCTAAAGCCACCAAAAAGTACTGCTAGCACATTCGAGGACAGTCGTCTGATTTCCAGCATGCCCATTGCGACGTTGGCACTCCGAAAGTTTCTGCGCGTCAGCTATAAAGCAACGAAGCCTTCCTAAGTATTATCATAGGTCAACCGGAGCAAGAATGCAGAACATACTGCTGATTGTGGGGACCAATCCCGATCAGCAAACATTTCACCGAGCATAGTTCATGCACCGTCCGATTATAAAGTACCGCTTTCAGAAAGAATACTTCTTGCATCCGCATGATTCCCTTAATTTGGTTGGAGATCAGTTAATCGTGACCCAGCATCCCAAGAAAGGCTTTCTGTATTCATCTGCAAAATCATTGAAGATATAGAATGCTTTGCCTGGTCCAGTGGTATCACCAATTATTCGCATTGTACATTCCATTGCCACATAGCCCTTTTTAGTCATTTCATGCACCGCTTGATGAGCGTTGTATTCCAAACTTTCACTGCTTCAAAGAGCTCATCCGAAATGAAAACTTCACCCGAAAGTTTAGTTTCCGAGAGATTGCATTCGTATAATCGTCGTGGTAATTGACTGAGATCGACTGTACCAGAAAAGGAATTTCTATCAACACGCAAACCGGACATACATGGCGGTAATCTCGTCAGATCCAAAGATCCGCTGAACTGATTGCTTGTGAGGTAAAGGTAGTTGATATTGCTTGGGAGCTGCGTCAGCACAATGGGGCCACTCAGCTGATTGGCACTGACATCGAGATATATCAAGGCTGGAGGTAATCGAATCAAATCAACGCTTCCGGAGAATTTATTCCCACTGGTGTAGACATGTGTCAGCATTTGCGGAAGGCCTCCCAGCTTTAACGGCCCACTCAACTGATTACTAGACACACCGAGCAACTTCATTTTTTCTGGCAATCTTTCCAAATCGATCGGTCCAGTAAACGCGTTGCCGTCAAGATCCAAATGTATCATAGCTACAGGTAAGGATGCCAAATCAAGTGTACCAGTGAGTCGATTGCGAAACGCAGTGAACTCCCTCACAGAAGAAGGCAACCAGTCCAAGTGCACTGATCCTTCCAGATCACACTCATCCCACGTAACCCCAACGACTTTACCCTTCTCAGTTCTCACTCCTTCCCAGATATCGATGTCTTCTGGCTCAGTGGGGTCTCCGCAAATCTTTTCTTTGTTCGCTATTCCCTCGATGACCATCTCCATCAATGCCTGCTGAGACAGAGATGCGTAGTCAAGTCGGCCAAGCGAAGAGTCCGTGAATTTCAGTGAGACAAAAAGGAACATTTGCGCTATTCTAAAAACTAAAAAGCTACGACAAGAAAATGCCCTATGACGAATTCATTTACTTGAATGTGCATAAGTATCGATCATACACGTGGTTCATTCCATCACTTTTGGCTATCCTGCGTGCCGTTTGATTCGTGTCTCGCGAGCGTAGAAACTGTCCAAATATTTCTTTCTCTCGAACATTTGTGCAGCCCAGTCAATGTCGGGTTGTTAAGACATCAATGCACTGTCAAAGCGACCAAGAGACTTATCACTACTCGTGAACATGCACGGCAAAAAAATTGGTTTACCTCATAAACAAAAGCATGTAGTCAGATGAAAAGATAACGACTTCTGTTTGACTTGACAGTTCTCGCAATGTAAGACAATCGATTAGGAAAGCTTATCTCCGGGAACGTCCCATACAGGTGCAAGTAGCATAAGAGACTCTATGTATTTCTGCTAAAAGTGAATATGTCCAGCGGACGAATCTACGCACAGATTATTACACAGATTTTAACTGTTTTTTACTTTTACTACCCTAGTGCTGCCACATCAATAGTATGGAAGAATTATTACTAATAATAGTAATAATACTCATTAACAGCTCTCATAGCCTTTCCATCCAGCCACCACATGGGGATATATACGATTGGCAGAAAAAACACCACCTTATCAAAACATTAGGAATAATACGAGTTGCAGCATATGAAGTAGGTAAGACAACGTTATTTAAGTATAATTGGAAGAAAGTACTGTACATGTGAAGAAATGGATTCATTGCAGTATAAAAGTAAAAACCCCAAACTTGGGGCATTCATTGACCTTTGACCCATCTTTTTTTATTACCAAGAAAACAAAATCGTTGCTAGAACTCACCCAGGATCAATACCAGCTGGCTTCCATGTGTTTGGTAAACTTTTCGTTGAAGTCGATCTCAGCCTAGAAGGTTTTTAGATTATTATGTGAGCTGAGTAAGTAGACTTCCTGTCATTATCAACATAAATTTCATCCTTTTAAACCGTGTGTAAGATGATAACGAAACCCAAGAACTCTTTAGTCAACGCCTACGATTAGTACTACAAGTAATAATAGTTAAAACTGCATCCATAAATACGCATGAAGCAGAAGCTGTATTGCATGAAATAGATCCAGCAGATATGTTTCTTGGTTTGACAAGCCACTTTATTACGGATAAGCAAAGTACGGAAGTACACTTGAGATTTTTCTAGCTATTTCTATCAAGAAACAGAAAATGACATTGAACGACGTCCTTGCAAGCGTGCTGGGAGCAATAAGCCGCGCGTCTGAAAAGCCGAATCCACTGCTGCAGCAAATGCAAGCAACAAAATCACACTCAGTAGAGGTGGAAGATGGCGGAGATGGATGTGGTAAAGTCAGGGAATCAGCTTACCTCGTTGGTGATAGGTCTGCTGAGACTGAGAATAAAACTCTGGTTGACGTTGTCGGTGAGTCTTGCAGGAAATTTGCTGAATCGAATGCGGTTGCCTATAGACCATGGATCAAGGAGACCACCAAACCCATGCGACAGCCATCAGGGAAAACGATTGACTGGAAAATTATTCACCTCGGAGAAACGCAGTACCTCACATACGACAACTTTTGGGAGCACATTCAGCGAGTCGGGAGTGCTCTCGAAAATTTAAATCTGGCCGGTCAGAACCGACGAATCGGTATTTACGCCGACACACGATGGGAGTGGATATGCTCACTCTACGGCATGTGGACGCGTTCCATTGTAGGCGTGACGGTGTACTCGACCCTCGATAAGGAAGCGTTGACACATGCCCTTCAGGAAGCAGAAGTTTCAGCCATTTTCGTCAGCGCTGATAAAATCCAGAAAGTACTCGAAATTGCTCCAGCCTCACTAGAATACATTTTCTGCTACGACCCCATTCCCACGGACAATACATTTCAACTGCCCGATGGCGTCAAGCTTATTGCGTTTGAGCAGCTCCTGGAGGAGACTGTGAAAGAAACCGAAGCTGCGCCATCACCAGACGACATTGCGATGGTTATGTACACCTCAGGGACCACTGGACTCCCCAAGGGCGTAGTGATGACCCATGGGAACCTGGCAAACGCAGTGGCTGCCCTGCTGGAACGCCTCAAAGCCCCCTTGGGAATAGATAAGCAGCCAGGCGAGAGCTACGTTGCTTTTCTTCCACTTGCCCACATAATGGAGCTCACAGTGGAAAACGTAATGTTCAGCAGGGGAGCGATGGTGGGATATGGAAACGTTCGCACGCTGACTGACCTATCTGCGGTTCCGCATGGAGACTTGAAGGAATACACGCCGTCCATGTTCATTGGAGTGCCAAAGATCTTTGATGCCATTAAGAAAAGCATTGAGGGCAAGCTACCTGCCAAAGGAACGTTACGTCGTGTTCTGTTTGAGCGAGCGTATGCTGACAAGCGAAAAGCGCTGTGTAAAGGCAGGGACACCCCATTCTGGAACTCGAAGGTGTTTGATAAGATTTCAGGTATTCTCGGCGGTAAGGTTCGCATGATTGTGTGTGGCGGTGCTCCGCTGAACGCAGCCACCCACGAGTTCTTAACTGTTGTCTTTGGCGTCAGTGTGGCGCAAGGATATGGCCTCACAGAAACGGTTGCGATGGGGACGATACAACACTTCTGGGATATTTCAAAGGAGAATGTTGGCGGAATCCTGGAAGGTGTTGAAGTGAAGCTGCGTGACCTCGACGATTGGCGCTCCACACAGGGCGAGATTCTGATGCGCGGGCCGAACATCACAAAAGGGTACTTTCAACAGCCCGAAAAGACCGCAGAGGTATTCTTGCCCGATGGCTGGTTCGCGACCGGGGACATTGGCGAATGGAATCCTGATGGTACGCTTCGAATAGTGGGTCGCGTCAAGGCGCTCGCCAAAAACTCTTACGGCGAGTACATTGCTCTAGAGGCACTCGAATCAGTGTATACCACCAACTCCCTCATTCTTCCGAATGGCATATGTATTCTCGTTCACCCATTAAAGCCATTCATTGTCGCACTTGTTCTGACGGACGAAGAGAAGGTCAGACCCTTCATGGAAAGACACCAGATAGAGGGAACGTACCCGGACGTCCTGGAATCAGAAGTATTTCTCCGCAAGGCGCTGGAAAGTCTTCAGGAAACAGCGATGTCCGCTGGAAGACATCCTTTCGAAATTGTGAAGAAAGTGTGGTTTGGCGGAGCGCCTAAAGATGAGTGGACCGTCGAGAATGGAATACTGACCGCAGCTATGAAAATAAAGCGTCGCGAAATCGACCGTGCCTATGAAGGCATCATCGATGGTTTGTTTCAAGAAAAGTAGCAGCAGCGGGCGAAATCTGAATCACTATAAATATATGAGAAGCAACTCGGCTCTTCTTTCCAAATATTAGATTATATGTTTTTGATGCAGACCACTGATCTTTAACAGATGAGCCACAGGTGAATTTAACTGTATTTTGCGTCCCCTCAACCACATGAATTTGTACGCATTTTCTGACTTTTCGACTACTTTGCGGAAATA
This sequence comes from Perkinsela sp. CCAP 1560/4, assembly GCA_001235845.1. Classification (NCBI taxonomy): domain Eukaryota; phylum Euglenozoa; class Kinetoplastea; order Prokinetoplastida; family Perkinselidae; genus Perkinsela; species Perkinsela sp. CCAP 1560/4. Next base: position 45,580 of record LFNC01000287.1, on the reverse strand, counting down.
AATGACAGCTTTGACAACACTTTCATTTACAAGGACATCAGAAGTTCTGGTCAAGGCGGTTAGCCCTCGCTTGACGATCAAACACTCCATGGAGCTCTTTCCTGTCTAGTTCGATGACAACGATTCACTTGAGGAGCGTTAATGGCTTCTCTATGGGGATCCAACAATGGAAAGGTTTCTCGCTGAATAGCGTAAACGCTCGGAGTATTGCTTGGACACTTTTGACTGCCGCACTACTAATAAACTCCTCTGCGACACCTGATAAACTTGGCCTCTACTAGAGGTTTTGCAGATACGACACTTGGATATAGCGACCCATATTCGAATAGGGGGATCATTCAGGATGTAACTCTGCAACCAGTTTGCTTGCGCGAGGTTGCACCGGATGCAATGATGACAACCCCCTCATGCAAACAAACGTCAGCGAGCCCGCTTCCCACTAATAAGCTAAAAAGATTGCAGTACACGGGATGTATTGCAACCTTTTCCCGTTGGGAATTTGCAGCGCACCTCTGCAGAACTCTTCTAAACTTTCGTGGTGTTTCTGTTTTGGCGCCGACCCTATCGACAGCCGCCGCAACGTGGTGAGTCAAGATCACTACGCGACAACCCGAGGTGGAACTTCAAAATAAGAGGCTGCTGACCCCCACCACCACCCGGCAGCCCACCCGCGCAGAAGACATAAAAGATCAAGCTTCTCATACCAATTAAGTACAGAAACTGAACTATTTTAGCAGAAATTAGCAGTTGGCCGGCCGGCCTTGCGTGCCGCAAGTTACTTATTTCGGATGGACAGCCGTAGCTGCATATACACATGTTGCCGAAAGCAGCGCCATAGCGCACTGGTCTACTGAACAGCCGTCGGCGTACGGCCCCGCCTTCGACCCCTGCACTTTGGCTTTCGTCATATACGCTGCCCCCTGAACACGCGGCGAGAACTCGCGACCGCAGTGCGCAGACCATGAAACCTTTCCGCATTGCCCGCTGCCGGCTTTCTGTTTCGTTCGCACCTATTGGCACATCACACAGGCTCAGTGAGTCGGAACCTAGATTCCTCCAGCACGTATACCTGGCTGTGCATCTGGAATCGTATGTTCCAGGTGTTCCGTGGTACCTACTCGTACGTTACGATGGCTCGATAGAGCTGCCCGATGGCGGTCCGAGGACCATACCGTCGCGGGCATACACTTCGGCACCGGTTGGCCGTGCGGCCAAGGCGCTCGTCGGGGTTGATTTCCAGCTTAAGAGGCGTTCAGCTGTGAATCATCGCCTGGTGGCGTTGCGGCGCCTCGCTTCGGAGGACCGCGGTTGCTAGTGAGGCGAAACGAAAGTTCCTCTCGTACTACTTCGCATTACCCTCGGAGCGCCGAGTTGATATGTACGATTAAGTAGGGTAAAACCAACCTGTCTCACGACGGTCTAAACCCAGCTCACGTTCCCTCATCCGGGTGAACAATCCGACCCTTTGCGTCTGCTGCGGCGCAAGGCTAGGAAGAGCCGACATCGAAGGATCAAACGGCAACGTCGCTAGGAACGCTTGGCTGCCACAAGCCAGTTATCCCTGTGGTAATTTTTATGACACCTCTGGCATTATACCTGAATGTACGTGCTCAAAGGATCGCTGGCCAAGCTTTCACTTTCTCGACTAGTACTGAAAGTCGAAGATCAAGCGAGCTTTTGCCCTTGTGCTCTACGTGAGGTTTCTGTCCTCACTGAGCTCGCCTTAGGACACCTGCGTTGTTGTTTAGCAGATATGCCGCCCCAGCCAAACTCCCCATCTCAGTCTGGTTTCCAAACTGAAGCTGGCGCGCCCCCCAGGGGGCGCGGTTAGTTCTGTAAGAGGGAAGTTGGCCGCGGCTCCCGGGGGAGCCGCGACGCGAATGCCGGCCGAAGCCGGCATAACCCCCTGTGCTTTACCATTGAATTTGCAGAGTAACGATAGAAGAAGTGGTTTTTCAGAACCGGTTTGCACCTCCCACCTATGACTACACCTCCTATGCCGCCCGACAAACTGAGACTGGAGTCAAACTCAACAGGGTCTTCTTTCCCCGCTTAATCATTCAAGACCGTTCCCTTGACGCAGTTGGTTCGCTAGATGGTAGCTAGGGACAGTGGGAATCTCATTAATCCATTCATGCGCGTCTCTAATTAGAAGACGAGGCATTTGGCTACCTTAAGAGAGTCATAGTTACTCCCGCCGTTTACCCGCGCGTAGGTGAATCTCGTCACATTGACATTCAGAGCACTGGGCAGAAATCAGCTTGCGTCAAACAGAACTTATCTGCGTCGCAAGCCTGTGTTTTAATTATACAGTTGGATTCCCCTGGGTAAGCAGTTCTGAACTGGCAATTCAGTGCCGGCGCGGTGAGCCCGACTGC
>LFNC01000287.1:1124-42434 GCA_001235845.1 Perkinsela sp. CCAP 1560/4 | reverse complement strand
GGTGAACCAGCTACTAGGTGGTTCGATGAGTCTTTCGCCCCTATACCCAAATCAAACGAGTGATTTGCACGTCAACATCGCTGCGGACCTCCACCAAGGTTTCCCTCGGCTTCATCCTATTCAGGCATAGGTCACCACCTTTCGGGTCCCAACATATATGCTCAAGCTCAAGGTCGCGGCCCTTCGCCACGACTCGGCCCGTGTTGCGTCTCCGGGGAGACTCACACGACGCGTGCATGCGCACGCTGCCCTTTCAGTGCGCCGCATACCGTGAAGGTATATGACTCGCACACTTGTTAGACTCCTTGGTCCGTGTTTCAAGACGGGCGGATGAATCCCATCGTGCCCCGGGGGGCATCTCGAAGCCTGCCTGGCGCCGCGCCGGCAGTTGTCCGGCGCGCCGTGAAGGTAGCTCGCGCTCCCGTTCCGGTAGCCGCGCGCGTGACCCCGAGGGGGCACCGCGCTCCGGTCGAGGAGGCGGCGGCAGGCGTGGCGGCGCGAGGGGCGCGCCCCCGCAGAGACGCGCGTCGCGCCGCCTTGGATAGTGATCCATCCCTTACCTCACAACAGCTTCAGGTGCTGTTTCACTCTCTCTCCAAAGTGCTTTTCATCTTTCGCTCACGCTACTTGTTCGCTATCGGTCTCCCCATGATATTTAGCCTTGGCAGAGGTATACCTGCCGTTCGCACTGCATTCCCAAGCAGTACTACTCCGCAGACACCGGGTCGCGCGGGCGCGCGCGCACGTACACGGGGCTATCACCCTCTCTGGCGCTCCTTTCCAGGAAGACTTTGGTGCACGCGACGTCCGCCCCGGCGTCCTCACTACTCCACAACTCGGCTGCGCCGATTCGGATTGGGCTTCTCCCGCTTCGCTCGCCGCTACTAGGGGAATCACGGTTGTTTTCTTTTCCTCCGCTTAATGATATGCTTAAGTTCAGCGGGTGGTCGACCGCGCCTCAGGCCTTGAATAGTTCTCTTATCTGCCGGGGTCGCTTCCCCCGCCGGCTGCGAGGACGCGTGCGGCCTCAATGATGGTATCGGCACTGAAACGCGGGCGTGCAGCGCCAGAGAACTGGCGAGCACACAGTATGCGTTCAAAGTCTTGGTACTACGCTTGATTCTGCAATGCATACGAGTTATCGCATGTTGCCGCGTCCTTCATCGACTGGGGAGCCAAGACATCCACTGTTATGAGTTGTGCGTGTGCCTCCCGAGGGAGGTTGGCCGCGCCCGGAGGCGCTCTGCCGTGCTGTCGCACATGTTACGGCCCCCGTCCCCGGGGGCGCGCTAACTTTCGTAATGATCCAGCTGCAGGTTCACCTACAGCTACCTTGTTACGACTTTTGCTTCCTCTACTAGTTTAATATCGGTCAACTTCCGGCGGAGGGCCCGTGGGCGCCGGCGCCGTCCGTTGACCTGTATCAAACTGACATCGGTAACAACGACGGGCGGTGTGTACAAATGGCAGGGACGTAGTCAATGTGCTTTGATGAAGCACGTCTACTAGACATTCCTCGTTCAAGAAGAATAATTGCAAGCTTCGATCCCAAGCACGACATAGTTTTCGAAGTTTTCCCACTCCTGTCGGAGCAGGACCCGAAGGTTTCACTCATTCACTTTGTCATTGTAGTGCGCGTGTCGCCCAGGACATTTAGGAGCATCACGGACCTGCTGTTGCCCAAAATGCCACCATGCTAAGGCGCATGGAATGCCGCGAAGAAGGAGTCGCTATCCGGGCCACCCCGCCGGAGCGGGGGGACCCGCAGAGATGGCGCCCCTAGTAAGCGGATTGGGTCTCGTCCGTTAAAGGAATCAACCAAACAAATCACTTCACCGACCAAAAGCGGCCATGCACCACCGTCAAACGAATCAAGAAAGGGCTATCAGCCTGTCAATCCTTCCGTTGTCCTGTCCTGGTAAGGTTTCCCGTGTTGAGTCAAATTAAACCGCACACTCCACGTCTGGTGGTGCCATTCCGTCAATTTCTTTAAGTTTCAGCCTTGCGAACGTACTTCCCCATGAGACCATAGCCTCAGCTTTCGCGTTGAAGGGGAGCAGTGCCGAAAAGATCCCATCGGAGTAGAACACTGTCCGATCCATGGGCGTCATCGTTTGCAGTGGTGGACTACAATGGTATCTAATCATCTTCGATCTCCACACTTTAGTTCTTGATTGATGAAGGTATACTTGGAAAATGCCTTCGCATAAGTTCGTCCCCGGGCGGTCTAAGAATTTCACCTCTCACGCCCGAATACGTTTTCCCCCGACAACCCCCGTTAATCCCGTGCGAGCGCCGCGCGCCCGGAGGCGCGGCGGCGCCGCGAGTTACCCAACTAGGTAGGAAAACCAACAAAAGCACAACCAGCTGGTCGATGCTCTGTCATTCCATGCTTTGTCATGCGGCCGAACGGCTGCTTTGAACACGCTGTTTTATTCACGGTGAGAACGACGGGCGGTCCGGTGAGTGTGTCGCACTCGATCCCTTGCGGGTGCCGCGCGCCAGTGAAGGCTCGCGGCGGGACGCGGCCCCGTCTGTGACAGGGCGGGGGCGAAGGCGCACGGTTGTGCGCGAATCTCCCCGCCCTGAGTCCAACTACGAACCCTTTAACAGCAGCAACATTAATATACGCTATTGGAGCTGGAATTACCGCGGGTGCTGGCACCAGACTTGTCCTCCAATTGATACTCGTTGGTGGGTTTACGTACCACCCATTGCAATCCCCGCGCTCCGAAGAGGCGGGGTCGCTATTTTTCTTCGCTGCCTCGCCGATTTGGCATTGGGCAATTTACGCGCCTGCTGCCCTCCGTAGAAGTGGTAGCTATCTCTCAGGCTCCCTCTCCGGAATCGAACCCTAATTCCCCGTACCCGTTATCGCCATGGTAGTCCAATACACTACCATCAGAGCTGATAGGGCAGAGACTTGTCGGGACACGCGCGCCGAAGCGCGCTTTCGCTGAATGGTCTGATTCATCGCTCTTGGACTCTGCCGCGCGAGCGGCGTTGATCTTCGTAGCGACCATTCGCACAGGCCCCCCGCGGCCGGGGTTTCCCCCGCCCGCTCAACTGGAGGGCGCTGCGTTTCATGCATGTATTAGCTTCGCGTTTCGCGAAGTTATCCATTGGGCAGCGTGAGCTGCTATTTTCCCGGTGAATTATCTCTGATATAATGAGCCGTTCGCAGACCTCCTGTGAAATAGGTTACTCTTAGGCTTGCATGGCTTAATCCTTGAAACAAGCATATGACTACTGGCAGAATCAACCAGGTTATTTGTGTAGGATTGTGTGTCCACACTTTGTGTTGGTGGGTTCGAGGCACTGAGGCGCTCGCCCGGAAATTCAGGCTCGTGGCGCTGAACTGTTTTGTCTCACCTCTCCTGTCAACGAGGGTTCGATTACTCGAGGGTAATCACTCAGGGTGGCGACGGGGTCGCGCTAGAGCTAAATTACTCTGGTGTCGCAATGCGACTATCCCGCACGCCCCTCGACCGGCCATCGAGAGGGCTGCGTGTGTTTCTCAGTCGTCCGCAGGGGGGAAGGCGCCCAAAAGCGCTCGTGGGGGTGCGGGGGAGCCCGGCCAAGCAAATGGCATTCTGGGCGCTCCCCCCAGGCCGCGTCTCGACGGCTGGAAATGCCTATTGGCGGGCAGGTTAACCGCGCCGCGCAGGCCCCATTGTGGGTAAGAGGGTCCGGATCGGCGCTCCGGAGGACCTCCTCCTCTTATATATAGTCAGTGGGATGTATAAGTGATTCAATATATAGAATATTGCGCCTTTATGCCTCACAAGGGGTCGCGAATCATTAGCAGTGCGCGTGCTGGCGTGGGGGTTGGTAGTGGAAAATCTGTACCAATTCCGCGCTTCCGAGCAGGCGCGGTGCCCATGGGGGCAAGGCCCCCCCTGGCAGCCTGCCGAGGCTCATCCCGGGCGCGCTCACCCAAAACCAGCTGAATGAGAATCGATCTCACGAACAGCTGAAATAGCTCCATAATCGGGAGTATACAGGGATACGTGAGTTCGATCCCCGCTCAGCTTGTTTTTGGCCATTATGCCCGGGATGGTTTTTTTCGGCGCGCTCTGCGTCAGCTGGAGACGGCAATTTGCCAAAAGCTTGACCCAGGGAGAACCCGCTCTAGAACACACAGGTTCGAATCATGCTGCGACGCCTTTCCGTCAACTTAAAATGTCTGTAGACCCCTGCTGCGAAAACCTGGCCTCCGCAAGGTGGCTCCTTTCCGCGGAAAACACTCTCAAAAGGATACGAACACGCGCTGTGTGAAGCTTCACACTCCTCCACGACCAATGAGCTACGTAAAAAAGCTCGGTGTACTGATGTCAGGTCCAGTGGCATAAGCGCACCGCGTAAGTTCATAAGTTGAACCAGCGCGAACTTTTGTTGTGACGGAAGGTGTTGAGGTAGACAAAAAAGTCGAGTGCTATTAAACGCGTTGGATGAATTGTATGCCGTCATTGCCAAGGACACACCCGAAAATGTGTACAATATGGACGACACTGGTCTATTCTTCAGACTACTCCCAATGTATACGCGCGCATTACCATCTGAAGAGATGGCAACCATACGATGAAAGAAAAAATCTAATGAAAGGTTTACACTTATGGTTTGCGCGACTGCTACGGGATCGTACAAAATCCCACGTGCAATGATAGGAAAATCGGAGACCCTCGTGTGTCCGTGGAAGAGCATGGCCTATTCTCTACTACTCGCAATCGAATGCATGATTGAACATTGCCATGGCAATGATGAAATCTAGCTACCTGAAAAAGTTACTTTGAACCACATTTGTAGCATACATGCATTTGAAAATGTATAAAAACGTCCGTTAGGTAAATTGCAAGTTTAGTTGATCGCAGGGGCTGCTATACAAAAGAATATTGTCAAGCTTCACGCACTTTGGGATTTAAATACACATCCCTGCAATGCAAAGAAATCGGCTAAACCCCAATAGCGACATTGCTTAACAAATCTGCTTGTGATCACACTGAGCAATCGTCCGCGTCCTCCACCAGAGATATAGAGGGTTCTTCGGAAAGGCTTTGGTCTTTGATTTGCTCGTCCAGTGAAACAAGTCTCTCCATTTGCTCATAAGACCTAGACAAATTTTCGAAAATGTCGCCACCAGGATGCGGTGTTGCACCCACACTTTCTATAAATGGTATGGTTTGCTGAGCCAGTGGTGTCTTGCGTGGACGTCCACGTAGCCCTTTGACCGTCTTCGTTGGCTCCCCTGGCTTTACCCACTCTACACGTGAAAGCAATGAATGTCTCGGTTGGCGAATAGTTCTACTGTCGGTCGTACCTGCTGTAAAAATGTAACCGCTTCTAGTTTCCACGTTGGCAGTATTCATCGTTTGCTTCCGGGGACGGCCGCGCTTGCGTTTGGGTATTTCGGCTATATTTTCTTCATCTGAAAATTGCTTGACCGGATGCTTTCGAGGACGGCCACGCGTGCGCTTTGATGACCTCGCTACATTCTCTACGTGTGAAACAAAAATTGGTTCATCTGGCCGCTGCTTGATCGGATACTTCCGAGGACGGCCGAGCTTACGTTTTGGTGGCTTAACTATATTTTCTACACGTGGAATGGAAATGATTCTCTTTGACCATCGCTTAGCTGATTGAATAATGAGTTCGCACTCTTCAATCGAAACACTCGGTATAGAAACTATCATTTTTCAGCGTATCGACAGAAAAAATCTCTGCTGCCACTATTAAACATTTGGGTAAATCTCACTTATGAATTGACACGGAAATGCGCCCGAGCATTGAACTCCTCAACTGTTTCGTACACACAATAATCCACCCTCATCGCTGGTGAAAGCAGTTTTTACTGCTTCACATGAAGTCACCAGAAGCTCCATCAGTGTTTGTTTGGAGAACAAGGCTTTTTCTATGCAAGCAATATCGGCAAGCTGCACAATGAGTATTGAAGAAAAGGTAAATATGAAGCGAATAATCTTACAGACTAACAAATACTGTACAAAGTAAATTGAGACATGTCTCTAATTGAATGGGCGACATCGCCTAAAATACGCGTCCACTCTAGCATATCGATGCCGCCCTACCGACCTCTTCCTCATCTATGGAGTCAAAGGGTCAAGCGAACCACAATATTAAAAATACCGAATAGAGCGACTCCTGTCGAGGTCTTCTCTACGCTGAAAAATACTTCTCACAGAGTTTTCTATACTTCACATCAGATACAGACAATTGGTGCACGCTGCATGCAAAACTCTCCAGTACGCGCAGATCACTGGAAGTAAAGTTCCGCGTTCTCGGGCCAAAGCTGTTTGAGCTTGACATGGCACAAATCTGTTGAGCTTCATGGATAAATCTGTGGGATGTCAGAAAATTTCGCCCATCAGGTATGATACATCGCTCTGCTTCTTCTGATTTCGATCGAAGTGCGACCAATAAAATTCGCCAAATCGTCAGCGTATCGAACGCGTTGATGGACCCACAATGTGCAATAAACTTTGGGTACAGTGCAACAAGCTCACGTGAGAGATTGTTCACAAACAATATACGCACAAGTAGCGACACGGTAAGTCCATCGATTGATCGGCCCTTATGGAACACTTCCGTCGATATTTGTAGTGCTTCTCGCCAGCGTGTGTGCTCGACGCAACACTGGATAAGGGCATTCACGTGCTTCGAGTGGAATATGTGCGCATTCGCGTGGACAATGAAAGAATTACATAGCTGGAACAAGCAGACAGCCTCAGACCACCTTCCGCGAAGACATAGCACATATAGAAGACTTCGGTACCCCATGGACACGCCGGTTCGCTCATCCCGTATAACCTGGGTGAATTCGCCTGATGATTCCATGCCTTGAGACGTGTGATGCACGCGGCATAGTGAAGCGGCTGCGAGCTCCCATTTTCCGCTGAAAGACAGACAATTCACAAGATTCATTGTATGTGTCAAACTTGTGAAGCCCGTCTGAGCGTGATGCAAAGCTATACCAATCTGCCACTTGCGAGATGATGAAAGTGCACGCATCAGTGTGACATAGGCCGGCATTGACCTTGATGATTCCATTTGTGAAGCGCAGAAAACACGCACAGCATGGTCCCAGTGGCCCTCGTAACATTGTATGAACAGGTTTAAATTGTGCGGGGACAATCGACTTAAACTTGATTGGATCTGCGGGACTCTTTCCAGCCAGAATGGTGATATATTTGACTGAAACGCACGTGCGCTCATGAGCAGAGCGTGATTTATTGTATGTGATGGCTTTGGGGGGATTCTTTTGAGTACCCAAGGAACAACAGATGAAATGGCCTGATGCCATACTGAACGATTCGTCGCTGCAGTGTGAAGTATCTTGTTGAATCCTATTTCCGTAAGGTTATGGTCGAGTCCTTCATGGCTCAGTTTTTCCAGAAGGGACACAATTATATCCCACTTTCCTGAACGATGCATAGAATCACAAAAAGTACACATAATTTCCTCAGAGAAGCCTTCGGGATCATCTAATTGCTCAGCGAAAATGGTTACACATTGGTTCCACTGTCCATGCCTCGCGAAAGAGTTGAAAAGCGCCACATAACTCTTTGGGTCAGGCTGAATACCCATGAGTCGCATTTCAATCAACATGGGTACGCCATCTTTGAGTGCTCGGTTTGCGTCGCAGGCAGCTAAAATCATGGAGTGAAATGCCTCGACACGGTGTTTTTTCGCTGAGCGGAGAACATAGAACATGCGCAGTGTGTTCGCTATTTCTGCATTCCCGGTGCGATAAAGCTGTAACATACATGGATAAACCATTTCACCTTGAAGCACACGAGCGGTCTCCCGTATTCCCTGATGAGTCATCGGTCTAAGCAAGGCGGTTGCCCATTGAGCACTGCGATTGAGTAGGGTACTGTTCATTCTACACCGACGGATTCATGGAAAAAGGAGTTCCATCCATAGCATACACTCATATTCCTGGTAAGCAAAAAATAGAGAGATAAGATGTTTTTTCAGTAACGTTCCACTGAAGGATGTTGAAAACCCTTCGAAATTCACCGAGCGTACTTTGTGATGAAAAAATCCCTAAGAAAGCCATGGAGGATACCGCTCTCATCACAGCTACGAGGCCAAATGAATGAGGCCGAGTACCCTTGGGAAGAGATTTGTAAAACTGGTACAGTAGTATCCCGCTTGAATTTGCACATAAAACCAGCGCAACCAGTACGAACTTAAGGGAAAGTACAATTCCGGAAAGAACGCCATCAGCCGTACATTTACATCACAAACAGATGTATCTCAATAAATAGTATGGGAAATATACAAAATGCGTGTACATTTTAATATTTTGTACAAAATGCGTACACTTTTGACGAAAAATTATTATTTAATTATTTTCAATTTTTCAGTAATAATTCTTGATTTACTTTTGAATAAAAATGAAACCACTTTATAGCCTCTTACGGATGCCAAAAGTGTGCCTTTTCGGAAGGAGACATGCTGTTAGTGGCTTACTAGAAGTATAAATGATTCGTATAAGAGTACGATCTTTGAAATTCTAAAAAAATATACTTGAACATAATCTAACGCTGAAATTCGATTAATATCTTATTCAAGTGCTATACTGCACTGTACTCCGACCTACGCTTTCCGGGCAGTCCCCGCGGATGTTTTGCTGCAGATGGCGGGTTTCGTCTCTTTTCTGCGGTTCTTTGGCGGTCGTTCTCGCCGCCTCAGCACAACAATAGCAAGCCCCGTTATCACTCTGTCGGGACAGAGATGCTGTAGTAAGACCTGCCTTACAATACAGCTTTGCAGTGTCGCATGATAGTCCCTTTGCAGAAACTTCGAACAGGTTGCGCCATCCAGGCATCGCTATCACGCGTAAGCCTTTGACGCTGTGCAACCGCTATGAGATGGCAACATGGTAGCTCGTGTTAGAAAGAATATGGGTAGGAGCACGTCAATTCTGCAAGGTCCACTCCGTATCTCGATGTTCGCCTTTTTTGCGCCATAACCGTAGTGCTCATTTGACAAGCTCACGGAGTAACTTGCCGTAAGATTACGCTGAACGTCGTACAGCTGTAATTTCACAACATGGAATGGGTGAAAGTTTTAAAAAACGCTTGTTTTCTCACGGTTTTTTATATATATAATAGATAATAATGAAAATATTCATTTTTTTTACTGAAAAATCGAAAATAACTAAATAATTATTTTTCGTCAAAAGTGTATGTATTTTGTACAAATCGAATTTAAAGTGTACGCATTTTGCATTAAATATTAAAATATATACTTATTTTGTACTTTGGTCCTGAAAATGTATACGCATTTTGTATTTAGCCCTAAATAGTATTCGCTTGGGAAATATAATCTTTTAAAAATAGCATGACGTCGTCTACTGTGGCGAAAGGAAAGCATTTGACCGAGAGTAAAAAGCTCGAGATAATTATTATAATAATAGGAAATTACGAAGACCTCCGTCAAAAAGCAATCGCAAAAACTTATGGGGTACCAGAAAACTTGGGAAAAGAGAGGTGACACTGAAGAGCGAACATCATACATGACAGAGGCGTCTAGAAAACGATTTAGATCATCCGCTTGGAAGTTCGAGGACTTGGAGGATCAACTCCATCTAGATTGAGGGCATACGGACACAGAAACTGCCAGTTAATCCGATTTGGTAATCCAGAAATCACGGAATTTTGCAGCAGACCGTGATATCCCCGAAGAAGACTTTATGGCCTCACAGCAATGATTTTTTAAATTCCGAGAGCGCCGAACCTGAAGAAAGTTGAATTTTTCGTGGAAGGTGCTGAGCTGAAGAAAGATGATCCGGCTCTACTAGGAGCATTGGATGAACTGCACTCCCCTACTGCCCAATACGTCCCCCAAAAACGTCTACAATATGGACAAGATTGGGCTCTTCGTTAGATTGCTACCGAATTGCACTCTTATGTTGCCTTCGGAAGATATGAAAACGACGAGGGAAAGCAGTCGAAGGAGCGCAAAACTGCCATCGTTTGCACAACCGCAACGGGTCGCACAAGCTTCCCTGCGCAACAATCGGCAAACCCGAAGCTCCGGTGTGCGTTCGGGACTGCAGTCGGCCTACTCCGTATTTTTGCCACAGAAAAGCATGGTGGAAATCTTCACTTCGAGCACCTTCCAGAAACGGTCATTTCCATCGACTGCGCACACTTTTTTTTCTTGTTTGAACGATTGAGATAAAACAAATATCTGTTGGTATGCAATACCTCTATCTCTATGATAATTGGCTACCTGGTTCACTTGACTTATCACGACTTTTCCACTTGATGAAGCAATTTAATACGTGACAAATATGGATGTGGCAATTAATTACTTGAATAAAACGATCGCTCTAAGTCGGGGGATGGACAACTTATGATATGTTAAGTATGGCTTCAGTGCTTTCAAATGTTTTTCAATGAGAGCGGCGGAGAAACGAAAATATCGCATAACCTTAGAAAAGCGCTATTCCCGATGAGTCTGAAGAACAGCGGAAACTGATTAACAAAGCACACAGCGTTGCATAATCTGAGAGCACTCCGAGTGACTACGATAGATGCCCCCCCCTTAATAATGCCTGATAGATTAAACCATGGGATTTTTAGCGCTCGCGAAAGTAAAATGAAAAAAAATAAGGAATAACTTCGGGAAGCAACTGTGCACATTTCTTTGTACAGTCACAATCCCATTATTTCGGCCAGTTCTTTCAGTTTTGCGTTTCAATATGAACTTGATAGGAACCTTCTATGCGACTGATGTCGCCCGTGTTGAGTTTGCTATGCTTCCACAACAATCCCTCATGGAGCTGGTTGTTCAGGGATTCGTCTCTAAAGATCGCTTGTGCAACAAAAATGATGATGGATACTCTGACATTGAGACGTGGGACGGCGTGCAATTCAATGATGCCGAAGAAGTCAATATCGTCGAATGGAGAGACTACTTGCACACACATTTCCCTGACGGTGGAACTCTGGAAATCCAATGGCTCCCCTCAACTGTTCGATATTTTGCTTTGACAGGAAGCAAAATTGAGGGCACTCTCGAAGTTTCTCTTCTACCAAGAGGAATGGAGCGCTTATATCTTCAACGCAATCGAATTACTGGAACACTCGTCCTTCCAAAAATGCCAGAAACAATGGAGTATTTTATAATGCACACAAACCAGTTGAGTGGTTCACTCAATCTCATGAAGCTCCCTGCAGTCCTGAAAGCTCTGCACCTCGATACAAATCAGTTTAGTGGGACCGTTGTCATTGGAGACTCAACCAATGGCATCGAAATCAAGCTGGGAAATAATCTATTTGATGAAATTGTGGACGAAAATGGTGAGACTTCACGCGATCGACTGGGATGAATAGATTGTAAGTTTTCCTTTGACATTATAGAACATTTAAGCAGAGTGATGAAGTGAGATTGTAGAAAGTGCTGTTAAAACATAAAAATACAGTGGATTTACTGAGGACGAACAGCTATTATGACGTTTTTTGCTAAGAATATGCTGAGCGCCCAATAAAGCTATATGTTGTTAGGTAAAACGGAATAAATCACTCGTTTTTAACTCGTAATATCTGTCGCATTTTTACATAATTTCACTTGGCAACGCTTTTTATCTGGAAGCATATTTCTACTCAAGAAAATACTCATGTGGTACGCTGCGATAGCCTACTCTGCGGAGTCAATGATCGCTCGAGTTGATCTCGAGATGTTTCCCCATCAGTCCCTTATGGAAATGCTGGTTGATGGATTTGTGGAGAAAAGACGATATCACATCCACACGAACGAATGCGCTCGAGATATCGCAGAATGGAATGGCGTCAATGTAAACCCACAAGGGGCAGTGATAAAAATCGACTGGAGGGATTGTATTCGGTTTAATCACTTCCCACTCGGCGGAACTATAGCATTGCAATACCTCCCATCAACTGTCCGTAAGTTCTATCTTACCGGAAGCAACATGCAAGGTACTGTTGATGTTGCCGGGCTACCAAGGGAAATGCAGCGATTCCATATGCAGCGAAACCATCTCAGCGGAACACTTGATTTGCAGATGCTGGGCGAATGTATGATTGTTTTCATGGTTCACACAAATCGCTTCAGTGGTTCACTGAACTTGACAAAACTCCCTCATTCGCTCGGAAGCTTACACCTACACACAAACCGATTTACTGGAATTGTCATTGTTGGGGTACTGCCCGACAGCGCTTTGATTTTATTACGAGATAACCCCATAGATGGCGTTTGCACTGAGAGTGGTGTCCCTTTTAGTGATCCGCGAATACCGTGAGAGACCCTTGACTCAAGTTTCCCGAGCTTGTGTAGCTACGTGACTGACGACTTTGGGAGTGATTCATCAAACCATTTGCTGCAAAGAAATACCTCTATTTTCTTGGAGTTATGAACACGCTGCAACTGTGTTCGATGAGGTATAATCAGAGCATGGTTAATTCTAGATTTATCTCGAAAAATCCAGAATTATACAGGATTAAGGTTTTTTTCACAAGGGTTTTATAGTTCATCAAATGCCTAAGGAAAACAATAGAGCCGACAGGCAGCTCGAAAAAGATTTGATTCATAGATGTGGTCTGTCACACGTGCGCAAGGTGAACGGCATTACTTTTTCTGCCACGTGCAATTTTTGTACCACTGTTGGGAAAGATCTCGCAAAAGTAGGGGCTATCAGAGAGTGCACTTCACACATTTGCCAATATCAACCACCATGGCGGACTGGCAAGTTTACAGGCCATCTGGAGGAGGTGCACAAGTCAACGTGAAAGATTTTTTTTCCTCGCAGATACTGATGTAAGAGAAAAAATTCTTATCCCATCCAATTCAAGTCCTCTCAGATTCTCCAGTGAGTGCGAAAATAGGGTGCAGAAGGTTGCGAAGCCGATTATCGATGCCGTAATCGTGCATTTACTAGGATGTGAGGGGAATGCAGCTAGCCATTTTTTCGAAGAAATGGAAGATAAATACCTCATGCAAATTCAAGATGACAAACTGTTTGAATACATTTACATTTATGTCAGCTTTGGCGTTTACTTTCGACAGGTTGATCGTTCCATATCTTTTATGTGAGACAAAGGCAACGCCATCCATCTGAGCCCATGACTTTGGTTTCCAAGGCAATGAAGCAAGTTTGCGCGCTGCCACTCCAAGCTCTTGCGAATCTCAATATCTCCAAATGGGCATTCTCTGTTGCCCTAGGCATGTCGACGCATCAGTGCATCTCGATATTGGACATTTAGGTTCGCTTCGAACATAGAACGTAATAGAAGATTTTCATTTGCTTGCACTTCCGATGAGCACTTTAAAGCACAGCGTACTCGGCATCAAAAGTCTGTACCGTGAGTTCATGGATGCTCTCATTTCTGGATAGCAGCTGAAACAAATCGGTGTTTGCACGGATGGTGCCAGGTAAATGACTGGCAGAGCAATCGAATTCGCTACGTGGCTTCAGAAGGATGTTCCAATCGGATTTTTGAGAGCCTAGTGCGGTTCATATCAAGTCGATCTTGCTGTGAAGACAGCACTTTAAATGTTAATGCGAGGATTGTTTATTCGTCAGATGACGAAGTTGATCGCCCTTTTAGGAGATCCCATAAATTCACCTTTTCTCTGAGTGAAAAGTGCCCTGATTTTAGCAAAAACCGAAGGTTGTCACTGAGCAGAGTATGGCTGATCGCATATAAGCAGGAAGTGTGCGAGAAATTTGACAAGCGATGTCCAGTTTAACGCAAAACGCCGAAGGAATGGTGGGTCATCCCCTCCGTCGTCGATGTCGTTTGTCAAACAATGCAACCATTGATTAATCAACTGCAGGATTCTGCCCTCATATTGTTTAAACAGTACGCAATGATCGAGCGCACAAGCCATTCGCCTTTCAATCTCCTGAATTTTGAATGCGAGAGAGTGCTCCGGGACCCTGATCTTCTTGATTATCACGGTGAAGCGCTTACTTATCATCAGGAAAGCTTCGTGTTTGAACGTTTTGATGACCTTCCGTCCGCTACTCGAGTCCAGATATCACATACGGTTCACAACTACATCCGATGCATTGCGTACATAAATTCGGCCATAGTTGTCCACAGAGATGGAAGCGAGTTTCCTGATATTCGAGACCTCCCTCGAGTAGTGACACACCAGCTGGTGAAAATGAACCCTTATGGGTTCAAGTTAGTTATCCGCCGCTTCAAGGAAAGATTGCTGTTGCAGTCTTCGAAAGATTTTCTTGATAAAATCGAGCAAGAAAATTGTGGCTTTTTCTGCAACTCTTCAAGCGAGGAATGATGGCAACACTAGCTTTTCCAGCGCATGGCAGCATATACGAAAGAATTACCCGAATCTTTACGAATTCTGTAATGGATTGGCCATCGACTATCCGGGAAATGCGACAGTAGAGTCCGACCTCTCCAGTGGTGTATATAAAAAAAACAACGACTATCGGTCTTGTTTGTCTAGCCTCGCTCTTGAAGTTTCATACCTTTGACTTTATTCCCGGCAATTGGCCAGCTAAAAAGTTTCATACAGTCAGCAATATTAATATATAAATCTGAAGAAAGGTCTAACCATCCGTGGTGTTGTTTTTCATTTTCACAATCACGAACTTTTTGACCACTTGATTCGAACCTTTTGTGTAAACTCAATGGCTTTTTGCAAAATCCAAGACTATACAGGAGTAATGTTTGAAAAAATCCAGGATTAACCATGCTCTAGGTATAATCCATTGGTACAGAATCAAAGAAAAGGTTAGTGTGTTTTATTTTCATTGTCTGTCAACGAAAGTCGAGTTGCATCTGAAGCAACCCACGGAGTTTTTTTTTCATCGATCTTCGAGACTAGGCTTTGAGTGTTTTTGTTGCAGTGGTTCGTAAAGAAACATAAGGCTCTACTTTTATACGGAAGCTGCTTGACTTCGCGGATGAAAATCTTCTACACAACACAATGATTACATTTCCATTCTCCGCGGACTTCTCACTCGGCCGTGTCGGCTATACAAGCTTTTCGCAACAAACACTTATGGAGCTTCTTCTCTCCGATATCGATGGCGCTTCCTTCATATGTGAGGAAATGACTGCTGTAAAAGATGTGCAGCATTGGAAAAATGTCACGGTGAATGACCAAGGGGAGGTCACGGTGATCGACTGGGATGATATGCGCCTGGCTGGTACCATGAACTTCGACTGCATTCCATCAACTGCGGTAGTTGTAAAAATTGGATGGAATCAACTGAACGGGTCTCTGCATTTGGCGGGAATGCCGCCTTTTCTCGAAATACTCCATCTGCGGAATAACAAACTTCATGGATCAATGGATCTACGGTCCTTACCAGACGGCCTGCAAGATCTCAACCTGTCGACGAATCGCTTCAGTGGCTCCATCGACCTGCGCTCCCTCCCAAAAAACCTGCACCGGCTTTCCATGAGCAACAACCAACTTAGGGGGGAGATGGTGGAGTGGCTAGCGCAGGGTTACGTGCACAGCGTCACAACATCGATCCCCGCTCACGCCGTTTAGCAGGTCACCGACCCGACGGATGGCCATCTCTCGATGGTGGGTCGGTCTAGTACCCGTACAATCTTTAATACAAAAAAAGTTACTTGGGGAGGACAGGAACCGCCAGATACGACGCTAAGAAGACCCGGGCACCGGCCCTTGGCATGTATCAGGCGGAGGCGTGAGTCCGGAGCACATCCACCACCACCGTGATAAGACACTGGCGCTGGTGGCCAGCATGATTTGCATTGGTACATGCAGCGGAAACTCACGGAGCCCGCGGATAAAATTCGCGCGGCACATGTTTAATACCAACTTAGTGGATCAATTGATATTTCCTGCTTGAATTCAGCTATCAAAAGTTTGGTTCTTAATGGCAACCAATTCAGCGGACCACTATGCCTTGATAGGCTACCGGTCTCGCTCGAATCCATCTATTTAAATGACAATTTGTTCAGCGGATGGGTTGATCTCTCGACTATCCCGAAAACCCTCGCAAATTTGCACCTTTCGAGGAATGATCAATTGTCCGGAAGGTTGCCACGCAATGGGCCAAAGAATGTACTCTTCCAAGGGACACACATTGAAGTTGAGTAAGTGAAAACTCTAGATCTTCCAGCATATGGGTTCTACCAAGCATGGAATTGTGACCTGTTGAGTCAGTTTGTCTTCAACTCGGAAAAAACATTGGTGAAAGCCATCCTCAATCGTACACTTTTTTATCTTATTCAATAGCTGAAAAATAAAGCCCAAATAAGCCTGCTATCAAGCCTAAATAGTGGCTTGCTTAGTAAACTCATTATCATGATATTACTCTCCCATTCGCATATCAGATATTAGTCGACGTATAGTGGCGCAGTCCTCACTTTTGGCTTGGGATACGCTCTCTTCAACATCTTCTATAATGTCGATGACATCAAAAAATGGATAAAGAACCACAAGCTGGAGTACCAACAAGTGCTCTGTTTGAGAGTCTATGACATGACATCGTGTAAGATGGCCAGAAGGTAGTGTCCCATGCACAAGTGCAGAGCACCAGTCCCTGGTAGATCCCTTCTTGGACGAAAGACGTCAGCGTGATACACAGGTTACGCTGTAGCTGCTCTGTGGACGCAGTAACTCCTCGCTAAGGAATCGAAGCTTAGCAAAAAAGCTGCAACGCGGTTTTTGCAGACTTTTGAAGGCGCTCACTGCCTATTCACATGAGATGCGTACCGAAGATGCAGCTGGAACCGCCAGTTTCATCCAGAAAGATGAGACTTTTCTCGCGTCAAGCGTGGTGGCTGTAATAAGTCGAAGCGCATGCCGAAGGCTGGTAATGCCTGTGGTCACATGCTAGTGGCTACAGATTGTACCCAGAATGCCCTGGTCATCTACTTGGACGACCTTCCAGGCGGTAAACAGGAGACAATGAAAACTCCCTTTCAGTTCTTAAGTTCGCTGCTAACGAACAGAAGTCTGCACTAATGGATGTAGGGTCAGCAGGCAGTTGTTGCAGCCTGTGAGACACGAAGTGGTCGTTCACAGAGAGTTGGTCACCTCCAGCGGTATTCACACTATAACAACGAATTCACGTTTTGTTTGTTTTAACCTATCAGTTACTTTCAGTTGCTTTTCTCAACATATCCCCCATGGTCCATGGTGGCAAAGGACAGAAAATCGATTCTTCGACTGGGCGTCCAATCCAAAAAAGTGAACCACGCGATTTTTCGGAATTTTGAAACCGAAATGAGGCTTTTATCTGGACGCGGCGCTTGTAGGTTGGATCATTTAGCGGGAAGTTACTGTATTATAATAAGGGAAATGGACGAAAACGAGTAGTTTTTTTCGTCTAGTAGACGAAGAAATTGGCGCTTTACTGTAAATTATTCTGTTGTTGCGGCAAGCTATTCTATTTTTCTGTCTCTGTAGACTATTTCAGGATGCTTAATTTCACGAACTGGAATTATTTTTAGTACCAGTTACTTTTAACTGCATTCTACGTCAATTTATCTACATGCCATGACCGCACTACCATCGGTTGCGGACGTTGTACTATCATCATCATCATCATCAAGCCCCGTCACAGATTACATCTCACGAGAGCTATCATGAGGTGACGGAAGCCCCCACGGAAAATTCTTTCACTGATAACCGTGGACCTACCCCAGAAGACGCAAGTCCCGCTTTCATCGAGGCAAACAGCTCCGCTGGGGGTATTAGTGCATTGCATCTTTCTCCAAACCTTTCCACTCCAAGCGCCGAGGAAAATGCAATTACGTTCTTGATGCAACAGAAGTGGGAGACGCAAAGAAAAGCCAGCGATGATATTCGATTGTTTTCACTGAAATATGGGCACACAATGGTGGGAGATCTACAACGTAGTGGAGGGTCGAATATGCAACTTGTTTGCCGACCTAATATGGCTGATGGCAGGAAATCTCAAAAGTCACATTGCGAAGCACTTATCACAATAGTGCGTTCTAGGAGCATCAAGAAGAAAGCTTGCTTATTATTTCGAGAAAGTCGACTTTTCAACACAGGGGATGCGGGAATTGTACCCCTAAGACCTCGCCTCGGTTTTTTCGATTCTCGGTAATTATTCCTGATTTATTTTCGAATAAAAATGAGACCATTTTCTAGCCTTTTACGGCTAGAGGCACCACTCTTCTGGCCTCAGGCGTCGCTGATAATGGGCGGCGTCAGGAGACAATGCCTCTAACTTTAAGAGTTTCTCATTGTACTCCGTCGCCGATTCGCTGGCCTGAATAACCCACAGGAACCACTCTGGGAACTTTCCGCAGCTCCTTTGCACATTCTTTAAGATGTGGAATGTGCAGTTCATGTGCACAGATTTCTCGCAGCGTAAGCTGTGCAGATTTGCGATGCCCTTCATGCGGTCCGAAAACTGCACGTGACCTGGTTGGTTCAGTCAATCCTTTAGCACCGATGCGCCCAAGCTGTCTTTATACGAGAAGAAAATATCGAAAGCATTATCAGACTATTCTCCAGCTTTTTGGGGTACCAGAGCATGCGCTACGATGGTCATGGAACCACCCCTATCCTGCCCGCACAGAATCACGTGCACCCCGCCATATAAACTCGAGTGGGCGTGCGAAATGTCAAGGAAAGACACGTCCATTCCCCGCATGCAGGCGTACAGACCAGCAGCGTACACCGCTCCACCCACTTCAAACTCGCCATTGAGGGACCTCATTTCCGCGTGGCCATTTTCTCGAAGGGCCGACCAAGCTTTACAGAGAGGCTGAATGAGCTGAAATATCAGTGATTCCGACTTGGCATCGTCAGAAATCAAGCTACGGCGGCAACGCTGAAAGGTGTATCCCTTCGCGCGAATTCTGTCCATGATAGCAGCTCGCGCTTTCTTGTTTCCGGCAATCAGCGCCTGAAAAGTGTCATTTTTGAGAATATGAGCATCTTTCGCACTTCTGAAGCCACCGCATTCCGCGTGCGCTAGGTGAGTCCTCTTCCGGCGGATATAATACGGAAGTTCTGCAGGATTTTTCTTCTTCGAGAATGCGAGAGGTACTTGGGCTTTGCACTTGACTTCTGGGTCAAGCACTCCTTGCTTTAACCTCGTCGGACAGACAAGAATGCAAGAATTCCCCGTGTTCTGTCGCTTCCATATGACCAGGGAGCGATTGTGTTCATTGGCATATGCCTGAACAGCCACCGTAGCAAGTTGGTGTGACTCCCAACGTTGCGCTAGAAAGCCCTTATGTTCATCAGCGAAAGGCTGATCGTCGCCTTCTCCCGATAGGGAGGAATTGGGATTGATGAGAGGCGAAGGAACATCAAAGTGACTCAGGAACTCGTTGTCGCTTGATGAACCTGCCTCCGAAAGAGCCTTCGTACAAAGTGGACTCTACGGGTAACTCGGTGATTTTCATTGTGATCGAAACGCTGGAATTTTATCAAAAAAAGAACACACAAATTCTATTTGAGCACGAGTAAGCAAGATTCAGTAGTTGAAATAATTAATGAAAATCAAAAATAATTAAATAATTATTTTTCGTTAAAAGTAATCGCATTTTGTACAAATCGAGCTCGTTGTGCGGAAGACGCTTTTGGAGAGCGACCGCTATGATGTGGCGGCATGGTATCAGGTATTGCCAGGGATATGGACACGAGCATGTTATCTCGAACATGTCCACTTCATATCGAATGGCATGGGCGCTCTTATATGACAAAGCATGCCCATACCGTTCGCTCGACATGTGAACCAAAAATTGGGCGGCAAAAAGGCGCTCAAAGTCATATAATTCTTGGGCGTATTCTGTGAGAATTTCGCCCCTTTTCAGCCGCTTCTCGGCTGCCTCGCACTGCTTTTCGTGCAGTGACATCTGGTAGAACGCCATAGCGTCCAGGGCATCCAATGGCGACATCGCGCGTATTTCCGACATGAGAGAGTTACAGCTCTCAACATAGTTGCTTGTGCGATGGCAATGTAACGCATGAATGTTTACATGCGGCCAGAGACACCAGTTCTTCGGAGAAATGGCGCCAAGGTAACTCGCCGGGACCGGTGATACTTTTTCGAAATCTGCGAGTTCCTTTGCATACTCTCGCTGGTTTGGGCACTTCTGGAGGTTCCAGATGAAGTCTGGATCAAAACTTCCGCAATTTTCCTTCGCGTTCTTTAGCAGATAGAATGTACAGTACATGCTCTGCGCGCGACCGTAATTTAGGCCCTGAGTCACGGGAATCCCTTCATTCGGTCTGAAAACTGGACATGATCTGGGTGATCCAGCCAAGCTTGAAGAATTGACTGGCCAGAGCTATCCCTGTACCCGTAGAAAATCTCAAAACTTATGTTGTAGTAGTGTGAGTTTTCTACGGGCACCATTGCGTGCCCTATCACTCGCATTCCCCCTTGGCTGCCCTGGCCGCAAAGAATCACGTGAGTCCCTTCGTACTCATTGGACTTGGAATGCGACGTGTCAAGGAATGAGACGTTCATTCCCTGAATACACATCTCAAGCCCCGCTGCGTAAATGACCCCGGCAACTTCGAAGACGTTGTTGACCGAGCGCATTTCAGCGTGTCCGTTTCCCGGGATGGCGGACCAAGCTTCGCAATATCCCTGGATATTTTGAAACTTCTGCACGTAGGAGAGTGCACTTTGGTTTACTAAAGTACGGCGGCAGCGCTGCAGAGTGTATTTCTTGGCGTTCGCTTTGTCAGAGGTAGCCGCCCGCATCGTTTTCTTCATCGTGGTTCCTGATGCCCGCGGGTTTCCCACAATCATCGCGTTAAAAGTATCATTTTGAAGAAGATGACAACTTTTCGAGATTGCGGCCCCGCTGCACTGTCCATGCTGGAAAACCGTTTCATTCTTTCGAATGTAATACGGGTATTCCGCATGCTTNACAAGCACCGGGTGATTGTCTTTAAGTAGCATAATCCGCTAGGTAGGTTCAGTGACGTTCGTTGTTTCAGTGTTAACTGTTATACCGTTCCATTCGACCACATTTGTGACTTCCTTATGTTATAACCACAATGGTTTTGTGGCACACTTGATTTCGCATCTTTACCCATGGAATTGATAGTGATCCGCCTTAAAAAAAATACCTTTATTGGACCTTGGAAATTTGACACTGAATATGGAAGAGCTGGGTGTACCTATAATAGTATAGTAGACGTTGCTCTCGTCTCACCACCAGGAGGATTCGGGTTCCCTATAGCAACAAGCGGCGGTTTGCTGAACCTGCCCATGATGGGTACATGTCCAACCCACCACGAAGAGGCCTTCTATCGGGTCAGTGAGATGATTGCCACCTATCGTGAATGCTCTCACCGAGGGAGGCAGACAATCCAAGTAAAGGGATCCTTTGAGATCCATCGGGTCGGCCAGAGAACTTATTTTGACGAAAATGAATACGCAGGAGAAAATCAGGAAGTCTTGTTAAGTCCAATAAGATTAAAAAATTATATTGAATAGCTGTGGAAAAGAAATTCAGACAAACTGCGCCACTCAGATGTTTCAGTTCTTCAGGGGGGGGGGGGGGGGGGNGAGAATCGCTTTGTGGGGGTCGATATATATTTCACCAGTAACATTGTTTTTTCTGAAAAAAACTCTTTCCATCGTTGCTGGGAGGTTTTCCAGATCAAGACTTCCTGTCAACTGATCATTATAAGGAGAATGGATAAAAACGGGTGCTATTCACGATAGACAAAATCGGGTGGTATTTTGAGGGTGCTTTTTTTCAGGTTCAAAAACAAGTAACAAACTACATACGTACGTGCTTCATGGGAGGAAAGCTCGACTTCTTTTAAGTGTTTTTCAGGAAAAGAATCACAAACTCCAGCATGGCCAGGCCCAACGGGGTACATACATTTTTACCGAGAAATCAACGAAAAGCCAACGCACTGGATATTCCCAGCTTCTACCAAAACGAAAAAGAAAGCAAATCATATAACGATTCTTTTATAACTATAGTATATATATATAGTCTGTATTCAGCCATGTATCTTTATGTTGATATGAAAAGACGCCGATAGCTACCCACCAACCTGGTTCGCGTGTGTTTCTTTTGGTCTGCCCAATGGATTTATGACTGGCGAAGCTCCTATGAAACCGTCCGCCACGAGGTCTGTCAAGGAAACAGGTTTACAGATCTTTCCTCCAGGCCTTTGAATTCTCGAGAAGCTATCGTGAGCAGGATCGGCGAATCCACCCGACGTAGTCATTTCCTCAGCTCTGGTAGATGCCAGGAGTATCAGATGTCTACACGACAACTGGAATTTACGGGTGTATCCGCACTCGCACTTAAGCTTGTCTAGTTCCAGTGGAAATCGTTGAACCTCTGCTTTTCTGTTCCCAATGAATGGCTTGGTCGGAATATATTTGTATGTAATAATCGTAGACCAATTGCTGTTGCTCATCATACTTTTTCTGCACATACTCAGTAAGTACTTCCACCCTGGCGAGCCTTTTTTGTGCAGCGTCTAAATGCTTTGCGTAATGGGCGGCCTGCCGAAAGCACAGCGCGTCAAGAGCATAAAGTGTCTTCGTACAGCGCTCTGGACGAACCACTAGGTTGGCGCTATATATATATATATATATATAGGAGCTTTCGAATGGTGCTCATCGTTTACCCTTTGTGTAGAAATTATCCCCTTATCTCTTTGACAACTATGCTTTCATTTCTCTGCATTGATTTCCTATTTATTCGCTCAGAATAGAAAGTTATCGAATCGTCCAGCTATACACATCAAAAGTGCCTGATTGGTGGCAGGACGAGATTTTACCGAAAGATTATAGAGAATTTACTATTATAGGATTATAGAGTCCGTAAACTCTATTTAGGCAAAGCTTTTTTGATGAGTCGATGCGTTGACTTATCATCGATTTTCATGACCTGTCTCTCCGTTTATTTGTTTATACCTCCTATCGAGTAAAGCAAGTAAAAAAGCATCTGCGAATCTATCGTGATATAGAAAGTGAATCTATCAAAAACGTTCAATAGTTAAAGATTTCTAAAAAAGACGAAAAATCATCACCTATGTGTTTTTCTAATATTCGAAGGTTCATACAAGCAGTCTAATGCAGGGACTAGGAATTGCATTGTCCCCACCGTCCACTATCTCGCCGAAACACTTGCCATCAAGTATAAACTCCAAGATTTGGGGAGGGAGACTGTCCGATACAAGCTTGTCCTGACAAAAGTTATTATTCTTTATGGAAACCCACTCGAGTTGCTGCTGAAGTCAGCTTATTTGACCAGCTTATTGGCAGCTGATGCTGCTGTGAAAACTGACAATCGTACGTCAGTGTTTCAAGGTTCGGCAGAAATTTGGATAGGAGGAATCTCTTCTGATGACACTAACGGCGCATATATTGAGAAATTCCACATGAACCGCCCGCTCCGCTTGATTGTCATATGCTTCTTGTGCATACTCCGTGATGAGCTCGCCTTTTCTCTAGCGTGCTCCTGCGCGCTGCACGAGCTTCGAATAATGCCGAAGCTGTCGCATGTACAACGGGTCAAGTACGTAAAGTGGCTCCATACGGCGCCCGGGCCGAACCATCAAGTTTGCACTTTCTGCAATATTACTGGTTTGATTGCTGCGTAAGCCCCTTGTTTTGAAGTAGGGCCACAGACACCACACGACCTTCGTGTCGATGCGCCCTATGTAATCAGCTGCCACGGAGCACTTGCCCGGAGCAAATCAAGATTGTATTTGTATGCGTCCTGCCTTTCTCTGCTCTGAATTGGCCATACGCCGTCGATGTCATACTTGCCGGTGCAAGTGGCTTTACAGTTTATGTATATGTGCCGGGTACAGGTAAATTGTAGCGCATCGGGTAGCATTTGATTCTGGATACCCTGGATGATTTTCATCAGATCAGTTTTCCAGAACCAAACAGCGGAATGAAAATATTCGCAGTCCTTCTTTGGCATAATCTCAAAAATGTGTTTTTCGATATTTTTCTTCCTCGTTTCGAGTTCTGATTGTGAGCCTCTCGGCCGCCTGGGAAAAGAATCGTTCAGTGACCAAACCCTTATGGAGATTCTCGTTGGAGGTTTCAATGCGGCTGATGCGTTTCGGGAACATGATGGGACCTTTCATGAGATATCACGATGGTACGGCGTTTCTTTGAACGGTGCTGGGAGGGTGGATGAGATCGATTGGGAGTACGAAGATGACAGCTTTGGTCTTTACGTCGGTCGTCCGGTCACGCCTGGAGGTTCTATTGACCTGCGCTGGATACCGTCTGACACAAGATGTTTCGATATTACCAACTTAGATCTCAAAGGCTCTATCAACACCCTCGCGCTGCCTCAATCTCTTGAGCAGTTGTCGTGTCTTGAGAACAAATTCGCTGGTAGCTTTGTCACAGAAAGCCTTCCACAGAGCTTGGTGCGTCTGATTATCTCGTATAATTATCTCTCCGGAACTTTGAACTTTGCTGGTTTTCCCAGTCGTCTTAACTTCTGTGGGCTCTCAAGCAACCAATTCAACGGCACGGTTGACCTTTCATGCCTCCCAAAGTGCATGATCTCAATATATCTCTACTCCAATCGCTTCTCGGGAAATGTAGACCTATCGATGCTGCCAAACCAACTGCGAGAGATCGAAATCCATGACAACATGCTCTCCAATCGAGGTCGATATATTGGAAATCTACCAACTTCACTGCGGTATATAAAGGCTGATAAGGAATTCTTCGCATTTACAGTATGGGCGGACAGCGGCGAACCTCCCAGTATGGTTTCTCAACAAGGGTTCACAACGCTACGTCTTACTGNACCAATTCAACGGCACGGTTGACCTTTCATGCCTCCCAAAGTGCATGATCTCAATATATCTCTACTCCAATCGCTTCTCGGGAAATGTAGACCTATCGATGCTGCCAAACCAACTGCGAGAGATCGAAATCCATGACAACATGCTCTCCAATCGAGGTCGATATATTGGAAATCTACCAACTTCACTGCGGTATATAAAGGCTGATAAGGAATTCTTCGCATTTACAGTATGGGCGGACAGCGGCGAACCTCCCAGTATGGTTTCTCAACAAGGGTTCACAACGCTACGTCTTACTGTCCCGGGTCGCTGATACCAATTAAATACACTACTGACTTTCGAGTGGTTTTAACCGAAGTTTTCTCCACAGGAACCAATTTGGCGAGAAGAGATGCTCTTTGACTTTCTTCAACGAATATTTAAAAGAGTTGAAAATCTTCAAAAAACACAGCAAAACACTATCTCTAGGAAATCAGTGATTGGTGAATTCGCTAGACATGCCTCTTCGCAGACATTTTACGAGCAGAAGATGATACATCTCACATGGAATTCGACTGACGTATGAGAATCGCTTTGTTCGAATTAGACCAAACCGCAAAATTTACATAAAATTTAACCGCATGAACGTGAAAACTAGGCGAAAAAAGACGAAACTACGCTTATATGTACAAAATTTTATATCTCACTTTACATTGTTTTAGAGCGCGCTGTTACCTAAGCACAATAACAGGAAAATTTTTCATTATCAAACCAATGTCGCGAAATTCCACCAACTCGACACCTTCCCGAAACTTGTTCCTCGCATATTCTCAGGAAAGCGCTCCTGTTATCATGCACACTTGATCATTAGAGGATACAGGCACACCTTAAGTTCTTTGGATAGGCATACAAAGACCACCGAGTTCGTATTGGAGCGCAGGTGTACAATTTGCATTTGCCTTTCGACACGCATGCACATGTTTTTGCCCTCTGTTTTTAGCGCTGTTCATGTGGGCTTATTGCATCCCGCGCTTTAAACCACTGAGAATAATAATCAGCTGACTGCTGAGCCGATGGAAGGCTATCTTTTCGTGGTGGATTGGACCAGTACCCCGTCATGGTGGAAGCCAGGAGCCTTCCAGCCTCTCGTCGTGTTTTTGTTTTGGCGCCGACCCCATCGACGGCCGCCGCAAGGTGGTGGGCCAGGACCAGTACCCCGTCGTGCGGAGGTTCAGGAAACCGCCGCTTGTTGCTATGGGGGATCCGAATCCTCCTGATAGCGAGTCGAGAGCAACGTCTACTATATACTATTAATAATAGGTACGCCCAGCTCTTCCATATTCAGTGGCAAATTTTCCAAGTCTATCGGTTCAGTAAAGGTATTATTTTCAAGACGGATCACCATCAATTCCACGGGTAAATATGCGAAATCAAGTGTGCCATCTCCATCAATGCCNATATTCAGTGGCAAATTTTCCAAGTCTATCGGTTCAGTAAAGGTATTATTTTCAAGACGGATCACCATCAATTCCACGGGTAAATATGCGAAATCAAGTGTGCCATCTCCATCAATGCCTGTTGAGAGAGAGGCGTAGTCGAGCCTGCCAAGCGAGGGGTCCACTGCGTTACAGATAAATAATGCGATTCTTCATTTCATTTATGAAGACGCTATTCTCACTATACGCTAATAATCACTATCCTTTGAGTTGATAACTCACTCTCCGTAGCCGATATTGGGGTTTATACGGTTTTCCATGGATGAAAAACACACGGGAAATAAGTGGCTATACTTTCGCACGAGACTTGTTCGGCATAGGCCTGTTGTCTAACCATCCATTCACAGGCCACATTGTCATCGGGCTCGAGCCTTTCATTGTTGACCTCACAACACTCCCGAAGTGAATCCTCCCCTTGTATGGAAGCTATCTGACAAAGATCACATCTAACAGAGCATTTCAGAATAAAAGAAACCCATACCGTAGGTTCTACTGCAAAGATAAATCTTCAACTTAGATCGAGTCATTTACTACAAGTATGTTTCTGTCTCACCTTCAGCGTCTACGCTTTCGTGGGGAGTCACTCCTGTACGAGCATGGACTTGATGAGAAACTCCGTTCACGTCGGCGTGGATGGTACCGATCGCGCGAGTCGCTACGATCTCGACGACGATACGAGTGTGGGGGGCTTTCGGAATAGTCTCATCTGCGATAGGTACTGGTCCAACCTACCACGAAGAGGTGGCCTTCAATAGGATCAGCAGCGTTTCTGTTGCCATTTGTAACCATTTCCTTTTTTGATTTCAAGGCATGACTTGTATGTGTTAGTCGCTTGCTCTCTAGTCCTCCATATTTTTTGAAGGAGAACCTCAGCTTCGGATAGGAGGAGGGTTTGCAAGTTCTACTGATATCCCAGTTAGACTCTGAGAATAGAGAAAATTCTTGAGACATCACCTTCTGTATGTGAGAATTGAACAGAACTTGGATGACACTTGTAAAATAGGTACGTAAAGCGTAAAATCTACAATAATGCAACACGATGCATATTGAAAAGTGTACAAAGGGTACACCTCATGAGTGTTGGTGCGGTGGTCACCCCATCTGCTACCATATCATCCAAACAAACGGGGTATAGACGTATTTCCTCCAGGGACTGGAGGTAATCTTTGAGAAGCCATCTCGAGCAACTTCTCTGCACCCATGCTTGGTAATCTTTTTAGTTCCCTCTGATAGAGGCAAACGTAATCCTGTGTTTGCACGGCAGTTAATATTGCATTGGATACAGGTGCACTGAAGGCTATCCAAGTCAGCGGAGTGCCTCTCTTGCGGGCTTACCCTGCTCGACATCAATGGCACTATTGTTCCTACCTCAACAAGACAGTCCCTGACCAATGATGCCTAAATGTTATACTCGCTCTGAGCATACTCAGTGAGTAACTATAGATTTCTGGATGCACACGAAAATCGTACTCTGCTGAGCAAAAGGTGATTCACGCGTACTGTCACGAAGGTAGAACCAGCTATTTGGCTGCCATCAAAGCAGCCGAAATGCCACCGAAAACCGCTATGAACCTCATAGCTAGATACACGAAGTATTAAGATGCAGCACGTGATCGACGTTCTGATGCTGTAAGCAAGAAAGGCCGTTCTTCCAAAAAGACCGAGCTGGTGACAAAGTCAGTCGACGATGTCCTGGAAATGTCCCCCTGCTCGTCTCTTTCGCAGATCACGACTCTGGTGAACGACGAGACTCTCCGATCGATACTCATCGACGGAGACTATGATATTCCCATGGAGGAGCAAACGCTTCATAGTCCATTTGAAAGCGACCGCGATTTGTCCGACCTCACAGAAGAACGGTATGATAGAATATCGACGCCTGGCTATCAATAGCGACAGTACGATTCATTCCTACCTTCGGGGAATGATATACTCGTACAAGAGGGTGGTCCCGGAGAAACTGTCATCGAATGACGAGCCCACGATGGCGAAACGACTGCTCTTTGTGAGGAGCTTAAAAGCTTTACTGGCAGACAATACATATGTTTTCGTATTTGTTGACGAGATGCCTTTTTATCTGAGCACTCGGCGCAATTATGGGCGTGCGAAGAGAAACAGCCGCGTTGTTGTGAAAATCCCTTCGTCTGACCTTTTGGCACCTCGAACTCAGGTGGCACTGGCCTTTAACTCTTCGCAAGGCATTATCCACGCAGGTATGTACCCACCCAAACGTGATCATGTTGGGAGAATGCGATCGATCTTGCAGACGAGCTGGACGAAGGACAACTTTGAGTCCTTCATAAAGCATTTGTTACAAGCGATCTTTCTCCAAAAAGAGCGCGTGAAAGGCAAGCAGCTGTCCTTTGTGCTAAGAAGTACTCGGGAGCAGGAATATGCAGGACTTATAGCGCGGCAAGCACCCTGAGCTAGCACTACTTGACAGCACTGGTGGTGCTATACGCATCATGAAGGCGTCTCCGAACTCGCCACAGTTGAACTTATGCGAGTATTATAACCGTACAATACGGTCAAAAGCGAACCGCATATGCCAAATCAAGGCCCAGCTTCTTGGTCGGTTGGCACGTGGGGATACGCTTGACGACCGTATTCAGGCTCTCCTTGAAATCATTGAGACTGCAATCGGTGAGGCAAAAGACGTCGTTCTAAGCCACAGCCTTGTAACACTGCTTGTTTTTTTCGAACGCGCGGTAGCTGCGAATGCCTATCACAATTGGAAAGATCCAATGTGACGGCCTCACAAGCAGATATTACGCAGAAGGGCAAATCACACAGCAAAATATTCGGATAGTATATAAAGATAGAAGATGAGTCAAAACAGTAAGAAGAGTACTTTCATTTTTTTTCAATTCAAGTATTTTTCAAATACTGCTATGGGGGATTTTGCATCCCTCTGGTGGCCAGATGAGTGAACGTCCACTGATTATCTGTGAAGGACAAAACGTGGGATGCGATTGGCCCACATGAAATACGCTCGAAGGATATGTGCATACGTGTGATAAGACCCTGAACATTTTGTCTATCACACGCTGTACGCTACCAATCATATGTATGGTCGATATATTTTCCCTGGTGCGAGCCGCAAGATGTGGCATGTAAAAGTGTTCTCTTTTTCCCATTTTCCTTTCAAACGAAAAGGTGAGATTTCAATTGGTCTTCCTCAACGCAGTCGATCCTTTGCTTGGCCGACTTGATTACGCCTCTCTGTCGGAGGAGGCAGTGATGGAGATGGTCATCGAAGGAATAACGAATAAAGAGAAGATTTGCGGAGACGTTGAAGAATGGAAGGGCGTGACAATCGAGAAGGGTGAAGTGGTAGCGCTAGAGGAGAGTGGGATCGGTGTGGGGTCATTTGGATATACCTATCCAGCGCATTTGGATGGAAGTGATGTTCAGTGCCTGTTCCGATAATGTCTCGCTCGACAATGATGTTTCCATTGGACAATCACCGAAACAAATAGAGTTGCGTGCAGTCAACCCTCTTCTGGAGATGAGTGGATGCACAGCATTCACAAGATGAATGAATATTGTAATGAAAGGGAGGAATGTATCGATCGGATGCTTCGGTTGCCGAGGAAAGGGCACTGGGAAATGACTTCGCCGTACATCTTCCATGACGTGTCCACATCAAAAGATTCAAGGGCACCCTTCTCGACTATTCCTGTGTGCCTTCAAACGTTGACGCACAGATGACCGCATGAAAGCCTCTGAAGACACAGTGACTCGAATGGGATTGCTTGGAGTGGGCAGTGAAAACTTGA
Source organism: Perkinsela sp. CCAP 1560/4 (assembly GCA_001235845.1). Taxonomy (NCBI): domain Eukaryota; phylum Euglenozoa; class Kinetoplastea; order Prokinetoplastida; family Perkinselidae; genus Perkinsela; species Perkinsela sp. CCAP 1560/4. The sequence continues at coordinate 12,430 of LFNC01000287.1, read as the reverse complement.
GGCCTTGTGGGTCGCTGATGTGATACGTAGAGCGCTTTCCATTCAGGCATGTCTAATGGCCGAAGAAAAAAAAATCGAGAGTGGAAAGGAGAAAACTGTTTATTCTACCGATTCACACGTTTTCCATCTTTGCCGTTGGAATGCAATCATGCAAAAGTTTCATCTCGGTGCCCATTCCATGTACTGACGGCATGAGCCGAGTTGACCGAGGAATCTTTCACAGAAATCATTGGCCATACGCCGGTCCAGCCACCCGCAGAGGGATTAGCAGGCATACGGAACGGGTAGGAGAGACCCAATCAGTGGAAAGAAGACTATCAGGCATACGGTTCGGATCGCATCACGAGTTGATATTTTATTCGGTGGTCGAAGCAATGCGTTGACATATCACAGACGTTAACACACGTTAAGCGCTCCCCAAAAAATGACCGTATTTTGATCTCTTTTTATTTCTTCAAAAGTGACCGTACTGCATCAATTTTTAAAACCGAAAATCTACCCTCTTTTTACCACAACTTTCGACTATTCAGGCTTTATTTTTATGTTCCCACTACTACCAGGAGTAGATCCCTCACTTGGCCGCTTGGACTACACTTCCCTCTCGCCACAGGCCTTAATGGAGTCACTTATCGGTGGGTTCGATGAAGTTGGCAGCATTTGCGGCAGTCGCGAGGAGCCAAAAGACCTTGCTGAATGGGAAGGGGTCACTATTGAAGAAGACCTGATGGTGTAGGTCATCGACTGGAGTGAAATGAGCCTCAGTGTGTCCTTCGATGTGCAATGGGCACCACCGTCCATCATCACTATGGATATCGGTGGCAACGTTCTTGGCGCTGACCCGATGGAAGGCCACCTTTTCGTGGTAGGTCAGGACCAGTACCCATCCATGGGGAGGTTCAGGAAACCGCCGTTAGTTGCTATGGGGATCCCGGATCTCCCTGGTGGCGAGACGAGAGAACGTCCACTCATTCTCTGTGGATTAAGGAACAGGATGCGATGAGCCCACAAGAATATAGAGTAAAGCAGAGGGCATGTGCATACGTGTCGAAAGGCACGTGCAAATTGAACAATGAATCAAATGTTGTTCAACCAAATTGCACTTGAAAAATCAAAAAAACCTTCTTGGCGGATCGCTGGAAATGGAGAAGCTGACAGAGAAGCTGACAGAGAAGCTCCAGTTTCTCTTTTTCGATACAAACGCATTCACGGGTTCAGTGAATCTCACACAACTGCCAGCATGTTTAAACCGATTAAACCTTAACAAAAACCAGCTGAGCGCTAACCCGACGAAAGGACACCTCTCCGTGATGGGTTGGACCAATACCCCAGTTTTGGGGGAAGCCAAGAACCTTTTTAAACCTCTCGTCGTGTTTCTGTCATGGCGCCGACCCTATTGATGGCCATCGCGAGGTGGTGGGTCATGACCAGTACCCAGTCCTTGGGGAGGTTCGGGAAACCGTCAAATTACTTCCAAGGGGAGAATCTCCTTGGTGGCGAGACGAGGGAAGACATCTACTAATCCTCTGTTGTTTCCATCCGCGGGATGAGATTAGCCCACATGCATAACGCGAAAAGCAGAGAGCATGCGCATACGTGTCGAAAGGCACGTGCAATTTTCAAATTGCGCTATATAAAAAAAACAGCTGAGCGGTTCCGCTGATCTCCGCAAGCTTCCTGTGAAAATGACCAAATTATATTTGAACAGCAATGCCTTTACCGGACCTGTCGACTTGACGAGTTTGCCGGACGGGATGAAACGGCTTCGGCTGGATAGGAATAAATTCTCTGGTGAGGTGTCTTTCGAGAAACTGCCTGCGTCGATGTCGCTCCTTCAATTGTCCTATACGAATTTCCGTGGTGAATACAACGTCCGCGATTTTGCCGGCCACATCCGAGTTTCCCACTCAAACATTATCGAACATATGGGAGCAATGATACGTTTGCGTTGATCGATCGAGATGAAGATGATAGTGGCTAGAGAGAAGCTGCGTAGTTGGTGTTTTCACTGCTGTTTATGGGAAGTTCGCGTCCTTTGAAATTGTGTTTCTTTTTTGTCAGCTTATTCTGCTCTCTTCCACGGCATTGGTATACGTTGCTCTCGTCTCGGCACCAGGCTCCCCTAGCAATATTCCGCGGTCTCCTGAAGAACCTCCCCACAGTGGGGTACTGGTCCAGATCAACCACGAAGAGGCCTTCCATCGGGCCCTGCCCATTTCAAGATTTTGTACACTATATGGGACAAGCTTTAGCGCAAGTGGTCCAAACAGGCACCTGCACTTCCTTGTCAGAGTTACATTGCACGTCATCCTATTCGCATACTTCAGCCCGACAATCCCCACTGCCACATATTTTGTCAAAATTATCCAATCCAAATATGAAAAGCTCCTTCAAAGCTTGCTGACCAACTTAATGTTTGGTTTTTGTTTTCAAGTGCAATTTGGTTGAACAACATTTGATTCATTGTTCAATTTGCACGTGCCTTTCGACACGTATGCAAGGCCCCCTTAAGTTCGTGAACATCGGAAATCGCATACCTTATCTTCTCTGAAAACGCGAACTCGTTCCTGTCTACCTTCCAAGCGGGCTTTTGAATGTTTCACAAATCATTAACGCGTAATAGAAACATGAAAGTAAATGGAGATACGTATTTGTGGAAAATGTGGGCAGCGCTTCACGTAAACTTGTGATAAAATCTAACTGACTTACTCATGTAGCTGCTATGATGATTTGGCTTTGCGAAGGTTTTTATAACTTGCTACGTTGCTTTATATGCAAAATACCTTGAAGGCTGACGTTTCACAGGGAAGTACGATAAGAATTCTTCTCCCAACCGATGACTGAGAAGTCGGATTCAACTGTTGCCGTCCCGGGAAGGACGCTTGGCAGCCCAGCGCAGAACAGATAAAGTAATGGGAATCGATCCTTCAAGCCGCTCCAAGCATGGGAAAATTTGGTTTTGCGGTCGCTTTGTTTCTCGATGATCGCTTGTAGGATAGGCTCCGACCGAAAAGCGTCTTGCAGTGATTGTTTCTCCTTTTCTATTTGGTCGGTTTCTATATCGGTATAGAAGAATTTAAACCGTTCCGTGAAATCTTGAACCACTAAACCAAACTGTTTTCGGGACATTGCAGCAAGCTGGTGCGGCATCACTGGGTGTAGAGTGTCTGTGACTAGATCGTTGTTTCCATCCCGTACCGCAGCTATTGCGGAAATATCTTTAACCAGGCCAGCAATAAATTCCCCAATTACGTTGAGCGTTTCTGTCCAGTGTGCTTCAGGTTGAAGTTCCTCGAATCGATGCATCACGAAGAGTCCCTCATCCTCAATTGAACTCAAAACCTTACGAGAGTCGAAATCGGTACCTTGCAAATCGATGAGTTTGCTCAATGAATCCGCGATGACATAGAATATCGCTTGCTGTTTGGCCAGTTGAAGACAAGGGCTCTGTAATCGCAAGATTGATGGTTTGATATATGATATTATATGATTTTGGAGTGAATTGCATATGTTGAGTTCTATGCCCACTTTGGGCGCGCGCTTTTTCCTCATTGCCAAAAGCCTTATAAAAACGGCAACACGCGTGCGTCACTTTCCCATTGCTTTTTGCGATTGATAACAATCCGTATGTGGTACTCGAGGACCTTTTGTATTCGGCAGACATGTTACTTTCTTATTTTGTGTGAAAAAGTACGCCAATATTATGTGAAAAAAAGACTTAAATTCGCGAAAATCGCCAAATTTCACGAATTTAAAGAGGCTTGCGTATGCACATGCCCTCTGGTTTTATGTTTATTCGGGTGGGCTAATCTCATCCCGCGCTTTAATCCACAGAGAATTAGTGGCGTTCTCTCTTCTCGCCACCAAGGGCATCCGGGATCCCCATAGGAACAAACGGCGGTTTCCTGAGCCTACCCATGGATGGGTACTGGTCCAAGCCACCACGAAGAGGTGATCTTCCATCGGATCAGCAGTAAGCTTGTTGCTTCCAAGGAGAAGGTCCCATAGATTAACTGGCAAAGCGATGAGGTCGACAGTACCGAAGATCTGGTTACGCGACACGGAAAATATATGCAGCGTTTCAGGAAGAGCCGGCCAATCGATCGATGCGTGGTGGCCACAGTACACTATGTCGAAGACCTAAAACAGTCGAGGGGATCCATTTGAACGCGTATTAATTAATACTCAGTTCGGTAAAATTTACTTGGCGAGTGTCGTAATTGATATCGGGGACACGCTGGGCCATTTCAACACCTTCAAAAAATTCCCTGACGCGTCGCAAGGTTTGTGATGTTCAGCACAGGTGTGCTCCATCAGCAGTTGATCAGGAAGTGGTGACTAATCGGTGCGGCCAATGGCCTGGCTATCTGCAGCCCGAAGTGTTGAGAAGTGAATCAGAAGTTACATCATGTAGAAAGAAATAACATAAAGAATGAACGTCTGTAGCGAAGAGTGAATAAAGAACAAATTGAGGTTCTCAAGTCTAAATATGAAAAGTCCCATAAGGATGTTGATGGGCCAATAAGAAAATTGCTGCATGAAATATTGAATGGAACTGTATCTAACAAGTACACATCTTACATGGGGGGTTCAAGGAAGCAAGACAGAGGACAAGTACAACAAAACCCCGGCAAATATACGATTGAAGTGCCCATCAGCTGCAGACTACTTATCGCACATTCCTGCAGAGTCCTGGTGTTTGTGGCCGTGCATCAAAACGCGAAGTCTCCACGTATGCAGGACATGTAAATGAGCATGCCCAATCGACGCATGGAATCATTGTACGCGATGGATGAGCTGGCACTGAGTCAACTCCGCAGGTACTCTGAAAGGCTTGTTGCGGCGCGCATTCGGAAATCCAAAGGCGATTTACTCACTGAGTATGCTCATCCAGAATTTGGGTGCATGTCCCAAGCCAGGAAGAGAGATCGCGCGACATCTCTTACGGCACGCACCTGCATGTACCATGGCATTAACTTTTCGGGTTCACGTTTACTTATTTCTTGGTTTCTCGCACACACGCAACACATGCAGTAATCACTTCATTCGTCCGCACCTCAAAAAATCCACTGACCGGTAAAAATGTCAGTCGTTCATCTCGATCGATCAGGCTGCCTGTCAGGCATGCCTGATAGTCTTCTTTCAACTGATTGGTTCTCTCCTACCCGTTCCGTATGCCTGCTAATCCCTCTGCGGGTGGCTGGACCGGCGCATGGCCAATGACTTCTGTGAAAGATTCCTCGGTCAACTCGGCTCATGCCGTCAGTACATGGAATGGGCACCGAGATGAAACTTTTGCATGATTGCATTCCAGCGGCAAAGATGGAAAACGTGTGAATCGGTAGAATAAACAGTTTTCTCCTTTCCACTCTCGATTTTTTTTTCTTCGGCCATTAGACATGCCTGAATGGAAAGCGCTCTACGTATCACATCAGCGACCCACAAGGCCTCAAGTTTTCACTGCCCACTCCAAGCAATCCCATTCGAGTCACTGTGTCTTCAGAGGCTTTCATGCGGTCATCTGTGCGTCAACGTTTGAAGGCACACAGGAATAGTCGAGAAGGGTGCCCTTGAATCTTTTGATGTGGACACGTCATGGAAGATGTACGGCGAAGTCATTTCCCAGTGCCCTTTCCTCGGCAACCGAAGCATCCGATCGATACATTCCTCGCTTTCATTACAATATTCATTCATCTTGTGAATGCTGTGCATCCACTCATCTCCAGAAGAGGGTTGACTGCACGCAACTCTATTTGTTTCGGTGATTGTCCAATGGAAACATCATTGTCGAGCGAGACATTATCGGAACAGGCACTGAACATCACTTCCATCCAAATGCGCTGGATAGGTATATCCAAATGACCCCACACCGATCCCACTCTCCTCTAGCGCTACCACTTCACCCTTCTCGATTGTCACGCCCTTCCATTCTTCAACGTCTCCGCAAATCTTCTCTTTATTCGTTATTCCTTCGATGACCATCTCCATCACTGCCTCCTCCGACAGAGAGGCGTAATCAAGTCGGCCAAGCAAAGGATCGACTGCGTTGAGGAAGACCAATTGAAATCTCACCTTTTCGTTTGAAAGGAAAATGGGAAAAAGAGAACACTTTTACATGCCACATCTTGCGGCTCGCACCAGGGAAAATATATCGACCATACATATGATTGGTAGCGTACAGCGTGTGATANAGTTGCGGCGCGCATTCGGAAATCCAAAGGCGATTTACTCACTGAGTATGCTCATCCAGAATTTGGGTGCATGTCCCAAGCCAGGAAGAGAGATCGCGCGACATCTCTTACGGCACGCACCTGCATGTACCATGGCATTAACTTTTCGGGTTCACGTTTACTTATTTCTTGGTTTCTCGCACACACGCAACACATGCAGTAATCACTTCATTCGTCCGCACCTCAAAAAATCCACTGACCGGTAAAAATGTCAGTCGTTCATCTCGATCGCTGAGCTAAGTAGTTGTTAAAAGTTTCGTACAAATACACTACTCTGTGGCCCAAACTGAAATAAAGGCACGTAATTTAAGCGTAGGACTCAATTTGCTACTAAAATATATTATTCTAAATAATCACCCTCAGCGCGTAATCATTAATAACACATCGCTTTCGGTCATTCAGCGCATCGTTTGATTATGTTCGTATTTTTAACGTAAACGCTATTAAAGAGCTCATCGGAAATATAAACCTCACCCGAAAGATCATTGTTTGACAAACATAATCGTTTAAGTCCCTTTGTGATCTGTCCGAGATCGACTGTGCCAGAAAAGGAGTTTTTGCTCAAACTCAAATGGGACAGACTTAACGGTAATTTTGTCAGATCCAAAGCTCCGTTGAACTGATTCTTTGAGGCATGAATGTACTTGAGACTGCCTTCCAGTTGTGCCAGCACAACAGAGCCGTTCAGCTGGTTTGTTTTTCAAGTGCAATTTGATTGATTGTTCAATTTGCACGTGCCTTTCGACACGTATGCACATGCACTCTGTTTTTACATCTTACGAGGGTTATTGCCCTCCTCAACAGTACCCTCTGTTTCTCGCGCTTTTCATGTAGGCTAATTTCGTCCCGCGTTTCGTACTACAGAGAGTTAGTCGACATTCTCTCGTCTCGCCACCAAGAGGATCCGGGACCCCCCATAGCAACTAACGGCGGTTTCCTGAACCTCCCCATGGATGTGTACTGGTCCTGACCCACCACGAAGAGGTGGCCTTCCATCGGGTCAGCAGTGAGATGATTGCCCGTCGCATCGAATTCCCTCACAGAGGAAGGCAACCATTCNTTAAGGAAGACCAATTCGAATCTCACCTTTTAGTTTGAAAAGAAAATGGGAAAAATAGAACACTTTTACATGCCACATCTCGCGACTCGCACCAGGGAAAATATATCGACCATACATATGATTGGTAGCGTACAGCGTGTGATAAACAAAATGTTCAGGGTCTTGTCACACGTATGCACATACCCTTCGAGCGTATTTCATGTGGGCCAATCGCATCCCACGTTTTGTCCTTCACAGATAATCAGTGGACGTTCACTTATCTCGCCACCAGGGGGATGCAAAATCCCCCATATCAGTATTTGATGGTCTACTAAATTTCCACAGAAAATGGATACTCGTGCAGACCTACCACCTGACGGCGGCCGCTGGTCATCATGGGAAGTCTCATACAGCATGATAGATGACCGAGGCTGATTACACTAGTCTCCGCTTACCCTCGAAAATGATCATATAAACTTCTGAACTTCCCGTCAGCATTATACATGACGCTTTCCTATTTGCATAGTTCATCAGTGCGACCTTCACAGCCACATGTATCACCGATGGTATTGAGACCTGACGTAAAGAGTGCCACCAAGCCTTGCGGTGGAGTGTTGACCTGTCAACTCTGCCGATTTTTTCGTCGAAAGAAAGTAAAAACGTGGTGTGCGTTTCTGAAGGTATTTTTAACAATCCAAAGAAAGGTAATGATGGGCCTTATCCCCGGTCATGCTTACTCGCACTTTCAGCTCTATGCCCCCTCCAGCGGCATCTGAGACTGCTTTCTTGCTATATGATATAGTCGACCAGCAATGGTGCATATGCAAAGATGGATCCTCATGTGCGTCTGGCCTGAGGAACCAATTTGTAAGCTTTCAATCAACTCTATGAACATACCGTCGTATGCTTGATGGAGTGACTCGAATCCGACCAGCGGAAGATTTGCCCATCTCCTTGGATATTTCCCCTGGAATGACCATTCGAGTCTCGAGAATTTTCCAAATCCGATCTGCCATGGTTTGCGTGATGGCCAGCCGGTCCAGGAGGGCGTTTTGCGATCGGCTCACCGCCAGGTTGTGCGCGATTTCCGCTGAGTACTTTTTGCCTGGCAGTGTGTTTCACTTTATCTCGGCTCGGATTGACGACGCAGAACGACCGAGTTTTTGCGCGAACGACTTTGGTGTTTCGCCCAGGTTGAGGTAGCTTTCGATATGCTTTCGGTCAGCGAGGGTGATGTGTGTGAACATTTGGGGATATTTTTGGAAATGCAAAGGAATTCACAAAAAGGACAGGTGATACCCCGGAATCAGACCATCGCTTTCTCTCACAAGATTGGTCGTCGCCGACCTTCCATTGTTCAGTGCCGACTCAATGTGGTGGAAATGCCACACGGGCCGTGAGAGAAACACGTGGAGAGAGCAGAATAAGCTGACAAAAAAGGAACACAATTTCAAAGGACGCGAACTTCCCATAAACAGCAGTGAAAGCACCAACTACGCAGCTTCTCTCTAGCCACTATCATCTTCATCTCGATCGATCAACGCAACCGTATCATTGCTCCCGTAGTCCTATGTTCGATAATGTTTGAGTGGGAAACTCGGATGTGGCCGGCAAAATCGCGGACGTTGTATTCACCACGGAGATTCGTATAGGACAATTGAAGGAGCGACATCGACGCAGGCAGTTTCTCGAAAGACACCTTCACCAGAGAATTTATTCCTATCCAGCCGAAGCCGTTTCATCCCGTCCGGCAAACTCGTCAAGTCGACAGGTCCGGTAAAGGCATTGCTGTTCAAATATAATTTGGTCATTTTCACAGGAAGCTTGCGGAGATCAACGGAACCGCTCAGATGGTTTTTGTAAAGGTTTAGTCGGTTTAAACACACTGGCAGTTGTCTGAGATTCACTGAACCCGTGAATGCGTTGTTTGTTTGTTTGTTTTATAGCGCAAATTGAAAATTGCACGTGCCTTTCGACACGTATGCGCATGCTCTCTGCTTTTCGCGTTATTCATGTGGGCTAATCTCATCCCGCGGATTGAAACAATAGAGGATTAGTAGATGTCTTCCCTCGTCTCGCCACCAAGGAGATTCTCCCCTNCATGTGGGCTAATCTCATCCCGCGGATTGAAACAATAGAGGATTAGTAGATGTCTTCCCTCGTCTCGCCACCAAGGAGATTCTCCCCTTGGAAGTAATTTGGCGGTTTCCCGAACCTCCCCAAGGGCTGGGTACTGGTCCTGACCCACCACCTTGCGATGGCCATCAATAGGGTCGGCGCCATGACAGAAACACGACGAGGGGTTTAAAAAGGTTCTTGGCTTCCCCCAAAACTGGGGTACTGGTCCAACCCACCACGGAGAGGTGTCCTTTCGTCGGGTCAGCGAATGCGGTTATAGTGCAGATCCAGCATCACAAGGGATGGCGGGGCCCATTGGACGAGAAGAGACCCCTCGAGTTGCATTTCACTCCAGCTGATGCTTGTCACGAGGTTATGTCCTATCGAGATTGATGGACAAACTTTTGCAGTCACTTACTGTAAGAATCTTGTCCTAGCACCGTTGATATTTTCGCAAGTACCAGAATATTTGAAAATAAAGTGATTTTCTGGTTTACGTCGAAATGTTGTCCTTTGATGCGCTACAAAACTTATCTATTTCGTTTTAGCCTTTGAATCAAAATAATGGTCCGTCATTCCGTCAATAGCCTGGCCCGAAGAGTCGATGCGTTCATTCAAGGCAGATTGAGGACTTGAGCGAGAAGATTGAGCGCCTCATCGAAACCAAACAATGCACGGGAGCCCTTCGTGATTCTCACATTTTCGAGAACGCTTCCGCAGACGATCCCATCGACCCAACCTCAGCTTGTGTCTCCCCTCCGCTGCAAAGGACTGGTCGCAGGGTTGTTCCCCGGTCATGTAGCGGATGCATAGGGTTTCGATGCGTCAAGCATTCGCCTTATCCCTACCGTTCTTTCTTACCGTTTTGTCCAGTACATTTTTCGGAGGTAAAATGCCCCATCACAGGGAGCGAAAAAAGCACTCTTCGGGACTCGAAGTGTCAACAGTGTGCTGCACATCAACTTGCTACTCGCTTGCCTACGTAAATCAGTGGGCTCACTCGCTAAAATTCAGGGAAACCTCGTTTGTTGAAAACAGGTGCGTTACTAGTAATGGTGCTAGGATGAAGTCGCCATATCAATCTTGATAGGATGTAACCCTTTTCCTTGCCGATATCTTGTGCGTTCTGCCCTTCGCCAAAAGACACCCCGTGCCACTTTTCGACTTCGTCTAGCGCTTCGTGACTCCCACAAATGACACCGATATCATCGAAACCACTAACAAGCAACTCTATCAGGCTTTGTTGGGAGAGAGATGTGTAATCCAAGCGGCCAAGTGATGGATCTACTCCTGGTGGTAGTGGGAACATAAACATAAAGTCTGAATAGTCGAAAGTTGTGGTAAAAAGAGGGTGGATTTTCGGTTTTGAAAATTGATGCAGTACGGTCACTTTTGAAGAAGGAAAAAGAGATCAAAATACAGTCATTTTTGGGGGAGCGCTTAACGTGTGTGAAGATAACATATATCAACGCATTGCTTCGACCAACGAATAAAATATCAACTCGTGATGCGATCCGAACCGTATGCCTGATAGTCTTCTTTCAACTGATTGGTTCTCTCCTACCCGTTCCGTATGCCTGCTAATCCCTCTGCGGGTGGCTGGACCGGCGCATGGCCAATGACTTCTGTGAAAGATTCCTCGGTCAACTCGGCTCATGCCGTCAGTACATGGAATGGGCACCGAGATGAAACTTTTGCATGATTGCATTCCAACGGCAAAGATGGAAAACGTGTGAAACGGTAGAATAAACAGTTTTCTCCTTTCCACTCTCGATTTTTTTTGCTTCGGCCATTAGACATGCCTGAATGGAAAGCGCTCTACGTATCACATCAGCGACCCACAAGGCCTCAAGTTTTCACTGCCCACTCCAAGCAATCCCATTCGAGTCACTGTGTCTTCAGAGGCTTTCATGCGGTCATCT
>LFNC01000283.1:0-17475 GCA_001235845.1 Perkinsela sp. CCAP 1560/4 | reverse complement strand
GTGACAAATGTGCGTGAAGTTTCCATCGGGGACGTCTGGAGTGCAGTATTTCCCCTCCTCGCCGTTGGCATTCCCGTCGTGTGGATTTCACGGCAGCTTGTGAAAGCCAATGATGCTCTCTTTGCAATACATTCACTGCGCCAGGCGTGGCGGTACCGTGGAGAAACATCGGCAACTGCATCAATGCTGTGTTATGCTGTGATATTTGTCGTTTTATTCATAGTATTGAGGCTTCTACCGGTGTGTTCGCGTCACCAGCGAGCCCAAACTGCTGTTTCCTGGTGGATTCGCATCGCTGCCTTTTGGGTGATTTCCATGCACTTGTTTGGCATGGTCGATAAGCTGTTTCCATCCGCTGCGAGGGATTCGGCCTTTCTTGGCGTTCTGCTGGGGGTGTTTTTCACCGTTTTGATTGGACTGACCGCTCTTTCTCAACCATACTTTCCGAAGGTCCAGAGAATCTTTCTATTTCTCATTGCGGTGGTTATTGCGGCTGAACTCTCGGCCATTCCAGTGCTGGCTGGGCTTGCCATATGCTCTGTGAAGTTCGCGTCGACTTTTGCAGGTCCGATGCTGAAAGTCGCAGGGTGTCGGATAGATGCCGAGGCTGATAGAGGCTTGCTTCAGCATTCCCTTCAATTTTTCACTTCCATTCCATTCGCTCGCCTACCACACGAACATCAGTCAAGGTTGACTGCTGGAGGACATGAGGACATCGCTCAGCTCGCAAAAAACGATACACATGAAGTATTCTTCTTCGGCCAGTTCTCAAAAATAAGACAGTCCGTCGAGCATCTTCTCAACTTGATCAAACATCACGCCGCTGTGTGGACTTTGAAGTATTCCAGCGAGGACACCGTCCACCCTGTGGGTGAATATTTTGCCCTGAGTCTCGGGGATTATATTTTCTTCGCTCAGTTGGTTGGTCTAGCGGCTCGTGAATCGATGTCGTGTGGGTGTGTGAGTATGGGTGTTATAATACTAGGGATTGTGTTGAGTTTCCTGCCACAATTGAGAGGATACACGTGGCTTCCGGAAGCCGCAATTCCGTTGTTTTCTGGGATGGCCACCTATGTGAGTTGGTCGATGGTGAAATAGTATATGCACAATCGATGGTCTTGAGAGATGATCTGAGAGGAGGTCGGCAGATTTGGCAGGGGAACCCTCCATCACGCCAATGTGGCGACTGACGACAGGTTTGGTGCTCTCCTCTGATCATCATTAAAATACCACTTTTTCACCTATTTCCACCTCACTCTCAAAATACATCTCTCACATGGACCAGACAAAAAACACCACGCCCATTGCCCCTGCGCAAGCCGAAACCAAGACCGAGCAGCCCGCCAAGCCCTCCTGGAATGGCAACGATAATGTCTCACAANTGCCCCTGCGCAAGCCGAAACCAAGACCGAGCAGCCCGCCAAGCCCTCCACAAGCACGACGTCCAAACACACCATATCCGCCCAGTTGGCCGCAGCAGGCTCCACCATCATGTTCTACCCACTCGACTCCATCAAGTTTCGAATTATGTCACAGGATGGCACCAAAGCGCGAGTTTACCACAAAGGAACCAATGACTTTACAGGGATCATCTCGGCCATGCGAGGGACATACGCCAATGAAGGTGTTCGGGCGCTCTATCGCGGAGTCTGCCTGTCGATTGGTGGAGCCGTCTATTCCTGGGGAGTCTACATGTTTCTCTATAAGTATCTGATGTCGCTGTATTACACGGACGACACCGTCGCGCGGTCGGTGAAAGTGGACTATTGCGCCTCCGTCACCGCGAGTCTCACGTGTGCATCGGTGTCCAACCCGATTTGGCTCATCAAGACGCGGATGCAGCTGCAAGACCGCAGTGCCGTTGGGGTCACTTATTACCGCCACTTCTTCCACGGCGTCCGAGATGTCCTCCGGAACGAAGGCGTCCGGGCGCTGTGGAAAGGCCTTGGGCCACAGATGATGCTCTGCGTGCCCAATGCGGCCTACCTGCCGCTCTACGAGGCGATCAAGCACTCCATCTTACGGGAGCGAGCGAAAACTGATGATCGGCAGCTGACATTGTCGGAAATTCTGTTTTGCACATTAATCGCAAAGTCGGCCGCCGCGGTGGTGTCGAATCCTTTGCTGGTCATCAAAACCAAAATTCAGGATCACCGAAATGTTCAGCCGAATGGGGGTCAAACGCCGTACACGAGTGTCCGCTCGGTATTTCGCACGGCGATCGCCCGCGAGGGCCTCTGGAAGGGGCTCATCCTCCGTGGCCTCACGACGAGCCTCGTCCAGACTATACCGCGAAGCACGGCACACATTTTGCTCTATGAATTGTTTTTGAGATCGTTCTGATTGGGGCGCTAGCAATGGTGAGGGACTGAATATATGTCGCTTGTTGGCGATACAGTCGAGGTCTGTGCGGGTAATGCATTTTTGTATGTTGGTTTGGATTATGAATTCTCCTTCGAAAATATTTTTCATCTCTTTCAATTTTTCTCTCGTTTGAAGATTGTCACATGGTATGCTGGCGGAAATCTCTTGACGATTGAGTCAGACCACTGATAAAATTTGCCCATTTCGCCTTTGTGTGCTTTGGAAGCTGTGCCAGCACAAGCTCGAGCTCCGTCTCATGGGCTCCCTGAAGGTTCTATGTAGAGTTTAAAGTCGTCGTTGGGGCAAGTGCTCTATTCCTTGTATTGCATCAATCTGTCTTGGATAGAGCTTGGTCTTGAGCCGTTCCGTCCCGAGATACAAGATTTTCACCTTTGCCAATATACGCTCGTGGACAGCATTGTCCGCTGGACCAATGGCATAGGTGGACGAGACACAGTAGCATAAGCGCGCGACAGTAATCGCCACTAGGGTCCTGCAACAGAAAACCAGCCCCAACAACTTCACAAAGACAGCTTTCTTTTCGTTTGTTGCCTCCCCCCCCTCACCCCCTCACCCCCTGGAAAGTTTTGATAAAAATGTTTCCTCAGCAAGAGATGGGTATGTGCAACTCGAAAGTCAAAGTCCAAGTAGATAGTGATCTTTTTGAATGCAAGTAGAATTTTTCACAAGATTATGTAAAAGTCAAAACATTCCATCGCTCGATCATTCCTCAATTCTCTGCTGATTTCCATCAGTTTACCTGTACGAAATGACGTATCACATTTCCCACCCGAGACACAAAGAAGTTTCCGCCGGCGCCCACCAGGGAGGAAACACACGAAATTCCACACCAACGCAAGATCATCACAACTACGCCGAATTCGCGTGCAAAACCAGAGCGGCCTATTCTCCCTTCTCGACAAACTCGCTGTCCCCATCCCCCGGCGGCCACAACCTCTCATCCTCTGCCCCACGGACTTCTGACTCAGCCCCACGGCGCTCGTTCGACAATAACCTCATCTGGTGCGTGAAAGTGCCCAAACTCGACCTCGGCGTCACCGATGCACTCTTCTTCGACACCTACGCCCACACTGGCATCATCGACGCCTACATCATCCGATTTCCGAACCAGCTGGAGCAAGTTTCCAACCAAAAGCCGGGCGATCTGACCTCACACACCGGCTTGCTCGTTTTCCCCAACATTACGACGGCGAATCGCTTCGTGGAAGAGCATGCGAGTGAAATATTCCCTAATACGAAAATCGAGGTCGTCTATCTACCATCGTTGGATCGACTCAAGACGCCGGTTGGGTGCACGCACATGGGCTGCCGCTCGCTGCTATGCATCCTCTTGCATTCCTCCTACCATACACCGACGGAAACAGCCCGTATCATTAAGGATATCGAAGACAGAGGCCACGCGGCCCACATTCTCTGCCACTCCCGCTTTGTCTCACCAGGGCTGGCAACAGTGATTCATCGCTGTCCGAACATTCGGTCGTTCGTCGCACAAGAGCTTCTGACGACGCTGCTGAGCGAGTCGAGCACTGATTCGTACATTTCGGATTCGATGATGCTCTTCGCAGAGCTCCACGCGAGGAACTATTTCCCAATCGACGCCGCGACGATGCTGCTGAATATGCTCTCCCAGGATATTCCTTTGACATCGAAAATCACACGGGGAATTCTCGTGTTGGTTTCGAGATTGCGAGAGCAGTTCGAGCGAAATGATGTGAAGTCGATTCTCTTGGCGTTGGGCAATTGTGGGTACACGACGGACGCCACAGACCTCATCACTGACTTGACGGTGATTCTCTCTGAGGACAAGGCGAGAGTCGCCACGGAAGCGCCGCCAAGCCCCATGGACAGCCCCTCGCGCGACACTGAAGCCTCAGTTCGAGCGATGCACGATGCCGATGCCACAGCGTCGCTTGCGGGGAACGCCGCGGTCGTCCTGTTACCACCAGCATCGAAGCACACCTGCATTTCATGCAATGGCAAGGCGAAATTTCGCTGTCTTCTCTGTGAGAAGCACTTCTGTGCAGAATGTCAAAAGCGCGATGTTCAGCTCCACGAGTGCCTCGCTCGGACTGTCTACGTGAGCAAAGTTGATCCAAACCTCTCTGTCAAGGAGCTCAGGCATATCTTCGACAAATTCGGAACGGTCGCAAAAGTTCGACTCTGTGGAGATCCGAATCAGCGTGGGATGTATGCATTTATCGAGTTCACCTCCGCGGTCGCTGCGAAGAAGATGCTGCAGATGGATAAACAGCCCTTTCGGGAAGGCAAAGGGGACACATGGCGGTGTCTGCCGGCGAGACAGCCAATTCACGATCACAACGATGACGACCAGGTAGTGTGTGGGGGCAAAACTCGTCCGTGCTTTTTTGGAATTCCGAAGGATATGCAGAAGGTCGAGACGAGGACCAAGGCTTCTGGGAAGTCGTCGTCGTAATTCATGATGAAGAGAGATAAACCTTTCACTGATACTTGAAAGATAGCTGAATCGGCTTTATGTGACAGGACAATGTATGTTCGGAAAAGTTTGATTTTTTAGTAGACAATTGAAAATGAACAAAGTGGCGAGTGCAAGAGAGTCCACGAGTTGATGGAGTGGAGTTTGCAAGTCTTATTTTTCCATACCAAAAAATATTTTGCTCAAAATTTGTCATTCGGCTAATGAAAGCTTTTAAAAAAGTTTGAAACTTTTTAGAGTGCCTAGTGCTCATAAATGTTTAACCGTGTTTCCGCTTTGAGAATTTTCATAGAGAAAGACTCAATAATCTTGGGTGACTGTTCGGATCTCCATAATGAAAGCCATTGCATTTCTCGATTCATATTTGCTTTGCTAACTTTATCGCATTCTCTTTCCCAACTTGGTCCTAATGATAGCCAATGAAAATGATCATCTTCCCACAGTTTCCGCAAAAGTACTATCGACTCGCTCAGCCGCTGATGTGCCGCAGCTGTGTGAACAACTCGTTGGATCCATTGCAAGCGGCGATATGACTGCGTACGAAATATCGCAGCTCATATGGCTTCGAATGCTTCGACAGCTTCATGGCACGGATTTTGATGCCCAATATGCCGTTTCGACCTTTCGTATGATGGGATATTTCCTCGAAAAACGTCACATCGCCGAATTTCGAAACGTTGCAAGTCCAATTTGCGAGTCGATGGATCGATATGAGCTGCTAGAGACAGCCGAGGAAATCTGTAAAATCTCAAAAATTCATTCGCCAATTCTTGAGCGCGCTTTTCAGTCAATCCTGGCGCGGCGTGCCGATCAGATTATTGCAGAGCCGCAAGCCCAGGCGGTATTCCCACAATATTCCCACCTCGTCGACACGCTTCCGGCTTCCATTGGTGGCCGACGATTGTCTCTACGGGAAAGAAATGATATCATCGAGCATATCAACCGTGTGGTCGAGTTGGTTCCCACAACTTTCACAGATCGACTCCATGCCCTCCTTGCGTCGTTGTGGGGAAAGATATCCACAGAGAGTGGTCTTCAAGAAGTTCGTTTTCTATGCACGGAAATCGAACGGTTGTCCACTGGTCAAACGGTGGATATAAATGGAAAGGTGCATCAACCTGGTTGGACTCGGGCAAAGGATACCACAAAGGATATTCTCCCAGAGGAGGAGGAGATCATCAGGTACAAGCCTGTGGAGAACAATTCCCAGCATGAGCGCTGTATCGGCACACATTCAGGGGTACTCGTTCCAGCGTTTGACCTCTTCGCCCGCCCTCCACTGCTTTCCATGCATCAAGAAACAAATGTGGAGCGAGAAATACCCCAATATCGACGAGCTTTTTCGTCCGTAAATGAGTGGAGAAAGGTCCGGCCGTGATGGGTGTTATCTTCAGAGGGGTGGCCTCCACCGAGTACTCGATCTATACTGAGGCTGATAAATATTGAGTAATCCAGCAAATTCCAAAGGGAGTTTGTGTTGTGAGGTACCGAGATGAGCAGATAGCCCCTTGAAATGCTCTGTACGACCCACGCCCTTCGAGGCTCAGGGCATTGTCTACCAAAGAACGCCCGTCGTCGCTAGTTTTTACGCCTGCCTGTACATTTTGAATTCATATTCGAGCACTATTAGGTCCCCCTTTAACGATTTTCCACCCCATTTCTTCAAATGGTTTCCAAATCAGACGCACCGACGAAATTCGTCCTCCACACGCGACGGTTCTCCTATAACCCACTTCTGAGCCGAAAGCAGATGGCGATCGATATCACCATGCCACCAAACAAGGGAACCATCCCAAAGAAAGACATCCGATCGAAGCTGAGAGAGCTCTACAAAGTCGTCGACGAAAACACAATCTCTATTTTTGGCTTCAAGAATGCCTTTGGTGGCGGAAAAGTGACTGGATTCGGCCTGATCTACGACAACATTGACGCCCTCAAGAAGTATGAGCCAAACTACCGACTTCTCCGCATCGGGCTCGGGAAGAAGCGTGGGCCAGCGAGGAAAGGAATCAAGGAAAAGAAAAATAAGAAGAAGAAGCTTCGCGGCAAGAACAAAGTCAAGCAAGTCGCCAAGAAGAAATAATTTTTTGATTTCGCGTCATCTTAGCCTGCAAACACATATGCCTACGCAAGTATATTCCGTCAGTTAATTTGTCCAATGCCCTCGAAAGGCGACTCTACAGTATAGGCTGCGAGACTTTTCCTTTCTTTTCAGTACGTTCCAATGAACATGACAGGACAGGCCAGCCGAGTGGCAGCCATGTCTTTCACAAAGCTGCAGCCAGAAGCAGTGCGAATGATGTTCCGAAAAGGACCCGGCAAGCCCTTCTATGCGATGCCCAAGGTCGACGGCGTTCGCTGCCTGGCAACGACGAACGGGCTATACACGAAAAACGGCCATCCGATCAACGCGCTATTTCATATCCAGCAAAACGTTTTCAAAGTACTTTATCGAGAGTACCGCGATTTTGACCCACACGCCGTCGTGCTCGACGGAGAGCTCTACGCGGACAGGGAAACTTCAGTCGGCGAGCTCAGCGGGGTGATACGAAGCCACCCCTTTCACCTCAACATTGATGAGTTCCGGAAGCAGCAAAAGGTGAAATATCACGTTTTTGACGTGTATTTTCTCCAGCAAGGCGTCAAAAACATGCCATTCGATGAGCGACAGGTTCACTTGAAGAAGATCTTGCACAACGCAGCCAACGGCAGGCTCCAACACATCATTCATGTCAAGGGCAGCGCTTTTCGAGATTGGATGCAGTACGAAAATATTCTTGAAAAGTTCGTCAAGCAGGGCACTGATGGTATTGTTGTGTATCACCCGAAGGGCGTCTACGAGCAGCGGAAGCGGTCCAAAAAGGTGTGGAAGTTTTTGCCTCGCCATGTCGCCTGGTTTCCCATTTGTGGCATTCGAAAGGGCCCACGAAGGATACTCTTCGTCGAGTGCCTGAACCCCAAGCGACATCGATTCACTATTGGGAATCCACTCGATGCCAAAACGAGAAAAGCGTTACTCAGTGAGAAGCAGGTCGATCGACTCCAAGTCAAAGTGCAGTTTTATAAACTTACGCCAGCAGGTATCCCTCGATTTGCAAGTATTATTGGATGCAGACGCAAAAGTGGAAAATAATTTGTTCGCTGGTTTTGAAAAAATCAATTGATGCTTTTTGCCTTCACTGGAAATTCGACCATCTGAGGGGAAATGAAAAAATGTGACTTTTCATTCGAAGCATTTTTCGATGGAAAAGCTCGAGTAGAAATTTGCTGTTGTGCAAAGATGAAAATTTATCTCATCACCAATGACCTCTTCATTGCTTTATTTCGAAGGATGAATTCGAATAATTTTTCTCTACAGTTTGAGCTAATTACTGATAAACTTCTCATTGGATATGCACGCAGCTGTTTTTGTCTCGTGCGCGGACGACGGCATCGATAGATCTAGATCGGTCCCCACTCTTCCAGCAAGGTCAGATGGAGTTTTTCATATTCGGACTAGAAAAACCCAAGATGATATGCAGCAGCCGAGATGATCCCACCGATATATAAGAGTGGAACGCCATCATCTCCGATAAATCCACTGAGGTCGTGTCAGTTTTGTGGTCAGAAGAAACTTTGAGTGGGACTCACTTGGCATGGCATTTCCCCCGTCCACTGTGAAATGTCTCAGAACGTCAGGTAATTTTCTCAGTTGGATGAGACAATGAAAATACCGCTGCCCGAGACAAATCATCAGACTGGTCGTTTACAGCTCGGCAATCTCCCAGCGCCGATGCGAGAACTCGACCTTGGTGCTAACACCGGCGAAATATCCCTTGAAAACCTTCCAGCGGGACTCACCCTTTTGCATCTCTGGTGTAACCTTCTGACTGACCCAATGGATGGCCACTTCTTCGTGATGGGTCAGGAGGCCGCCAAATACTGTTCTAGGGATCCCGGATCCACCTGGTGGCGAGACGAAAGCAACGTCGGCCAATACTGCGTTAAAATCTGGGATGAAATTGGCCCTAGACTGACGCTAGAAACACAGAGCACGGGCATGCGTGTTAAGCGGCAAAGTAATGAAGCAATTTAAATACACCATCTCAGTAGCATTGCTAGTGGTCAGCCACACAGTCAGTTTGTGGTGTGTCGAAATACGGATTTTACCGTGAAAGGCATATAAGAAGATAACAATAGAAAATGTTTTATTTGTTCAGTGATTTGTTACTGTGCTGTGGACGGGGAACGCTGTTGCAACTTCCGCATTGTCGCTTTATCATACATTGAATCAATGGACGCTCAACTCGTCACGTCGCACATTTCACTGAGCGAGAGTGAGAAATTCACTTTTGAGGGAAATTCAGCGATGCTTTGTCTCGATAATCCGTCTGAGCTCTACCGGGCACTCGCTGAGCAGATCGAGCAGTGTCAGGCAGAATCTGGGGATTTCCTCAAGGCGAACTCGCAACCCAAAGAGGCGAAATAAATCACATGCATTCCTGATAAGCTTTTCAATACAAATGGACAGGTCGAAGAGTTCAATTGTTCGTCTCATCACCGGGATGGATCCTTTCAAGTATGGCAATCAGTGCCCTTTGTGAGATAATGCTGTTGCCAGGTTTGCTGAAAAATTGAAGGTTACGAATAGTCTGCATTTCAGCTAGCTAGCTGGTAATCTCAACAGTGATTCCTGCTTCCGCAGCGATGTGGACATGCTGAATCATTGGGAGAATATTTCTCAAACAAATTCAACTCAAACATTATGCCGCAGTGGGAAATTCTTGACTTCTCTGGAAAAAACAGCTGAATTGAGCCATTTAACATTCGGGTTGAGAGACTTCTTTCGTCTTGATGAGAATATGATTTCCAAAGCAATCGATTTGAGATATTTCATTGACAATCTCCAAAGTCTCAGGGGTTGCAAAGACAATCATTGACTGGCAAATTCCGCGCCATAATGAATACGCACTCGACGGTGAAACGAATGTAGAGAGTAGGGTGGAACGTATGATTTTTATAACAAAATTGGGTTCAGTTGTTCACTACCGTTTCCAGCGTTGCACAACGTTTCCTCTGTTCTGACTGTTACACCTTCGGAGACAAATTCTCGATTTGGACCCCAGGTTTCCATATGTTCTCATCTAAAATGTCTATTGCAGTCATTTTCATGACTTTCATAGAGCTAGTCATATCGGGACCGGATCACCACCAGTGCAAAAAGGCAACCAGTAGCCTAGGACTTGAACTAGGTCTATAACGACGGTGTGCCACTTATCAGGTGCTCCACCCGACCGCTCACAAGAAAAGTGAAGTCTGAAACCTTGAACGGCATACGAGAATGCGCTTACAAGATGAACTCAGTGGCAGTGTGCGAGTGCCGCCTGGCATTGAATTTTGCTCGAGTCACAATGGGAATCCCACAGTAGTGCAAATGCAAAGAGATACATTCGAATGATGAGAGTTGAGAATACAATACTTATTAGAAGCGATATGTGGTTGAAATGATATTCATCAAGCACATAATAGAGTGATTACATGCCTTTTGACTATTTCGATATCAGTTTTGGGCTATTGCTTGCGGTGAACTTATCAGCACAATGGTTGAAACAATGCAATGAAGCACAACAATCATCCACTGAGTCTAGCCTCCAGAGGCTGATACAGAATAACATTCATACGCGTCTATTGCCCGACCCCTGATGATGAGCTGTGATATTAATATTGCAAGGTGTACTGCACTATTTACTGTGCGCCATTGTAGTGTTTTAGAGCCTATATATAGAATACACTGTACTTCGTATTCATATCTGATTCTGCGGGAACTGGAAGGTTTGATGATTCCTCACTCTCTGATCAAACGCAAACTCGAAGCATTTGTTGACGGGTTTGCGAAAAAGGCCCCTTTTCGAAATGCGAGCGGAAGTCCCTCGAAATTATGCACATGTCGGGCGTTTTCGTTGACCAACTCGGTAATATCGAGGAGATCGATTTTGAAGGAATTCACGTTGGCGGAACACTTGAATTGTAGCTCCTTCCTCCATAGATAAAGCGCTTGCATTGTGCGATTAGCGGATGCACTTGAAGCTTCGCATGTGCGCTCATACCGCAAGCGCGACAGTACTTGTGGTGTTCGGTCCTCCGAACTTTCCAGCCTCAGTGAGTATCAGCTGGGTGCTCACCCGATGGAAAGCCACCTCCTCGTGGTGGGTCAGGACCAGTATCCTATTGTAGCAAAGTTCAGGAAACCGCAAAATACAGCTATGGGGGATCCCTGATACCCCTGGTGGTGAGATGAGAGCAACGTCTATTAATTCTTTTTGGCTTAAAGCGTGGGATGCACGTGGCTCACATGATCGACGTTAAAACAAAGAGGGCTATGCGCATGCGTGTCGAAAGACATACGCAAATCGAGGAATTAATTCCCATGCACTCTCAAAACAAACAAACTGCTTCAATGACTCACTGGACTTCACACGACTCTGCGACTCTATCGAGAACATTTACCTTTTTCAAAATGCATTTGTGGCACAATTGACCTGGGTAGTTTACAATCTTTGGTCCCGAATTCGAGATTTGTCTTACCAAATGCAGTGAGATGAATGAAGGGGGTTGAAATACCGTGGGCCGACCATTGATTTATATTATACGAAATGTATCGTTCGATATACGTGAAGTACGCGTCTATACCTACCTACGCTTTCTCACTGGTTAACTTGTAAAATTTGAACAAGAGTATGTCGATGGAGAGAAATATTTCCACGAATCCGTCAGTTGAGTAGAAAAGTTGCAACTGAGAAGGTTTTCCAGGACTTGATCCATGTCAGTTATAGACAAGTAAGGTATCAAATAAGACGCTTCACATCTCTTTGTATTTCCCGCCTTTTTGTATTATTCATCCATACTTTTCGAACCAGTCCCCTTATTTTTCTGTCGCTCTAGCGAATCGCCTTTTAACAAACGACCGCTATAAATAGTTTGTTCATCCAATCACAGTCGAATACCACCAAAATTCCCCGAGACCATTTTGCAAAGTATTGGCGAAATCTATTCATCTTCTTCTTCATCTATTTCAAATGAACAGATGCGCGCTCTTCCGTGCTCGACCAGATACTGTCTGTGTTGACGTCGGCTCAAGCAGACGACTGCCTCCCGCCCTATTCAAAAAGTACAAAGACACGTTTGGCGTCGCGCGGGAGCCTCATCGCCGAGTCGTTGCGAACTTTCGATATTTCATGCGGCCCGGGAAAGCGATGACTGGACCTCCACTGGGACAGGACCTCAGCAAGGTCGGCATCAAGCCGATGGACTTTTGTAAAGTTTTTAACGACAAGACGAAAGCGGTTTTTAAGGATGACGTCGAGCTGATTCTGCGCATTCAGATCTATGAGGATAAGACTTACTCGTGGAGAATCGAGCCGCCGCCGGGGGCATGGTATATCTTACGCTGCTGTCGAAAGAAGCGGCGGGAAACCAACTCGTCTACCTGGGTGTGTTTCATCACACTCGAGATGCTCTTTGAGATCGCCAAGCAGAAAATGCGGCACTGGGCGAAGCCCGACGAGCCAGAGATTGAAATTCGAGTACGTCACCTTATTGGACAAGCGCGCGCGATGGGCATCTGTGTCCTCGGCGTCGACGGTCCTAGCAGCCCGGTGTGGGGAATGTCCGAGCGTGAGTATGAAAAGAAAAGTGAGGAGTATAGAAAGATTCACCGAGAGCAGTTTTTCGAGGAGCAGCGACGGACGCTTATGGAGGCGCCGCTGTACCAAAGACTGCACCATCCCGACTTGACTGGGCTTACCCCAGAGGAGATTCAAAAGGGACTTCGAGACCCGAAACTCTTTCGAAGTCTGTGGACGGCGACCGACCCAAAATCTCTGCACTCCGTCGAGCGGGAGAACGAAGAGATGGCCGTCAGATATATGCGGTCTAAGAAATGGGCGCTCCACAAGGAAGTTCCAAAGGAAGAGTTGGTCGCAATGTACAAAAACCGCGATTTACCCCCAGGGTATACCGAGTCGCTGTTGAAATCGAAGGGTCCAGCAAAGGTGTGATGTATGCCATGGATTGGCGAGGAAAGTTGAGCTTGTGTGAAAACTATTGATAAACCCTATCTGTTTTACATAAATTTAAATTTCACCTAGGTTTCTCAATGTCAGTATGGTCCTCCGCATAGCAGTTATTAAAAAGTGCCTGAAAGCTGTCCCAGCGAAGACTTTCCCACATCCGCGGCGAAAGCCGTTGGAAGCGCATCCGTACCGGCGCTATATTCAAAAGAATTTCCGACGAATCAACAAGCCGAATGAAAATCCTTCCATTGCCCTCTCCAAACTGCGTCTCATATACAGAAAGTTCCCCGAGGTGCGGCGTCGCTACACGCGATTGGCTTCGAAGGACAAGGAAACGCTGCACACTATCCAAGCTCGAGCGAAGAATCATCGGATCAACTCATACTCATTGTACCTGAAGGAGAAATTTCAACCGGTATATGAGTCACTCAGATCTTCCAAATCCCACTCAAAGCAGTTGAAATTGGTATGGAAACGGTTGTCGAGTGACTGGAAGGCACTCAGCAGCACGCAGAAGGAAAAGTACGCACAACGGGCAAAAACAATGCATTTGAAGGCAAAAGAATACATACAAAACATTGGTCAGTAATGTGTAGTGGGCTTGTCTGTTGGGAAGGAACTGAAGTGTAGACCTGGTAGCTCCACGAGGAACAGTTTAGTATATTTGTATTTCACTGTCCGTGGCTAATTTGCGCATGTCGAAAATGTTCCAATCCAGAATGGATACCGAAAAGCGTTATAGAAGTCTATTCCCAGAACAGCGAGATCACTGGGCCACATTTGTCTGAAACCATCTCTTTTTACATTGAACACGCAAAAGTGCTCGGTAATGTACGGTCGCATTTCCATATCTTGTAATGTTTTCTTTAAGGGCACTCGCAATTACTGCTACCGAAGTTCCAAATATTTTGTGGAATAACGGAAACCCTTTTCCAGTCGAATGGGAAAACACTCTAATGGATTGCTTCTATTCGGAGATTACGGCGGAGGGAACGGCGGACTATTCAAACGAAGACACGTCACGAAACTATTGCGAGTGGAGAGGTGTTGTGTGCACTGCCGGAAAGGTGGGTAGAGTAATCTATGATCAACAAGACTATGGAAACTTCGACATTCACTCTCTGCCACCGACTGTGACACGAATCAGTATTGAACACTGCCTGCAGCACTACATGCTCCACACCCGACGTCTTCCGCGGGCATCGCAATTCTGCTACCTCGGGAACAATCAGCTTTTTGGATCTGTTGAATTGCGAACACTACCGGAAAACCTCGTCACACTCCGCCTTTCAGACAATCGGCTAAATGGTCCCATCGATCTTACAAACTTGCCACAAAAATTTGCGTACCTCTGGCTGCATAGAAATGCCATTGAGCAATCTGTTGTTTTCTTCGGCCGACTCCCGCCGAATATCACAGCTATCAGACTTGCTACGTCGGGGAAACGAGATAATCAGATTGGTGAACTCCGCGCATTGTATCCA
The DNA here is from genome assembly GCA_001235845.1 of Perkinsela sp. CCAP 1560/4. NCBI lineage: Eukaryota > Euglenozoa > Kinetoplastea > Prokinetoplastida > Perkinselidae > Perkinsela > Perkinsela sp. CCAP 1560/4. Next base: position 3,100 of record LFNC01000283.1, on the reverse strand, counting down.
GAAAGCTTGGATCGGGCGAGACAGGTTTTTCGGCCGCCGGTGCAAATCAAATTCTATTCAAATGAGGCAATACAGTAAGATGCCGATCAAGTTCGAGGTTATTTTGTTGATTTGGCATCATTTTAGTAAGTAGTAGTAGACGGAACATAAATAGTAAATTTATAGTAAGTTCGAATCCGCTTTAGAGTAATAATTCGTTAATAACACAAAATGCGATACTATTTTTTCCATGGACGAGATGGGGGCATTGTGACAATTTGTCTGTCTTTCCGGGGGGAGAGGGGAGGACCAACCCATTTAAGGTTGGTGGTTTGAGGCACTTTACGCATTTGCTATCCTACTCTTAGGAAAAACATTTTTCTATTCGAATGTTAAGCCAATTAATGTATTCCATCGATCCTGATGGAATCGCACGTGTAGAACCATCCGTAATGGATGATCAGACACTCCTTGAACTTGTCGTTGTAGGTTTCGATGGGGTTGAAGTTTTCCAGAGCAGTAATGGGGACTTTCTAGATATTCACCGCTGGGATGGCGTGACAGTTGATTCCGCACAAAATATTCATTCCATCACGTTTTGTGGCACCGAGGACCGCTTGCTAGACTCATACGACGACGATTATGAGGGCAATGTGGAGCCTGGTGGAACTATTCATCTCGATTGGCTCCCGACTCATATCGCTTCCGTTGATATTAGCTGCCTTAATGTCAAAGGTACTATTTCGACGGAAAGATTTCCTCGCACTTTAGTCTATTTCACAGCGCTGCGAACCAGCTCACGGGCACATTCGCAACCATCGGATTGCCGCCCGTAATGCGATCCCTTTGCATTAATGGCAATGCTTTCCATGGCAGCTTGAATGTGACTACGCTACCCGCATCAATGGAACACTTCTCCGCCAGCTCGAACAAGTTCTCCGGAACACTCGACTTGACGAATTTAGGAACCTGTATTCGTTCGCTTTGTCTTGACGAGAACCTGTTTACAGCCGACCCGATGGATGGCCACCTCTCCGTGGTGGGTCGGACTACTACCCCGTCTTGGGGGAAGCCAGGAGCCACCCGATTCTACGGGGACCCGCCCTGGAGGCATCGGGTGACAACAAGAGCTTCAAGCATCCTCCACTGCCATGGAATTCTGGCGTCAGTGGCCAACACGAAACGATCGGGAAATAAAAAACTAAAAAAACAAGAAACTAAAAAATTAAGAAACAAAATATCACAGCACATTATTCCTCCGGCCTTCATTCTTTTACCCATACCTTTCTGCCATACTGTCATATCATACCTACCTCACCCGACGCACCTACCACCATGGTGCACGCGCATGCGTGCCGCAAGAGATATCAATCTCTCTCTTCTCCTTCTTCGGGCTGGGGACGTGCACCCGAATCCGGGGCCGGCCCTACGCATAGCCCAGTTCAACATACTAGGTTTTACGCCTGGTAGAAGGCTCAGCCTTTTGCACAAGGCCATTACTCACAACCTCGACGTCCTCCTTCTCCAGGAGTTGCACGTCACAGAAGACGAAGCCTCCCGACTCACATTAGACGGGTATAAGTTCTTCGCGGTTTCTCGAAATGCGAGAGGCGGAGGAGTTGCAGTCCTCGTCAGAGATGTATTCCAAAGCTCTCTGGTCTCGCAATCAATCACCAGCGTGGTGGAACAAATCACCGCATGTGTAAAAGTCGGCGCACACCTGTGCTACTTTACCTCGGCGTACTTCCCTTCCGGGAACCGAGTGGGCTCCGCTACCGTCCATAGCCTTTCACAAGGTGCTTGGACCACCCACCTCATTGGCCTAGATTCCAACTGCCATCATGGGCGGTGGGACACCTACGCTGATGCCAATCCCGGTGGATCGCATATTGTCGACTTCTGCACCGACGAAAGATATGCGATCCTGAACACCGGTGACCCGACCCGCCGCAGCTTAACCGTTCGCAAAGGGCGACTCTCCGCGCCCGATGTCACTCTTGCTCGGGGTTGCACCACTCAAAGGTGGCAGTCCACACCCGACCCTGACAGCGATCATTTCCTGATCACGTTCAACTTCGTGATCGGTGACGACGTTCCCCTGGCACACCACGTCCCAAAGCGCTCCTTCTACTCTTGGGGCAAGGCCAATTGGCAGGAATTCAGCCGCCTTGTTGCGGCGGACTGTCGCACATTCCCCATGCGAGGAAACCCCCACCAGCAAGCGAAGTTTCTCTCACGGAGCATCGCAAAGGCCACTGCTAAAGCCGTCCCAAAAGGAGTTGTGCGCGTCCGACATTTCTGGTCGGCAGACTTAGAGGATGCCCAGAGCAAGTGCGAAGCCCTCCTCAATCCGATTCATGGGACCACCCCAGCGCAACGGCGTGCAATTCTCGTCTCGACACGCGAAAGGAAAAAAATCCTCGACATGCACTGTAAGAACGAGTGGGGCAAGGCGTGTGCGGACATGAAGACATCGAACTCGGCAACGTGGCGAATGTTGCACAACATCATGTCCACACGCCCGACGCCAACGAACCTCGTTGTTGAGGGCGGCCGTGAGATCCCCTTAACAAGTGCGGCGAACCACCTCGTTTCCTTCTTCAAGACGAAGGCCACTCGACACCCGCGGGCCAAGGTGCCACAAACTCCGCCGCGCCCTACCGGTTTGCTTCGCGCACTCACGCGCCACGAACTAAATGTCGCCCTCGGATGCATGAGCCATGCCACGGCATGTGGGCCGGACGACGTCTACAACGAGGCGCTCGCCCACCTCCCGAAAATCGCCCGGGTTGCGCTCCTCCGCACCTTCAACCGGTCTCTCTCGCGCGGCATTGTCCCCCGGGAATGGAAACGCGGAACAATCGTTCCCATCCTGAAGCCGGGAAAACCCTCCGGCCGAGTGGATTCCTATCGGCCCGTGACGCTGACAAGCACCCTCGCCAAGCTTATGGAGCGCATTCTTCATGGTCGCCTCCGACACCTTGTCCAGTCCGACAATCAGGCTGGCTTTCGCGCGGACCGGAGCTCAACCGATGCTCTGATGTGGCTGCGAGCGCATGTGCAACCCACAAACGCCAGCAAAACCCCGCTCACGTCTGCCGGTAATCTATGATCAACAAGA